>CM069084.1:19612152-19924022 GCA_035578085.1 Solanum pinnatisectum | reverse complement strand
ATGACTTTTTATCATCATTCGATATCTAATAGTTTACTCCATTTAATGTATGTTTTTCTCATTGTTTTGCTGTCCACTTAAAATTGTATTGACATTTTCGTTTAGTATGTATATGATTTCACTTGAACAAAACTTTACGTCATTTTAATATTTGTCTTTTTTCCTTCTCATTCGACTCTTCTAAATATTTTTGGTGTGAGTAATGACTATTTTCGGCAAGCTTAATTTGAAGAATATGAAAGAAAACCTATTTATAAATAAAAGTAATATCTTAAGCTACAAAATATATGTCTATTAACATAGATTTGTTGGTCTTCATGTCCCAAGTCATTGTTGAGCATTGAGTTATCTAGGTTAGACCCATTTTATTTTTTTCATGATTGAAATATTTCTTTAACATGAGTCTAGAATCCAACATTTGATCTACTTGTACTTTCACAATGCAACAATTATACGTACATATTTCTAAAAAAGTCTTAAAGTTTCATTGATGAAGCATTTAGAATGGCCTTCAAAGCAACAGTTTGATGAAGAATGAATTTCTAAAAGTCAACAATATTATTTTGTTATTGTATCAAATTTATTTTTATCCTTCTATAAATTTTGTTAGATTAACAAATTAAAAATAACTAAAAGTGCTCAAAGTTGGATATAAGAAAAGTAGATTGTATCTAAAAAAATTATTTATGTTTTTGTGTTGTAAATTTATTCTAACCATAAAATTATCAGATTCTATATTTTCATATACAAAAAAAATAGAAAAAGTGATACATCATCGCTACATAAAACCATCACTCAATTTTAACAAGACAACTATATCAACAAACATATATTATGATAAATTATGTAAAAGATAAAAATTATTAGATATCAAGATATTTTTCATCATTCATTTAATATTTATAATTCTTGAGATATTTGATAATGTCAAATCATATAATTTATGTTGAAATGTTCTTAAAAACTCCTAAAATTCACTTTTTTTCTTTCTTATAATAGTCGATTATTGAAAAGGTTGTTCAAAAGCTTAGAAAGATTATTGTGCGGGTAAATTTCCTAGTATAATATAATATAATATATAATATTACCTTGAAAGCGAGAAGCTTAACTTGAATGTTAAATTACTATAATATCCCTAACTTAAGTTGTGCATTTTCTCGATGAGTTGTGACTTTTCGGATAAGTTGTGACTTTTTCAAAGGGTTAGTGATTTTCAATGAGTTGTGCCTTTTCTATGAGTTGTATTTATTCCGATAAGTTGTAAATTTTTCAAAGGGTTGTGATTTTTCGATGAGTTGTGACTTTTCCAAAGAGTTGTAGCCTTTTTAATAGGTTGTGACTTGTCCAAAGGGTTGTGACTTCTCTGAAAGGTCATGACTTTTCAAATAAGACACAGAAAACACTTGTTCAACTACCCTTTGTTGACTATAAATAGAGGGGTTTCCTCTCATTTTTCAACGACAATTGTTTTAATCTTCTTCTCTTCTTCTTCTTCTTGTATTTTATAACAGTATCATGTGATTTATTGATGTTGAGTGAGTCCGACGCTTAGCGGAATATGAGGTACCACTATTCTGTGAAGTAAATCGCTTTATCCTAAGAAGGCATATTCCATAACCTCGAGTACTTGAGGTAAATAATTTTGATGGTATAATAATTATTTTTTTTACTGAACATAGACATTAGTATGTAATGTTCCAATATATGAGGTTAACATGATGTAGTCTAATTTCATTTGTTTTTGTTAATAATTTCTCTTGTGATTAGATATATTCCTTTGAATAACTTTTTCCAAAATTATTAAACTTCTCAAGAGTTAGATAATTGTCACAATTTATGTTTTTGATACTCAAGACAAAAAAAAATGACTTTATTTATCAATGCTACTTATATGATTTGGATTGTCACGAAGTTTGCTTCAAAATAGTTATTACTATATAAACATTGCACTTTTGTTTTACTTATTTACTATTTCTAAAAAATTTCAGTATTTTACATGAAGAAAAGTTCATATGACTTGTAATAATGCCAGTTGAAGTTTGTATTAGTTTAATTTTTATCATTTATTAAATAATTAATTCTTAGGAGATAAATATTTTCATTAATGCAAATACATTAATACATATATATATATATATATATATATATATACATATATATATATATATATATGGGTAGGTATCTATATTTAAATTAAAGTATTAAATATGTCACGAATGTATTATAAAGCAAACAAGATCGTCTAACATGAAAATATATTAATTTATAATGTATTAAATTCTTTTTTCTAAAAACAACTCACAAAAAATTTAAAAATATGTGGATATATATGAATCATTTAAAATTTATCATTTACAAAATAAAATTTATATTGATAATATAGAATAAACATTTTCATGTCGTCCCTACACTAAATTAAAATCTAATAACTATAAAAATGAGAACATTAATTAAAAGTCCATTTATTTATGTAAGTATAAAATTTATTAGAAACTTTGTTATTGCACATTAATTCTTTAGTTATAATATTATAAATTCTCTTAGTTATTATTAATTATTGCAAGCGTTATTCACACTCTTTTACATCCTTTAGTTATAATATTATGAATTCTCATAGTTATTACATTAATTATATCTATCTTTCATCTTTCCTTATATTAACCTTTGACCAATAATTTTTCATATTATTATATCACCTATATATGTTATAACAGGGTTGAAGTATATGAACTATATCTTTTTTGGTGTAAGATAGACATGTGATTATATATATGATTTCACGAGATAGAATATATTCTTTAATTTTAACTTTTAGTTTTTATAAAAAAGAAAAGAAACCTTTCTCGATTAACTATGGGCTGATCGAGATAACTATCTTTGATTTATGTACGATCAATAGAAGTCAAATATGAGAGCCAACAACAAGAATGACATCTATTATGTTATAACTTATAAAATAAAATTAATATACAAAAATAGTTCTAAAAAATACATCTAAATAGTTTAACGTGGAATACACCTTTAAAGCACATCTAGTTAGATGACAAGAAAAATGCACAACAAATATAAATATAAGGTAATATTAGTAAGATATAACTAATTACATGATTGACTCTCATCAAATTGAAATAAATATATGCATTATTGCATTTAACTAATAAAATATTGCATTGACCATCTTCATTGGTTCGCGTAAATAAGAGATATATATGACGATCCAGATTGAACATTTACAAAAGAATCTGCAATATTATGTTGTGCAAAACTTATTATTCAAATCTTCACTTAAATAAGCAATACTATTTACTATAACATATATTTTCTGAATTGGTACTCATATGCAATGCGTGTCTAAAAACTAATAAGAAATATAAACAAGATATATGGGGAGTAGAATCTAGAGATCCTCTTATTCAAATGTCTTCAAGTCTCTCGGTGTATCTTAGAACAGTGAATGAAAAACCTTATTTATAGGTTGAGAAATCACTCCAAAAGTCACTGTATTAAGTGTCATAATAAATACATACATTCTTATTCAAAAAGGTTCATAGAACCTATGGAATACACATAGATTTAAGTATAATTTTATGGATAAACTAGAAAATTAAATGAAAGGTGTCAATTAAGTTTGAGTTTTGTTTTTGGTGACACTTTGACCAAGAAATGGTCAACTCTACTTTAAAATGTAATTAAGTAAATCAGGACCAAATTAACATTTTCAAAACTTTCTAATCTTTATAAAATACAAAAAAACACTTCATTTTCAACTTTTATAATTCTATCCAAACCATTTTAAAAAAGTAAAAGAAAATAGAATTTTCTCTTCTTATTCTTCTTCTCCGAACGTTCTCTTCTTCTTCTTCCTTAGAAAATCAAAAATCCTACTATCAACACAAATATTCTCCCCATTATCTTATCTTCTTCCTCATCTCCGGCCGTGATTCTCTCCTCTTTCTAATTTGAAGATCGTGTTTGACTTAAAATGAGCAAGTCATTTTTTCGAAAGATTTTACAATTTCGAAGAACACACTGTTAATACTAAGTTCTTTTCTTGGGTTAATGAACAAGAAATTGCTCTATAGATGTGAAAATTGAATAATGGTGTAATGGTACCTATTATTTTTGTTTTTGAAAGAAAATCAACAAATCCAAAAAAACCCTAACTTTTAGGAAATGTATATGTGAAGAGTCATTTTTGTTGTTGTTCAGTGAAGAGTCATTTTTATTGCTTTTGTTCTTCTTTTTGTGACCATTTTGTTCATATGATTGTAGAAATTTAGTTTTGTTCAGTTGTCCAACATTTTGTTCATCTTGTGTCGTATGTTGCAACATATTAGTGATATGTTGGTACATATTCCAACATAGTTGTCATATGTTGGAACATATAACCTATGTGTTAGAGCAACATAATGATCATGCGTAATGTGAAGATTCATTTGTGTCAATGAGAAGAGTACAATTGCGGCAACATAATGTTCATACGTGTCAACATAAGTATAAATTCTTACCCTTATTATTTTATTTACCTTGTAGATAAAATGTCACAGGAAACTTCATTTATGGCAATAGCTCAATCTTTTGCTAGTCTTTGCTTATAAATCTAACATCAAATGCTCTTCTTGTCGATCACGAAGGATGTGGCGACAACATGAATATTTTATTAGTCGTGTTAAAGAACTCACTAATATTTTTAAGAAAATGACATATAATGTTGATATTCATACATCTAAGAAGATTTCATAGCCTTTGAAGTAGGAGGTTGAAAAAATCAATTTCCGATCACTACCTATAATTAGTAAAAGAAAAAATCGGTGACTACTACAATATCTTCCTCAATCGCAAAAGGCAGGGAAAGAGAAAGAGAAAGAGAAAGAGGAAGAGAGAGAAGAAAGGCGTCGGTTGTGATGTGAAGGATCAACAATATCTATTTGAAGATTTTAACATTGAATGTGAGGTCAGTGAACTAATGTCATCCTTCGCAATGGATAAACAAGGATCTTTACAAGCATCATGTAAAAAGTAAAGTCATTCAGCTATTATTAGTACTTTTGATGTCTACTAAATTTATTATTTTTAATGTTTACACAATTACGAAGAGACAAGGATGATCACTACTTAGTCGATTGCTCGAAACTTGATTTTGTGGTTGCATTTCCTAAGAAAAAGGATTTGTTCTCGTAATGTCTCAACTTGATAGGTGTTGGACTAATGAGGTAAATCCATGCCCACTTATGTTTTGATTAAAACATGAATACATACAAATAATTGATACAAAAATACACTTGTTAATGCATATGTGTGCATGTGGATGTCATTTGTACTATTTGTGGAAGAAGTCGAAACAACGATCATTCTAAATATCAATATACCACTACTAATTATTTTTCAAAACATACATTGACAAGGCGGTGTTGTTCTTGAATATGAGAATAGAATCGCTTACACTATCAAAGGGTTTAATATACTGCTGGACTGCCTTGACACCTCATGGATGAGGTTTATGTCTGTAAATTGTAATGGAGAGTTTCATTGGGTCTTGGTTGTCGTTGTATTGAAGGAGCGGTGCATAAAAGTGTATGATTCAATGTCCTCATCTAGGACTAACAGAAAATTGTGTGCCGAGATTCAAAAGTTGTCTACAATGTTGCCAAAGTACCTTGAATCTAGGGGATTTTTAGCAAAAGATCTAACCAATTGGCGATTCTTGAATCTTACTAGGGCAGAAAAATCTCACCCATTCGAAGTCAAACATGTTCGCGATATTTCCCGACAAGCAAGCAATAGTCCGTAAGTAGTATCACATTATTATTTTTATTACCACTATCGAAATGTGATGTTAATATTAGGTTTATTATATTTTCTAATTGATGATAGACCATGCATTGATTGTGGACTTTTTGTTGCTGCATACATTGAGTTTTTGAGTGATGGACTACAAGTACCATCTTATAAATTATTTCTCAATCCCTTCACTTGAGATATGCTTCACTCCTATGAAATTATGAGATTTTAAAGGCTCGGAGTGGCTATGTTAGTAACAATGAAGACATGAGGCCTAGACCTAAAAAGCAAAGTTTATATGTCGGATGAAAATGTTATGATTACCACCATTGATTAGATTTAGTTTTGATGGTTTGTATACCATTGACATTTTTGTGATAAGTTGTAAAAAATAATTGGTGAAGTGTTCATTTTCTTGATAAGAGTAATGATTATTATTATTTTTACTTTGTTGAAACATATATAGCCTTTGTGGTAAAAAAAAAACCACATAATTATCTGCATGGGCTCGATAGAAAGGTCATATATGGCAACATATATACAGATTGTAGTAAAAAACTACAAAATTATCTGCATGTGCTTTGACAGAAGGTCATATGTGGCAACAAATATAACATTTGTGGTAAAAATACCTGAGAATTATCTGCATGTGCCTCAGCGGGAAGGTCATATGTGGCAACATGTGTAACATTTGTGGTAAAACTACAGAATTATCTACATATGCGCCAACAAGAAGGTCATATGTGGCAACATATGTAACATTTGTGGTAAAATAAATAACATAATTAGCTACATGGGCTCTAACAGAAAGGTCATATGTGGCAACATATGTCACTTTGAATTGTCATATGTTGCAACATTAGCTATCAAAATTTAAAAAAAAAAATTCAAAAGCGAACAACTGTATCGTCCTTTTTTCCTCTCTCTCTATAAAGGATGATTCATATTCCAAACTTGCTTCCTATTCCTTCTTCCTTCATCTCTCAGCTCTTATTGTTTCTCCATTTTTCTTCTTCACAGATCCAATTGTTTTTGTGATATTTTCTACCACATAAGTGTAATCTGTTGCGATATTTTTTACAAGAAGTTGTCGTTACCCTCTTCATTCTTAATTTATCATCGATATTCTCAGGTATAATTTAATTAGGGTTTTGAAATATTTTTACTGGTATTAAATCAGGATCTTTTTAGTTATTTATCACTTATTTGTTTGTAGGATGGTTGGTTTGGTTTGGTTGGTTGTTATTCCTTTTGAAATATTATCTGTTTTCAAAAAGCTTCAATTTGTAGTTGGTTTTGGTTAGGGTTTAGGATTTTGTGGTTGCTTCATTTGTGGTATTTGGGTGATGTTTTGTTGCTTGTGTGTTGTTGTGCTTGTGTGTTGTTGTGTTTGGTTGTTGTTATTTTTGTTAAGAAATATTTAATTTTGTAGTTGCAGATACAAATATAATGCTGTCAAAAGAAAAGCGTATTAAAAACTAAAACAACTGACACAAAGATCTAGAAGAAGCCTAAGACTAGTAGGAAGAATAAGAATGAAAATTCTAGTTTCACTCTTTTAGAAGAACTTGCATCTGAAGCCGTTTTTTCTTCTCAAGTAGAGTCGGGAGTTTCTTCTCAAGTAGAACCAAGAGTTTCTCAAGAAGATCTACCAATTCTCCATGAAGTTTTTGTAGATGAAGAAAGAAGAGAAGAAGAAAAAAATGAAGTTGAGGAGGAAGAAGAGAAAAAAAGAGAAGTTGAGGAACAAGAACAGGAAAAAAAAGAGTTGAGGAAGAAGAAGATAAAAAAGAAAAAGTTGAGGAAGAAGAAGAGAAAAAAGAAGAGGTTGAGGAAGAAGAAGATTAAAAAAAAAAGAAGTTGAGGAAGAAGAAGAAAGAAAAAGAAAGAGTTGAGGAAGATAAAGGAAAAAATAAAGAAGTTGAGGAAGAAGAAGAAGAAGAAAAAAATGAAGTTGAAGATGATGAGATCAAAACTGTCAATGCACACACTTTTCTTGTTCATTTCCAGCCCAATGCTACTGGTGATAGCATTATGAGGTCAGCCATGGGAAAAGCTTTCGACTCCTTCAGGATCATGCTCCAGGAGAAGAGTTTCGAAGATTTTTTTAGGAATAGTTCTTTTGGTCATTTTCTTGATTTGCCAAAGAAAAATAATGTACGTTTTCAAATGTCCATTGTCTATGAACTTTTGAAAAGAAGGTTCATTTTTCAGAACCCTGAAAAAAAGGATGAAGTTTTGATTAATTATTGTGACATGCCACTTTTCTTTGGCATAAGAGAGTTTGCCATAGTTTTAGGCTTAAAATGCCATCCTCCTTCTGAGCCAATCCCTCAATTCATAGTAAAAAACAACCCCAAAGACAAAAGAAAGGAGAAAAAGAAAACAAGTAAGGAACAATCAACTGATGAGAGGGACTTGGTGTCCTTTGTTGGCCCAAGCTTCAAAAATCCCCAATTGATATATTTGTTGACTGACAAGGATACACCAAAGAAGCACAAGGATCCTTGTGCTTACTTTGGTTTGTACATAATGTACTTTTGGCCAAATATGTCAACAACAACATACCCCTTAAATTGGTGAAGTTATCTGAGGATAATAAGGCTTTCAACAACTATCCTTGGGGTCATGACAACTACGAATTAACTGTCAAATACTTGTTGGCTCCTTTATCTCCAAAGACCAATAACTTATTTGGCTTTCCATGGGCTTTCATGGTAAACATAAATGTTCTTAATCTTTTTATATTTTATTGAATAATTCAACATTTGGTTTGTGACATGTTTTCCTTTCTTATAGGCTTGGGCATTTAAAGCCATTCCTTATTTGAGGTATCAAGTAAGCTGAGAAGAAGGGATTTCATCTCCAAGGATATTGAGATGGTTGAGAGCAAAAAATGTCAAAAATCCTCCAGATCTTTTTAATCCTCCTCATGATGCAGTAAGTTGAAGTTGTTTTATTACAAATTTGAAATTTTCATATGTATCAATTGTTGCTACAGATGAGGAATATGTTGCTACGGATGGGTCATCTGTTGCTACAAATGTCCCATATCGCATGACGGATGCATCATCATCAGAGCAACATTTAACCCATCAGTAACAACATGTCACCAATATATACTACGGATGATGCATATGTTGTAACATGTAACATAAATGTTGCTACAGATGTCTATATATTGCAACATATGACCTCGTTTGTAGCAACATATGACCCTATTTGTAGCAACATATGACCCGTATGTTACAACATCTCACCCAAATATTCCTACAGATGACTTATTTTTATAATTTTAGGTTGTGCATCCATGACTTGTCCCAACAGAAAAGGAATTGCAAATGCCATATCTAATTACTCTAGGGTTGGTTGAAACCTTAATTAATACTGTAGCGGATAGAGTTAAAATGGAATTGGCTGGAGCAACAACCATCAAAAGAGAAAGAGTTGATAATGCATTAATTATTTTTTATGGTGTTGATGTTGGTGGTGGTATTGATGCTGGTGTTGGTGTTGATGTTGGTGGTGGTATTGGTGCTGGTGTTATTGGGCAAGACCAAGGGGCTACCTTTTGTAGAAGATGCTCTAGCTTTCTGTGTGAGAAGTGCAAGAAACAAGATGAAGATTCTATCATGTATCTTCAAACATTGAGTCAGACTGTGAATGAATTTTAAAAAAACAAGAGGGGGGTCAAGGTCATTCCATCAAAGAATGTTCAGGATCCATATACTCCACAGGCCAAGAGGCAAAAAAAATCCTTTATCAAGGCAATACAAAATTTGAAGAAGAAAATATTTGGAGAATGGCCAATGGCTGTAGGAGAGAAACTGTTGGAACTCAAGCAAGTGAATGTTTATAATTTTGTGCTTATAGCTAAAATGACCAATCTGCTGGAACTGATGAGAGTAAAGGATCTGCGTGCAAAAGCGGCATGCATTATTTTAGTGGAAATGATTTCAGGGTCATGACATACATTAAGACTTGGTGGGAAGACTAGGTAATTTTTCTCTACTAACCTTCAATTTATAATGTTTGCTTGTTTTATATTTTCAATCATTACTCTTCTTTACTCGTTCATATTAATTGTTATTTAAGTATATTGATGAAATTCATAGCCTTATGCAGGAGAAGTAGTTAAGATACCCTGAGCACTATGATTCCACAGATAGAATCATGGATATCAACTTCTATACCAACTTAAAACAAAGGTATGACAATATCAACGAGGAGGCAACAAGAGTTAGTGGCAAAAACTTTACATAGTTACTTAATGAGTTTGTATGGAATGACGATATGATTGACAACGTCAAGGGCATTAGACTATATCCTGGAGGCATAGATTAGATTTGTGCAAAAATGATTCTGGCAGTCATGAACTTGAACAATACTCATTTTGTGACTCTTGAGATCCTCTTGCATAGGGTCACTTGAATGTTTATGACTGCAATCTGATGTATACGGAACATTATAAGTTTTTGACATTCATACAACCCGTGTTCAACTTGCTGCCAATCTTGTTGAGGCAAAGTGGAATAATGAAGCATTTGCCAGATAAGTTCCTCAATGAACCATGGGAATTTGAAGGTCGATTGGAACCTATGGTAAAAAATCTCACGATCTGCGTGCGGGTCATATTTGCTTGCATTTATTGAGCCTTTGATTACCAACACACCAATTCAACCTCCCAACACCTTGTTGTGTGACAATATAGTTGGTCGATTGCAATGGAATTGGGTTGCTGGGATAGTAGATAAGAACTTGATGCCTTGACAATGTGTTTGTAAATTAAAGACAATGTTTTATTTTATCTATGATGTTATATGTTATGTTACTTGCTTCAACCAATTCCTTTTTAACTCTATCTATCCACTACATGGTCAAATATTGCTACATAAGGGTGATCTGTAGCAATAAATGAGTCATCTGGAGCAACATATGCCTGATATGAGTCATTTGTAGCAACATATGCCTTATATGTTGCAACATTTGACTCATATGCATCAACATATGGGTTATCTGTAGCAACATATGCCTCAAATATTGCAATATTTGATTCATATGTAGCAACACATGGTTCATCTGTAGTATTATATGTCTCAAATGTTGCAACATTTGACTAATATGTAGCAACATATGTGTGATCTGTAACAACATATGCCTCAAATGTTGTAACATTTGACTCATATGTAGCAACACATGGGTGTTATGTTATGTTAAGAACAAGTAAAAATGTTGGAACATGAGTGAAAAACTACGTTTATTTATTTCGACAACTATGATAATTTTAGTGGTTGTACACAACTACATAAGATTTTTCCATCCTCCACAGTATTCTTCTTCTTGGTAATGCTTAAAAATAGAAAAAAAACTGCAACAAACAACAGGAAGATTAGCTTCCAGTTGTTACAACATTTGGTCTTCTTCTTCTCCTTCATCACCCATTTGTTACTTCTTTTAATATGACTTTGACTTTCATCGTCAATTTCCAACTCCTTAATTCTCTTCGCCAATCTCAAAATAACGAACTTGGATCGTATATCAACATCTTCACGGTCCCTCCATCTAAAGAAGTTGCATGCATTCTCCTAAAATACACCACAAAGAAAAATTAATTAAACAAAAACCAAAATAAAGACAAACAACTGATCTCCAGACCAGGATGTAAAAATGTACATACACGATAGAGTGGACAAGACTAAAATCTTCGACTTGGATTGTCCTTCAACCATGACATTTGCATTGAAAGTAAGTCTCCATGTTGCAATAGATTTTCACACCCAACATGGGATCATTCTCGTCATTACAAATACGATTCAATATTGCATTGGACATTTTATCAAGAGTAACAAAAACACACAAAACTCATCATGAGATCTCTATTCTTGAATGGATCTCGATCTCAATTGGACCATATTTTAGTACCTTGGACTATAACTAAGCAATAAAAAATTCTATAACACTTGGAACAACGATTTACAAGGGTGTTATATAACTATCATATGGAATTACTTAGTCATTGAATGATGAACTTGTGGTATAATAGTATTTGTAATAATAATTGATAGAATTGATGATGTTTGTTGTATTAGACCATAATTTTGTACTTAGACATGTTGTAGGACTATATATTAGTGTTACATGTTGTGTTAGGTCACAATTTAATTGAATTAATACCAAAAACCACATTTTAGGATATACATATGTTGCCACATATGACATTTCTGCTGCAAAATTCAACATTTTATCCAACAGAACGTGCACATGTTGCCACAGATGACATTTGATGGATGAGTTAATCGATAAATTGAGCAATTTAGCAATGAAAAAAATCTTAAATTGAACCATATTTTAGTACTTTGGACTATAACTAAGCAATAAAAAAATGCTATAACACTTGGAACAACGATTTACAAGGTTGTTATATAACTATCATATGAAATTACTTAGTCATTGTATGATGAACTAGTGGTATGATAGTATTTGTAAAAATAATTGATAGAATTGATGAAGGTTATTGTATTAGACCATAATTTTATACTTAGACATGTTTTAGGACTATATATTAGTATTACATGTTGCATTAGGTCACAATTTAATTGAATTAATACCAAAAATCACATTTTAGAATATACATATGTTGTCACATATTACATATCTATTGCAATTTCTGCTGCATAATTCAACATTGTATCCAATAGAACGTGTATATGGTGCTAAAGATAACATTTGACAGATGTGTTTATCTATAAATTGAGCAATTTAGCAATGAAATAAATCATAAATTGAACCATATTTTAGTACTTTGGACTATAACTATGCAATAAAAAAATTCTATAACACTTGAAACAACGATTTACAAGGGTGTTATATAACTATCATATGGAATTACTTAGTCATTGTATGATGAACTAGTATTATGATAGTATTTGTAAAAATAATTGATAGAATTGATGAAGGTTGTTGTATTAGACCATAATTTTATACTTAGACATGTTGTAGGACTATATATTAGTTTTACATGTTGCATTAGGTTACAATTTAATTGAATTAATACCAAAAACCACATTTTAGGATATACATATGTTGTCACATATTACATATCTATTGCAATTTCTGCTGCATAATTCAACATTTTATCCAATAGAACGTGAATATGTTGCCACAGATGACATTTGATGGATGGTCAAAATGAGAACACTAAGAAAAGATAGAAAACAAATATTTTTAGATTAAATATTTTATAAAGAACAAATTCAAAAATCAGTACAAAACACAAAACAATCACCTTTTTCCCCATGAATTTGTTGCAAGTAATGTACATATGTTGCCACAGATGATTAATTAATACCACACAGTGGTATAACACAAAAATTTAACTACATAATCTAGTTATATATCACAACTACATAATTCACAATGAATATCATCTTCATCGTCACTTTCCTTAGGCCAACCATTCTTGTGAATGCTTGCTCATGTTGATGAACAATGTAACAAATGAGTCTTTCTCCAAACAAATGAGGTTCTGGCACCCACATTTCATCTAAAACATATCGCAACTTGATTTGACATCTCCTAATTTTTAGTGGCTCCGTCTTTTTCATGTTGGCAATGAACATTAAGCCTTCTCTTATGAATTCACCGCCCTTGAAGATTAAAATTATGGCGAGCACATAGGATGCACCAATGTGGCCTCCGTCTGCTGCTTGATTAATCATTCCCAATGCATTTGGATCGTTATGGTTGAAAGAATCAAACTACAGAAGAAATAACACATTTACAAGGCAGAATACATTGATAAAAATGTGAATACATACGAAAAACATTAAAAGTTACCACACTTTTTCTGTATAAGGCTTCTAAATCCCCCAATGCTCTGCACATTTTCAAGAAAGAAATGGATTTTCGAACTTCTGACCAACGGTTCACCTGCCATCTACAGTAAGGAAAGTCGACCAATGTTACCTTTTGATATACAGAAGATTCATTATCGACTTGATTAAGGACCCTGGAACTGAGAAATCAAATCAAATAGTTAGGAAATCAAATTAAAGAGACGCAAAAATTGATTACTATACATACATACATACATTAATTTAACATTCATTAAATCTTTAAGGGAGCCGGAAGTAATTCTTTCAACGATATCAAATTAGTAGACACCTCAAAAGGGATTCAACGTAGTTTTTACTCCTAGACATTTTTGAACTTTTTTGAAAAGTTGCAAAAGTCTTGTGTGTACTTCTTGTTATATTATATAAGCAATGTAATGGATGTGATGTGAAAAGTTGCAACTTCTGAAGAAGAGGAGTTTGCAACTTTTGAATTTTCAAATGCAAGTACTTATTTTTTTTTATAAAAAAAAGGGTAAAATATGAAGAGTTGTAATTAATTTTTTTTCTTGAAAGTTGTTCCAATGACATTAGTGATTGATTGTTCACACACCTTACATGTAATTATTTATTAGAAATATTTTGGAATGGATGCGTTATTCTGTTGTAAGATCTAACACATAATTGACATATGTTGGAGCATATGCAATATTATGTTGTACGATCTAACATATAAATGATATATGTTGGAACAAATGCGTTATTCTGTTGTACTTGTAACACATAATTGACATATGTTGGAACATATGCAATATTCTGTTGTAAAATCTAACACATAATTGTTATATGTTGGAACAGACAGATGCAATGTTCTGTAGTAAGTAGCAACACATAATTGCCATATGTTGTAATAGATTCATCAGTTCAAAATAAATCACACATTTTATATAAATAACATAACATAAGATAATTCAAATTAAGATAAGAAGGTAGGAAACATCATCCTCAAATAAAAAAGAACATTCATTAAAATTCAACAACACTTATGGTGCATTTCGATTTGGGCATGTAGTTCTTTTGTGGCCAAAGTCCTTACATATGAAGCATTTATTTTTTCTTGTTGGAAATGATTCACCAACTCCACACCGTCTCTTATATCTCCTTCTTCCAGGTTTTCTTGGATCAGCATATGGAGGAGGTATTTCTCTCTTCATGATATCCAAAGGGACAATCCAAGAATCTTCAGGTGGCACCGGGTGAATTTTCTCACAATATGCAATTATGTATTTTTTCACTGAATAATATAGAGAGGATTACTCGTAAAACTGATTTCCAAAATCGGCACCATATTGGGATCGAAGCGCTACCATGGCATGTGGACAAGGTATTTTGTCCAAGTCAAAAATTCTACAAGTACAAGTTCTTCTCTGTAGATCCATGTAGCAACATCACCATGACCAGTGACACTGAACTTGTAGTTAGCGATTTGATGAGCCAACAATTTGTTACTCGTTGACATACTTTGATATGTCTTTTTCAATTGAAGGAACAAATCTATTTGCACAGTTCACCAGCTCCATAAGCTTTTGGTGAAGTAAAAGTGCAAATCTCCTGTTTATTTGATGTTTGACATAATCAACTGACCAAGGTTGGGATCGTTCCCACGGGGAGTGGTTTTGAGAATTAATAGAAAAATAAAATTTAGTTCTAATTAGTCATAGCTATAGATATTGTCGAATATAAACATACTAAATCTAAAGGGGGTGACGCAAGCGTCAATTATCAATGGGGTTTGTATTAATTAACAACTAAAAGTTGCAAAAATATAAGGAAACGAGATAGGGACTCGGGATTCTTGGGATGTGATAGGAATACGGGATAGACTAGACTATCGGGTACATGCTTTTGATAGTAGATTGTTGAACATTTGTGACTAGGCTAGACTATAGCGGGGGTAAATTCTCTCTCGAGCAACTTACCCTGAATCAACTTGGTTTCTCTCGAACATCGAGTTGCTGCATTAAGCATAGCCTCTGCCTTAGTCCATTCACTCTCTCGAGCTGAATGTGTGGGAAAAGGACTAGGGTTCACTCTCTCGAGCTAAACCCATGTCGACCCAATACCACTGGCAATCAATTTAGTAGTCTTAGTTTTACGACTTCTCTCTCGAGCAAACCAAAAACACTATGATGAAATCGTATTTGCAACTACAATCCCATTAAGTTCATACACAACTACTAAACGAAATCATATTTAAATAACAAATAAACCATCAACAAGTAAGACCCAATAGATAATTTAGCCCATATTCACAAAATCATAGCTCAAGAATTGGGGTCTTAGCTAGACATGCAAAAGGCATAAAAATTGATACCAATATCAATTTCCATCAACTGGGTATGAAGAATTTAGTCTTCAAACACGTCAAGAGTGAAGAATCTTTGAGATCCAAGTCCAATTTCTTGGAGTTGAAACCCTTTGAATCTTCAAGGTCTTAGAACAAAGTCTCCAAAACCCTCTAAAACTTAAACTCTCTCAAAAACTGTAAAAAGTTCGAATAATAGAGGTGATACTAAGTTAGAAATTTAAACAAGTATTTATAGGGCTTGAAAATTTGTGGTGCGGAGGACCGTCGGAGCGATTAGTTGGGATCGCGATACACTCAGTGATTCGCCTTTTGGTCGATTTCATCGCCTTCCTGCTTTTGCCTTCAGCATTCTCGCATTTTGAGGCATTGGGCGATAAATCGCTTCCGTGAATCGCTCGGCGACACGACTACACCTTTTCATCGCAAACTTGACCTAATCCTTTAGGGCTCAGCACACTGGAACAAAAGGCGATCTCTAGGCCGATCGGCGACTCGCCAACAGGGCTTGGCGATCTTCAGGCCTTCATTTCTTCGTTCTTTTCATCCGCCTTGTTCCTTCTTGCCAAGTAGTGCCATGCTTTGCCTCAAACTCCAAATACCTGAAACTTAAAGATTTACATCAGATATTGAGACAAAATATGCATTTGAGGACACTAATTCTATCAAAATATAGCCCTAAATGAGTCCAATTTGTGGACTCATCATTAGTTCATCAAATAGAGCGACAATGGGAAATTATCTTTCAACATCAAACATAGCATGCACTGACTCCGCAATGTTTGATGTCATAATGTTATATCTACATGACAAAAAATAAAAATCAATCAAAACACATAAAATTACAATAAAGTCAAACAAGATAGTATATACAATAATGTACCTATTTCTCGGGCAAAATGCCCTGCTCCATGCGTGGAATCCAATATGTTCAAGAGTTTTAGCCGCCTTTGGTACCAAATCTCTTATTTGATTGAAATAGTCAATGAACTCACATCTATCGTACGCCTTTGTTGCTTTATAAAAATGGGACACTACCTTTGAATTGTGAAAGTTATTTTGAATATTTTCCCCAAGGTGTCTCATGCAACAACCATAATGAGATGCAGGGTAGATAGTCGAAACCATCTTTCGAATACTTGGATGCCTATCAGAAATAATGCACAACTCATCAGTATCATCTACAAAGCTTCTCATATTTTGAAAAAAATATTCATATGAGGTATCACATTCCTTGTCCACAACACAAAAGCCACTAGAAATATATGATTCTCAGCATCTTGTGCCACCGCCGATAGCAAAACTCCTTCATACTTGCTCCTCAGGAATGTCCCATCAATGACTATTACTTTTCTCATTTTTGGAAATTCAATTATCCAAGCGTCATATGATACAAAGAAGTACTTGAACCTCCCATTTTCATTGCGTGACAATGCCGTCTTGCTTCTTAGATTTGCAACTTCAAGAATATAACAGTACGCATTAAGCATTGCATACCCGTGCTCATATGTTCCCCTAACTGAAGACTTAGAATGCTTCATGCCCTTATAAATCTTCCAATAGCTTACCTTACAACCCAATTTTGTGCGGAGTTGATTTGACTTGTCTCTTGTGGATGGACCTTTACCATTGGGAAACTTATTTTCAAAGTACTTATCTATGACTTTTGCCGTGGCATGCGGATTATGGCTCGTAAGATGCTCTGAACCACATATATGGTACTTTTCATAGATTCTAATGAATAACCTATTGCTATTTGTAAATTTCATAGCCCTCAACCACCAATTGCACTCTGGATATGAACATTTAAAAGAAAACACATTACGAGAATTGATCACCTTTTTCAGTCTAAAATCTTTTTCAAGCAAGCAATTTTCAATGAATTTGCTAGTTCTTCCTTGTTCTCAAATGTCATTCCCTTATAAAAACCAGTTTCATCATCTCGATCATTATTCACACGTGATGCAATGAAGAAGATGGATTCTTGCTACCAATAATAGGTGTAGGAGGATTATTTCTCTCAAGGTCCGACACTTCATCTTTTCCAATTCTATCATGGTGATTATTTATGTTCACAACATCAAATTCATCATTAAACATATCTTGTTGGTCTTCTTCTAGCTTATGATCCTCCTCGATAGGATTTTCAACCATGTAGACTCTTAATATGAGCCTCACTACTCCTCCCAAATAAACAAGCAAACTAAGCTGATCATTTATTTTAAAAGGTAAGACCTTCTCATTATGAAAAAACTGGGAATGTAACTCATGACAACATTTTTCGGTTGACAATTGAGTCTAGATTTTTGGATGACTAAATTTACAGAATTATCATACAAAATATTTCTTTCAACAGTCATCCCTACCGCCCTTTCCCTTTCTTACCATCCTTCCAATGCCAAATATATCATTTTTCTTCTCAATCCATTCACCACGATAATCAATCCCTACAAATAATCCCTCCATTTATTGTACCTAAAGAAATTAATTAAAAAAACAATTAGTACTAATGAAGAAAGTAATTCAAAAAACAATTAGTACTAATATATATGTATGTTATATGTTGCAACATATGATTATTCTGTTGGAACACGTAAGTGACGTGTTCCAACACATGACTATTCTGTTGCGACATGTAAGTCATATGTTGCTACATATAACTATTCTGTTGCGACACATAAATCACATGTTGTAACAAAATGTGTAAGTTATATGTTGCAACATATGACTATTCTGTTGTGACATGTAAGTCATATGTTGGTACATATAACTATTTTGTTGTGACAAATAAATCACATGTTGCGACACATTAAGTTATATGTTCCAACACATGACAATTTTGTTGCGACATGTAAGTCATATGTTGCTACATATAACTATTATGTTATGACACATAAATCACATATTGTAACAACATGTGTAAGTTATATGCTGTAACATATGACTATTCTGTTGCGACATGTAAGTCATATGTTGCTACATATAACTATTATGTTGTGATAAATAAATCACATATTGGTACACATTAAGTTATATGTTGCAACATATGACTATTCTGTTGCAACATGTAAGTCATATGTTGCTACATATAACTATTCCATTTTGACAAATAAATCACATGTTGGTACATAATAAGTTATATGTTGCAACATATGACTATTCTGTTGCGACATGTAAGTCATATGTTGCTACATATAACTATTCTGTTGCAACATGTAAGAGCCCGTTTGGATTGACTTAAAAGTCTGTCAAACCTACTTTTAAGTCAGTTTTTTACTTCTGGAAGCATTTGACAAATATAAAAAATGACTTAAAATAAGTTACGAAGTGTTTGGCAAGGTAAAAAAGGACTTAAAATAAGTAAAAAATGACTTAAAATAAGTCAAAAACTAGAAGTAGGTCTCCCTCTACTTTTTATTTTTGACTTAAAAGTCATTTCAGTTTGACTTTTTTTTTTACTTAAAAGCTACTGTTTTAAAGTCAATCCAAACGGACTCTAAGTCAAATGTTGTTGCATATAACTATTCAGTTGCGGCACATAAATCATATGCTGCAACTTGTATAAGTTATAAGTTGCAACATATTTCTATATTGAAATAGCCTTTCTGTTGCAACATAAGACTATAATATGTTCCAATAGTCAACTGTTGCAACATATATAGCCATATGTTGGAAATGCAAATGTAAATTATTGAAAAATTGCAGGTTAGACCCAGATGATGATGAATGATTCAATGAACTATTAATCTTTACTTACCAAACAATGGTGTGTGAACACAATCACTTATGCAGTAATTCCAATTAATACATAACGAAATCTTGTCCACTGATTAGCTAAATCTGATTCAAGAAGAAGAAAAGAAGAAGAAGAAGAAGCACAAGGACTACGGCGGCAAGAAGAAGCACAATGACTACAACCAAGACCAATAATGTACGAACAAGAAAAAGACGAAGAAGATGAAGAGAATAGGAAGAAAGGCAAGCAAGCAAGAACGAGAATACGATGGGAGGCGGGGGGAAATCTGGTCCGCTCGCTGGCTTCCCTCCAGTTTTGGTTAAATTAGGTTTTAGTCATTTACCCTTTTACCCCTCATTTAATACAATGGACCAAACTTCCAACTTAGAAACTTGAGGCCAACTCCACAATCCTTAATTACATAATTGTCACCTACACTCAATAATTAAGACTTATGTCACCGCCATTTTATTTTGACACTTTTTTGTCACCCTTAATTTAATGTCCCGATAAACACAATATACAATCCACTTAGTTCAATGGATTTATAACACTCCCCTAGGATGTCCATATATAATGTGTCTCGTTAAAATATTACTAGGAAAAACCTGTGGGAAAAATGCCTAGTGAAGGAAAAAGAGTACACACACCTCATAATACAGCTTAAGTGCTGCCTCATTAAAAACCTTACCAGGTTAACCCAATAGGGACAAAACCATGGTTAAGGAAAACAGTACAACACATATTTCACTCCCCCTGATGAAAGCTTAACTTGATATCTCAGAGATGTCAAATTTCAATCTTATATCTTCTCAAATGTTTATGTTGGCAATGCATTAGTGAATAAACTTGTAAGATTATCACTTTTACAAATCTTTTGAACTTCTATCTCACCATTTTGTTAAAATCATGTGTGAAGAAGAAATTTGGTGAAAATGTATTCTGTGCAATCTTCTTTGATGTATCCTTCCTTCAATCGAGGTATACATGCATCATTATCTTCATACATGGTGGCTATACTATCTCTTTTCAAAGAAAAATCACACAGTTCTCGATATCTACATAATCAATAATCTGTATATGCACCAATTGCACTAATACATTATATTTTTCAATCATTGTTATGAGATCGGAATTGATCTTTCTTTATGTTAAGAAATCTCAAAACCATTGGGGTACTCAATGGAATTGCTTTAAGACCTTTTAAATCCTTCAAGGATTGTCCATGTAACTTTCATTGTTTACCTAGACATGACAATTATTCATTACACATATTCAAGTATTTCATTTATTGCTAGACTGAAACAATCTTCATTGCATCCACCACAGGAGAATATATCTCCATTTAATAATGTCAGGACTTTTGCGAAAAACCCTGTATGCCCCAAGGCACAGACCGTACTTTATATCTTATGGTTATACTTTCGCACAATGATTTATTTGTACCCGACTGACTATATCTTGATATATGGATTATAAGTCCAAAACATCACTTTTCAAAGTGAAACATAATATACTTGAATTGTGCATTTCATTTGGTTAATCATTTATTTGTCCACATTATATGACAACTTTGAATTTAATATCCTCGTCATCATATGTAGCATTGAGCTCTACTTCATATCAAAGATATCGTCGATGGTCTTTTGACTCGATTCTAATACGATATAACTTATCGAGATCTCTTTATATTTCATCATTCTAGGTACCTGAACCTTTGCCAAGGTTTAATGAAGTGTTATGTCATCGTGCTCCTTTTAAAACACTTGCCTCATTATCATGACCATCTTGATCATTTGCTCCTCTCTTTTCCTGAAAAATTTTTTGATTTGGAATCGATTGGTCTATCATGCTTTAGGCATACCATAGACTCTGTCCTTTATGAACTTCTCATTAAAGCATTTGCAATTGAATAATAACATAGGGTCAGCAAATTCATCTGGCAAATAATTTGCAACATCATGCAAATGAATTATCTTCTGAACTTTAAGTTCACATTTTTAATGAGGATCTAGATAATTCATCTCATAATTTTAAACTGTCAATCATCTCTCCTTAATATTAGAAAATCTAACATTCACCCCAACCTCATTTGGGGATCCATCTTTGTGCTTGGTGGAGCAATTAAATCAAATACTGCACATTCAAACTTTAGATGGAAATTATTTAGTTTCTGACCTTGAACCTGTCACGACCCAGGGGTACCCCTAGATGTAACATGGCGTATAGAACCCTGAAGGACTCCATATAAGCCACTTAGTCCTCATAACATAAGAAATAGAACAATAAGAGTAAAAACACATTTCACGTCCAAATTTTTCATAAACGAAAGTGGATGTCTAGACATTAAGTCTCATCATAGCCATCTATTACAATGTTTGAATGAAATAGGTCATAGCCCCTACAACATGTACAAAAAAAAGGAAATACATGGAGGGAACTACAACATAGAAAAAAAGGCCGTCCTCGAACCATGATGACTCACCAACAAGCTTAGAAGATACTCAAGTCCAATCTCTAGCCACTAGAATGATCACCTCGAGAACCGGACCCTACACTTGGGGTAAAATGTAGGAAAAGTAGGTGTTAGTACAACAATGTACTAAGTATGATAGCCATGCATAAAAACATTGAAAACATGCAAAAAGGGACATTTCATTTGAAAGCATGCAATTTACCAAGTTTAAATATCATCATAACGAGAGTGGAAATGCATATAAGTCATAAACATAGTCAACATAGTCATCATCATCTTTAAAACCTTGAAAACTCATATAAGGGTTTCTTCAGTAACCATAGTTCATAATTCATTTTCTTGTTCTTGTTGTTGTGTGAATAAGCCTTAACTGACATGAGTCCATGTGAGCTATACATGGTCCTCCGGTGTTATCCACATCGAAAAGGGATGTTCTACTTGCCTAAGGTAAAACAGTACTTTTAGCTTAGGTGGATTCACTAGCTAAATAACCTATGGGGCCACATAGTTTATTGGATAAGGAGCTTGCTACTAGAAACCCGGACTCAACTTGTGTAAAAGGACTCCATATCATGAGACATACTTTGGGAACCCAGACTCAACTAGTGTAAAAGAATCCTATTAGGAAACATGACTCACCTAGTGTAAAGGCTACCATCTCATATTTTATATCCACTCGGTGCTAAGCACTAATTCCCACAGAGTACATATTAAGTCTTAACTTAATTCATATTCATGGAAGAATTTCTTGACTCTCAATCCATGCTTAATTCATAAGATAGCTCTTAGATCATGCGTGAGAATAACCTTTCACCATCCATGTCTACATATAGGTTCAATAGGTGAGAAAACCTTTCAACCTTAGAACCTTCATATTGAGAGAAAATCTTTCACATCATATCATATTCATGCATAAGTGTGTATATGAGAATATCCTTTCAACAATACAACAACTACGTCAGACACTTCACTCTCAAAGTGTTCTTAAAACATATACATATATTCCATAAAAACATACGTCATTCTTATACTTACCCTTTCAAGGTTCAAAGCTCATATCAAATCAACACATCTAGAAATCAATACATTAGACAGGGATATCATCATAATTGAAGTAACCCAATCACTACATGCATAATTTCATAACTTTTTCTTCTTTCATCAACAAAGACCCACATTACAAATTACGATTGAGTAATATGGGGATATCATGGGTTCTTGGGGATTCATCATAAAAACCATAGGAAATCATCAATTCATACTTAATATAATATAATTCAATCATTAGAATCGATGAAAGGAACCCATGACTTTGGAATCAAACCCTAACTTTTGGGAGTTTTCTATCTTTGAAATTGAGATTTTGAAGGGACTCCATGGATGAAAGTTATCCATGGATGAAATACTACCATACATTGATCACAAAGCCCAATGCTAAGCTTCAATGGAAGAGTTGAACCTTAACCTTGAACCTATATGAACTTCCTTCTTCTTCTTCTTCATCTAACTTCTAGAGAGAGAAATATTTGAGAGGAGAGCTTTTGGGAATTGATTTGGGTTTCAGAAATAATTAGTTGAATGGGTTGGTTTTTGAGTAAAAATGACTTATATAGTGACCCTAAGTTAAGGCAAAACGACCTCACTTAAGTTGGACTAAAACCTAAATTACCCAAAACACCCTTCATTTTAAGTAGGGTGCCCAGGTACCAAGTGGGGTCCCACAAGCCATGTTCATGACCATGAGCCGTGGTCCCCTTTGTGGACCTTGAGGTAGTGGCTTGGAAACATGTGCCTTTAGCCCACAAGCCTAAGGCACCTTTACGAGGGGCTCTACGAGCTGTGGTGCTTCCCACGAGCCGTGGTCCCTTTCGTGGGCCTTGAGGTAGTGGCTAAGCCACCTTCTTCAACCCTCACACCACCAACTCCCCTCCACAATCCTTCCCACGAGCCGTGAAGTGGCTCATGAAGAGGAGGCTCATTGGCTACTGCCTTACCCACGACGAGCCTCACCAAGGGCTGTGGTCTTGACCACGAGCCGTGGTGGTGGGCATGGTAGGTGGGGTAGTGCCTACTACAAGGTAGGCTGCTTTAGCCCACTCCCTTAGCCCTAGCCCTTCGTCCTTGACGCTAACCCTTATGTTTAGCTCTAGTTTAGGCTACTAATATCTGGGGTGTTACAATATCTCCTCCTTGGGAACATTCGTCCTCGTAATGACGATCTAGAGACCTTACAGAAGTAAAGACTCAAGACTAGCAGCCCATCATGCATGCAACATCATAACAATGCACAAAATGAAGGAGGAAACATTAATTTAATGCATCACAAGGAAGAACTACATCTAACAACCCATTATGCATGAAATTTTCTCATGTTCTTAACAGGAATTACCTTCTCTAAGCTATAATTATGCTCAACAAAATCTCATGGAGTAAATATGCAATTTACTCTCAAAAAGCATACCAAAGCATGTTCAATAATTCATCTCATGAAGTCAATAGGCAACTCATACTCAATGCACAACAACATGAGAAACATCAATCATAAAAAAAACACTCATTTTATTTCTAAAGGTAAGCTTTCATGAACATGCATATCATAGGGAAATCATGGAAAAACACATATAACACACATGACTTCCAAAACAAGAAAAACTCAAGAGGAACTACTTACCTCAAGCTAGAATAGGAGTAGAAGAAAAAAATGAGGATATCGGGACTTCATATCGGCCTCGGCCTCCCAAGTAGCACCCTCAACTAAGTGCTTTCTCCATAAAACCTTTATGGAAGCTATTTCCCTGTTTCTAAATCTCTTGACTTGCAGGTCTAGGATCTCTATTTTAACCTCTTCATATGAAAGACTTTCGTCAACTCTCAACCCTTATAGGGGAATTATGGATGTCGGATCTCCAAAACACTTCTTAAGCATAGAAACATGGAATACCAAATGCACCCATGCCAACTCATTTGGCAAATCTAACTCATAGGCAACTTTACCAGCACACCTCAAAATTTGGTATGGGCCTACATATCGGGAACTAAGTTTCCCCTTCTTGCCAAACCTCATTACACCCTTCATGGGTGATATTTTCAAATAGACCCAATCGTTAACCTTAAATTCTAGATCTCTTCTTCTCACATCAGCATAAGACTTTTGATGACTTTGAGCCGTTCTCAACCTCTCTCTGATAAGCCTAACTTTCACAATAGCTTCATAAACTAGCTTGAGACCTATCAAAGCAACTTCACCCACCTCAAACCAACCAATGGGAGACTTACACCTCCTACCATAAAAGACTTCAAAGGGAGCCATACCGATACTTGAGTAATAGGTGTTATTGTAGGCAAACTCTATTAATGGAAAGTGGTCATCCCAATTACCCTTGAAGTCTATTACACATGCCCTTAACATATCTTCCAATGTTCGGATGGTACGCTCCGCTTGCTCATCGGTTTGGGGATGAAAAGACGTGCTAAGCTTAACCTTAGTGCCAAGGCCTTTCTGGAATGCCTTCCAAAATTGAGAAGTAAATTGGGTATCCCGATAGGAAATAATGGATAAACGAACCCCATACAACTTCACCATTTCTCTTATGTATAGCTTAGTATATTCTTCCATCGTAAAAGAAACCTTGACGGGAATAAAGTGAGCTAATTTTATCATCCGATCTATAATGACCCAAATAGAATCATGTTGTCTCGGGGTTCGAGGCAAACCAATAATAAAGTCCATGTTTACATCTTCCCACTTCTAAGTGGGAATACCTATATCTTGGGATAAGCCTTCCGGCCTTTGATGCTCGACCTTAACTTGTTGACTATTAGAACACTTGGCCACAAATCCCGCAATATCTTTCTTCATTCCATTCCATCGATAGACTTTTCGTAGATCATGGTACATCTTGGTGGCTATCGGGTGAATAGAATATTGAGAACTATGGGCTTCCTCTAAAATTTTTTCCCTCTAGTCATCAACATTCGAAACACATAATCGACCTTGATACCTAAGCACCCTATCTCCTCCTAGGGAGAAGGCCTCAACAGACTTCTTAAGTAACTCCTCTTTCAATTCAACTAACATAGAGTCAAGACCTTGCTTAGACTTCACATCCACCAAAAAGGACGATTTGGAACCATTATGGACCATGACACCACCCTTGGTGGAATCCACTAGTTGAACACCTTGTGGGGCCAACCTATGCACATCACTAACCAACTCTTTCTTTTCATCCTCTACATGAGCCACACTCCCCATTGATAACATGCTAAGAGCATCCGCTACCACATTAGCTTTACCAGGGTGATAAAGGACACTCGTGTCATAATCCTTCAATAGTTCTAACCACCTTGTTTGGCGGAGATTCAAGTCCTTTTGACTAAACACATATTGTAGACTCTTATGATCGGTGAAAACATCCACATGGACCCCATACAAATAATGCCTCTATATTTTTAAGGCAAACACGACCGCCGCTAAATCAAGATCATGGGTAGGATAATTCTTCTCATGGAATTTAAGTTGCCTTGAAGCATAGGCAATCACCTTACCATTTTTCATAAGAACACATCCCAACCCAACTCTAGAGGCATTACAATACACCACAAAACCATTTGTACCTTCCGATAAGGTCAACACCGGAGCGGAAGTAAGTCTATCTTTCAACTCTTGGAAACTTTTCTCACAAGCTTCCAACCACACAAATTTAGCTTTCATTTGAGTCAAAGGCGTCAAAGGAGAAGAAATGGAAGAAAGTCCCTCAACAAACCTTCTATAGTAACCGGCCAAACCCAAAAAGCTTCTAATGTCAGGAGGAGTTAGAGGTCTAGGCCAACTCTTGACCGCATCCGTCTTCTTAGGATCTACCTCAATCCCCTTTCTTGACACAATATGACCAAGGAAAGCTACGGACCTTAACCAAAATTCACACTTGCTAAACTTTGAAAAAAGTTGTTGGTCCTTAAAACCTTACAACACAATTCTCAAATGGTCCATATGTTCATTCTCACTCCTTGAATATATCAAAATATCATCGATAAACACAATTACGAACATATCAAGGTATTGTCTAAACACCCTATTCATCAAATCCATGAATGCTGCTAGAGCATTCGTTAACCCAAACGACATTACGAAAAACTCATAATGAGCGTACTGGGTTCGATACACCATCTTTGGAATATCATCCCCTTTCACCCTCAATTGGTGATAACTCGAACGAAGATCAATCTTAGAGAAATAACTAGCCCTTTGAAGTTGGTCAAACAAGTCATCAATTCTTGGAAGAGGATACTTGTTCTTAATGGTTACTTTATTCAATTGACGATAATCGATGCACATTCTAAGAGACCCATATTTCTTTCTAACAAACAATACGGGACTACCCCATTAAGAGATAGTCAGTCGAATGAAACCCTTATCCAACAAATCTTTTAATTGTTCCTTAAACTCTTTTAACTTGGCTGGAGCCATTCTATAAGGAGGAATAGAGATAGCTTGCATATTCGGAAGAAGGTCAATACCAAAATCTATTTCCTGCTCAGGAGGAATACCAGGCAAATTATTGGGGAAAACTTTCGAGAATTCATTAACCATGGGAACCGAATTAAGAGAAGGGGTTTCATAATCTACATCCCTCACCCTAACAATATGGTAAAAGAAACCTTTTGAGATAATCTTTCTAGCTTAAATGTAGGATACAAATTGAACTCTAAGCATATAATTTCTCTCTTTCCACTCTAAGATAGGATCATTCGGAAATTGGAATCTAACCACCCGAGTTTTTCAATCAATAGAGGCATAACATGCATACAACTGATCCATACCAAGAATCATATCAAAGTCTAACATGTCAAGCTCTATCAAGTCAAAAAGAGTAACCCTATGGGATAAGGAAATAGGACATCTTCTATAAGCTCTCTTAGCAACCACAAAATCACCAAATGGAGTAGAGACAGAAAAAGGTTCTAATAACACTTCTGGAGGAACATCAAACCTCATCACCACATAGGGAATCACAAAAGATAAAGTAGCACCAGGATCCAACAAGGCATACACATCAATAAGAAAGACTTTTAACATACCGGTCACTACATCTAGGGAACTTTCTTGGTCACCTCGGGTTTGGAGAGCATAAAAGCGGTTTTGCTTAGGAGCATTGGAGTTTGAACTGCTAGGAGGAGATTGCTTTCCCTCTCTTCCTTGAACCTTAAGCAACGGACAATATCTCATCTTGTGACCACTCTTTCCACAACCAAATCAACCATCCGTGCCAACTAGCCACTTACCATCATGCTTCCTTTCGCACTTTGCACAAATAGGCCTAGTTACATAAGAGCCACTACCATTACCTCCTTGAGGTTTAGGGTTGGACACCTTATCCTTGTTAACACTTGGAGGAGTGCTATATGAACCTTGGTTGGAAAACCTTTGTCTAAACCTTGGTCGACCTTGTCAATCGGACCTAATATTGGAGAAGTTCCCATCACCGGTGCTAGCTCTTTTTACCTACCTATTCTTTTTCTTGAGTTTCGATTCCTCAATTTGTTGGGTATACACCATGAGACGTGAGATGTCCATATCATAGTGGAGCATTACCATACGACATTCTTGTTCTACCATGTCGGACACACCCGACAAAAACCTACTCATCTTAGCCCTCGAATCCACCGTCATAGTTGGAGCATACTTGGACAATTGACTAAACTTTAGAGCATACTCCTTCACACTCATACTTCCTTGGTGAAGGTTAATGAACTCTTGCACCTTTGCTTCCCTCAAGTCTAGGGGAAAGAACCTATCAAGAAATGATGATTTAAACAATTCCCACTTTACGGGACCCGCTCCTATCGGTCTCTCTCACTTCCATTGATCATACCACACTTGAGAAACATCTTTCAATTGGTAAGAAGCTAAATCCGCCTTCTTCTCCAGAGTCACCCCCATAATAGCAAGTACCTCATAGACCTCGTCGATAAACCTTTGAGAATCCTTTTCCACTTTGGAGCCATGAAATTTCGGGGGTTCATTCTTGCAAAATCCCTCACTCTTGAAGCCGCCGAATTCTCAGTAGGATTCACCAAAGCTAAAACCTCTCTATTGGCTTGAGCCATCACGACTTGAGCCAATACTTGAAGAGTCGACCTAAACTTCGCATGAGTAACATTCTCAACCAAAGGATCAACCGGAGCTTGATGAGCTTAAGGAGGAGCTCCTTATTCCACATTGTCACCCTCCATCCTTCTAGTACTAGCCCTTCTAGTATTCATATCCTAAAGAACATAGGGAAAGGATTAGGAGAGATATCTTAAAGAGTTAAACTCTATGGCACGACTTAGAGTAATGAAGAAGTGAAGTTTCCTAATCATCTTGTAGCCACTTGTTCATAAATGTGGCGCACTTCACACTTATGAACAAGACTTTACTAAACATGGCTTATGAGACATTCATCCTAGGATCATTCTAAACCTTGTGCTCTGATTACCAAGTTTTTCACGACCCAGGGACACCCCCTAGACATAACATGGCGT
Organism: Solanum pinnatisectum; assembly: GCA_035578085.1. Lineage (NCBI taxonomy): Eukaryota > Viridiplantae > Streptophyta > Magnoliopsida > Solanales > Solanaceae > Solanum > Solanum pinnatisectum. The sequence goes on along the minus strand of CM069084.1, from coordinate 19,894,308 downwards.
ATAAAACCCCGAAGGACTCCATACAAGCCACTTAGTCCTCATAGCCTAATAAATAGAACAATAAGAGTAAAAACACATTTCAAGTCCAAAAATTTTATAAATGAAAGTGAAAGTCTTGACTTTAAGTCTCATCATAACCATCTATTGCAATGTTTGAATGAAATAGGGCCTAGGCCATACAACATGTCTGAAAAAAAAGGAAATACATAAAGGGAACTACAACATAGAAAAAAAAGGCCGTCTCAAACCATGAGGACTCACCAACAAGCTCGGAAGATACTCAAGTCCAAGCTATTGCCACTAGAATGATCACCTCGAGAACCTGACCCTACACTTGGGGGAAAATGTAGGAAAAGTAGGCATTAGTACAAAAATGCACTAAGTATGATGGCCATGCATAAAAGCATTGAAAACATGCAAAAAGGGAAATGTCATTTGAAAGCATACAATTTACCAAGTTTAAACATCATCATAAAGAGAGTGGAAAAGCATAAGTCATAAACATACTCAACATAGTCATCATCATCTTTAAAACCTTGAAAACTCATATAAAAGCTTCTTGAGTAACCATAGTTCATAATTCATATTGTTGTTCTTTTTATTGTGGGAATAAGCCTTAACTGACATGAGACCATGAGAGCTATAGATGGTCCCCCGGTGTTACCCACACCGAAAAAAGGGTGTTCTACTTGCCTAAGGTAGAACCATACTTTTAGCTTAGGAGGATCCACTAGCTAAATAACCTATGGGGGCACATAGTTTATGGGATAAGGAGATTGTTGCTAGAAACCCAGACTCAACTTGCGTAAAATGTCTCCATCTCATGAGACATACTTTGGGAAGCCGGACTCAACTAGTGTAAAAGGATCTCATTGGGAAGCCGGACTCAACTAGTGTAAAAGTTTCCATCTCATATTCAATATCCACTCGGTGCTAGGCATTAATTCCCACGAAGTACATATTAAGTCTTGACTTAATTCACATTCATGGAAAAATGTTTGGATTCTCAATCCATGCTTAGTTCATAAGATAGCTCTTAGATCATGCGTGAGAATAACCTTTCACCGTCCATGTCTACATATAGGTTTAATTGGTGAAAAAGCCTTTCAACATTAGAACCTTCATATTGTGAGAAAACCTTTCACATCATATCATATTCATGCATAAATGTGTATATGAGAATATCCTTTCAACAACATAACAACTACGTCATAATCATAGACACTTCACTCTCAAAGTGTTCTTAAAACATATACAAATATTTCATAAAAACATGTATCATTCTCGTACTTTACCCTTTCAAGGTTCAAAGCTCATATCAAGTAAAAACATCTAAAATTCAATACATTAGACTTGTATATCATCATAATTCAAGTAACCCAATCACTACATGCATAATTTCATAACATTCTTCTTTCATCAACAAAGACCCACATCATAAATTACAATTGAGTAATATGGGGATTTCATGGGTTATTGGAGATTTATCATAAAAAAACATAGGAAATCATCAATTCATACTTAATATAACATAATTCAATCATTAGAATCGATTTTGAAAGGAACCCATGACTTTGGAATCACACCCTAACTTTTGGGGTTTTCTATATTTGAAATTGGGATTTTGAAGGGGCTCCATGGATGAAAGACTAGCATACCTTGATCACAAAGCCCAATGCTAAGCTTCAATGGAAGAGATGAGAGCTTTTGGGAATTGATTTGGGTTTTGGAAATAATGAGTTGAATGGGTTGGTTTTTGAATAAAAATGACTTATATAGTGATCCTAAGTTAAGGCAAAACGACCTCACTTAAGCTGGACTAAAATCAGAATTACCCAAAATACCCTTCATTTTAAGTAGGCTTCCTAGGTACCATGTGGGATCCCATGAGCCGTGGTCCCCTTCGTGGACCTTGAGGCAGTGGCTTAGCAACAAGTGCCTTTAGCCCACAAGCCTAAGGCACCTTCATGAGGGGCTCCACGAGCCGTGGTGCTTGCCACGAGCCATGGTCCTTCTCGTGGGCCTTGAGGCAGTGGCTAAGCCACCTTCCTCAACCCTCACACCATTAACTACCCTCCACGAGTCTTGGTCTTCACCACGAGCCATGAAGTGGCTCATGAAGAGTAGGCTCATTTTTGGAAGATTTGGGGAGGTTACTGCCTAGCCCACCACAAGCCTTACTAAGGGCCGTGGTCTTGACCACGAGCCGTGGTGGTGGGTGTGGTAGGTCGGGCAGTGCCTACTCTAAGGTAGGATGCATTAGCCCACTCCCTTGGCCATTGCCCCTCGTCCTTGACGCTAACCCTCACGTTTAGCTCTAGTTTAGCCTACTAATTTTCGGGGTGTTACAAAACCAATTATGATGGGGAAATCTTGTTGGCTTGATGCATACATGTGTTGTTACATGTTAAACAAATTTATCTCATACCAAATTTTATTTGGTAGTTTTGTTTCCATACCCATGGTTTAGCTATAATTGGAGGCATACACTTTCTGCTTAACCAACCAACACTATCAATATAATTTCATAGTTTCGAAGTGTGCTCTTAATTTAATAATTCGAGCAAACAACCTTAGAAAAACCAATTTTTAAGTTGACAACAAAACACATGTGACCATCCCATAGATGTAACTATCATATAGTTGCAAGCGGTCCACACGATAGGTGAACAGGTCCATATTCACATTTTTATATGTTTCAAAATCTTAGGGAATACAATCCCAACCTTAGCTGGTATAATGATACAATGAAAATTTTATAATGAGAACAATCAACACAAGAGAATTCTTGAAGAATCTTTAATTTCTTCATCATATAAGCCACATGAATTCTCAACTACTTTTGCATCTTATTGGATCGGAATGGCCAACCAGTCATGCCAACTAATCTTTATTTTTCTCAGACCTCCTGTAGAGGTGAGTTGTGACATATGTCATTTTTCTCAAACTCCTATAGAGGTGAGCGGTGACATATATCCAACCCATATTGATTTTATCACATCTTGACCCATTCTCTTTTAGAATGGTCGAGCATTCACGATGCTTATCACACGTCATATTCTCTTCAAGAAATGGACTAATCATTTATATGGGATTCATAAATTTGCATTATAAGCACATTATCATGTCTTTAAAATTTATCATTTCTGCATGACTCACCTCAACATCACTTTGAAAAGTTAAGTGTACTATCAGTTTATCTTCCTTTCTTTTGATGTAGGATTTTTATAATATTAGGTCGCACGACAACAACTGTTTCAATGACCTTTAATACCATTATGATGATAAAAATTACATTCACATTTTGAAGGCTTAATTGGAGAAACCATAATGTTCTTCATTTTATAATTACCACAATGATGATTATTATAATTTTGTCCATCTACGCCCTTATTCATACATTCAATCACTTGTCATTTTTCAGACTTATTATTCACTGCTACCACATTTATATGATAGAATGGAGCAATTGAGCAAATTTCAAACTTATCATGTACTTCTACCACATTCGCTTTAGGAAATGGAAAAAATTTAGTGGGACGAATTTCATGACTTTTCATAAAAGCCTTAGTCATCATTATATCATCACTAATGGTGAATTGGGACTCAAACTCAATGTTTTACCAATATAAGGCGTGTTAGGCCATAATTTTATGGGACTCGAACCCAATTCTTATCACCATGGTGCACTCAAATTGATGTCTTACCCTTTTGGTGAGATTGGACTTAAATCCGTCGTCTTACCCTTAACCAACAGTATAATAGACCAAAGTACAACATTACTCACCCTTTGAGTCTTTCAAAATAATTAAAATAATATTCAAACTCATGCTACTAAAAAGTTATACCGTCTTACATTTAAGAAATTTTGTAGAGCATGTCATAGTCAACCAATAGTTGTATATGTTTTTTGTTCCTAGCTAATGTTAGTGTTCGAACACTATTGTATTCTTAATCAAGAAACAATGCTAGAAAATGCATACATGATTTTATGCATATAATACCTTGATTGTAGTAGTTATCATTTTTCCTTCTTGATTCTCATAACGAGATCAACCAGAACATGAGCTAAAGAAAAACTAAAACTCAATCTCAATTGGCTAGAGTCTTGTGCTGATAACGTGTTGTAAAATATAAGAAATATACTACAAGAAATATAGAAAAGATGCATGAGGAGTAGAATGTAGAGATCCTCTTATTCAAATGTCGTCAAGTCTCTTTGTGTATCTTACAATGGTAAATGAACAATCCTATTTATAAGTTGAGAAATCACTCCAATAGTCACCATATTAAGTTTCATAATAAATAGATACATTCTTATCCAAAAAGGTTCATAGAACCTAGGGAATACACAAAGATTATAAATATAAGTTTATGGATAAACTCAATGGACAATCCACTTAGTTTAATGGATTTATAACAACAATAATATAAATTACAAAAACCCAAATAACCTTATGTAATAATGAGAAAACCTTATGTCGCAACATGTTTGGCTAAATTGTGTGCTAGCATATTTCAAGATAGAGGAATATGTACAGAAAGGACTATATATAATAGAACTATTGTAACACTTCGGGTGTTTATGGCTATCCTTTGTTTCATTTTAAGGAGCTTCAATTTCTGAAGTTTATTGAAACATTGCTAGTGCTCGGAAATATTGATTTTTAAATTGATAAAAATATATTTTAAATTTCTTGCTAAAATGTCTTAAATATTTATGAAAAAAATAAAAATAAAATCAGTAGTTATGATATATTTGCATAAGTATTTATTTTAATTAGAGTTCTATAAATTATTAATATTATAACAAAGACAGTAATATTAGTTATGTCAAGAGATTAATATTATTGTTGTTATTATATGAAGAAGAATTTATTCAAAATAATTGTCCATTGATTGTGATACATGGAAAAAGATATATTTATTTTTTCACGGACCTACTAAATATATGGGTGCATATGTGTTACGAAATGAATAAGAAAAAGTATGATAGTGACATCAAGGATTTCACGTGAAGATAAGGGAGATGACAATACTTTTCTTCATTACATGTTCCCACTATTTTATTTCAACTTACAACTTTTGGAAAATGTTTAATCAATGAAGTTCTTGTGAGATTTTTTTTCCATGACCGCCTCTTCTCTATCCATAAATGTGCATACTTTTACAGTTCATGTCTCCTAACCTTGTTCTTGACAAAAATCCTCCTGGCAGGTTTAGAAATGTCAATTTAACAAAAGTATCCCAATATCTTTAGTAGTAACTTAGAAAAAATGCTTGCCATGAATGACATCTTAGTGTACTTATCTCTTGGGACTTCGTAAGTTTATTGTTTTGTAGTTAGGGGTGTTGTTACCGTCTATTATGTATACATTAGAGATGAATTTTGGGGGACACAGATTTTGATGATTTATTCGTTCACCAATAGAAAATCAATTTGCCACATCAAGTTATTCAAGCCCATATTTAAGGTATGTTAAGGCAATACTATTTTTTTCATATTGCACGAATCCTAAAAATCATAAATCATTGAATGAGTCATTTTTACTATCCTGTTGCTAGAAAGACCCTCTGTGAAGGGCATTGGGATCTCAGCTGATATTATTTCTTGAGTTTATCGTTTCATTATCGTTCTTGTATTATTGTGAAGTATGCTTGACAAATACAATTATATTTCATAGAGTTTCATATTCCTTATGTCTATTTGTGAGCTTTGGTCCTAAGTGTGAGGCTGAAATAATGAAGATTTATTATGTTGTATCTAAGGGGTTGTTAAACCATTCTCTTTCGTGAGAAGTTCTTACGAAAATGTTATTTGAAAATTATACTCATACTAAAGCTTGTACCCTATTCTTGTGGTTGAATACTTGTCAAACAACCTTGTCTCTAAACAAGCTCATACTATTACCAAGTTACTGATTTTCTAAGTCAAAATCATGTCAAGTGCTTCAAATTTATTATGCGTTTTATAGGCCTAAATGGTCATATGAATGTTTAACGAAGTTAAGAGGAGATTCTTTAATCACCTTAAGCTCTTTATGAACATCCTCATATTTAAGTTACCTTTCTAAAGCTGAGCTAAGTGTTTCAATTTATTCTACAAGTATATGATGTTCTACGAGACATTTACATGTTATACAAAAGTGATTACTGGATTGTGAGAGCGAGAGTACCAATGGGACAAGTTTGACAACATGATTATGGTAACATATAAGCATTACGAATTCATGACATGACATGATATGCATTTTACTCCCGAGCTATAATTGGGAGGTATGGGGCCTATTGCTTATATTTATACATATGAGACACATAGCCACCATTTGGAAAATATGATGTCGGTTAGCTACCAGAAGGCACCACCATTGCTAGCATTTGGTTGGGTATGTCATGCATTTGCATCTATATATATATATACTGACGACATACAATTACACAAGCATATCATGCATATTTGATTACTAGGAGGTCCGATGTCAGCCTTGGAGGCTATCAGAGTTTCAGTTTCATGTGGTATATCTTTTACCCTTTTTATCGCAGCTATTTATGACTTTGCTTTCTGCCTTACATACCAATACATTTTTATTCGTACTGACATCCCATTTCCTGGGGATGTTGCATGTCGTGCTCTAGGTTTAGGCAGATCTCTTAATTGGCCTTTGCAATAGGCGTGTTATCTTATTGAGGATTCGTAAGCTCCATTCTTCCTGGAGATTTTGGTTGTCTATAGCTTTTGCATAATTGAGTTTTGTATATAGTTGTTGGCATCGTTTGGGACTTTACCCAACCAGTTGAGTTGTATTATTCGTAGAGACTTGTGGACATACTTTATTGGGTCTTCTCAACTTCCATTTATAGCCTTGTCGGCTTATTGTATTTATGATTTGAGTTGCAACCTTGTCGGCTTGCTAGTTCTTTTTTTTCAGTTAAGTTGGTCTTTCCAGCCTATTTTATGTCTTTAATGTTGTTGTGACCTTGCTGGTCTAGTTATCTTGTTTCAACAAGTTATTGTGGTGGCCTTATCAACCCTCATTGTTTCATTTGCTTTATGTTTCGATTGGTTCGCTAGGTCAAGTGAGGCACCAGGTGCCAGTTGCGCCTCTCCTATATCGGGGTGTGACAACTATCTAATCAAAATACTAAATTCATAGATAATACAAAATCATATAAGCGTTTCAAATATATCATTTCTAGATAAAAACATGTCAAACGCAAATTTCGTGCGCATGAATGCATACCAACCACTATCAAACCATTCTCAAAATCAATCACATCATACAAAAACTGGGTAACCATCTGTCATAGTACAATTCTACTAACCTAGAACTCCAGCCAGTCTAAGTCTAAGGCCTCGGGCCCATAAACACCATAATAATGCGATAAAACTAAAAATAACTAAAAAGATCCGCATTCATACAAAGTCAAAACAATGCACATAAATCTAGATTTTAACCACTATAAGCATTCTAAGGACTTTATAATTCCAACCAAGACTAAGGATTAACCTAAACTAAGTCTTATCAATTAAATGATAAACTAATAAACCGGAAGGCCAAAAGAGGAACGAGGGATCAAACAACCTAAATTTCTCAACCTAAAACCTCCCTAACAATCCATACTACTAGAAAATATAAATAAGCTAACTAAGTTAAGTCTCAAAGAAGAAATTGTAACCTACCTCAAGGTTGAAATCACACTCGAACCTCTACTCGGATGCTTTTCCCTTCCGATGAGCCTTTGATTGGTGTCATGCTATCAAATTAGTGAAGAGAACATCAAAACAAGTAAAACAATACCTAATTTGTAATAAAAGAATTTGGACCCAAAAATCAGGTCCAAATAAGATTGTGGGACCTGCGATGAAATCAGAAAATTGACTAAGTCATAAGGTCCCAACTAGCTCAATGAACTTGTGCCCCAAAAATGGCTTCAATCCAAGAACTAACAAGATCAAAACTATTACATCCCATTCAAGCTCAAGAATGATCAAGAGTGGCAATGAAGAGAAGAATTGGACGAAACTTACAATGTAAATAGAAATTTAATGACCCACAAATCTATTCCTCGTGATGAACAATAATTTCCCATGATTCCACACTAATTCCCTTCAAGAATTAAGCTCCAAATCACCTCAAGAAGTTGGTTCTTTTGGAAAATGAATGTTGAAAAAGTGAAGAATTGATTTATAACTATTGGTCTCCGTGAAAGTGGGAGCTAGTTCGAGAATGCGATCAACTGACGTGGCCTCCATTAATGCAGGAACTAGTCTACAAATGCAATAACCAATGACCTCATAGCCCACAAACACGATGTCTAGCTCGCGAACACGATGGTCAATCGCCTAGACCTTTGCGAATGCACAGAACAATCTATGATGCACTAGGAAAGGTTGCATCAGCCGTATTTTGAGTAAAGAACCCTGTGAATGTAAAAAAATTATGCTACCCTACCATAAACAACATTATGTACTTAACATAATCCACAAATCAACCAATAGAGGTCATCTCGATAAATTGTTAACCTAAGTCAACACTTGCACAAAAATAGCCAAAATGCAAAACTCCACAAACTCATCCTGATCACGTTGGGGTCCTATCAGAAGGTCATTCTAGACCAAACATGGCATTCTAAAGCTAACCATGCTAACATAATTCTCATCCAAGAACGTTTACCAACAATGTTGACTTCCTCAAATATCTTCCCTAATGGATCAAACTCATGTGCAAGGCCTTGGGACCCAAAGCAACCATGCCACTAGCCAAAAAGGGCCTTCCAAAGCTGATGGGACTAATGGGAAACTCGTACGACATCAAATTCTCTAGATGTTGACCAATGTCAACTCTTCTAACTAGAAAACTTCCAAAATTGTAAACACCCACTCAAAGCTCTCTCGACCACCTCGAGAAGTATGGTATCCATCCTATCACAACACAACACAACCACTATATAGATGCATCAAGAAAGCTCAAAATAATAAAAGCACATATAAGCAAGCAAATGACCACAATGGCCATTTAACATCCACAAATTTCATCCTTGAGGGTAAAAGAGAACGAAGTACTTAAAGGATAGAAAATGTGAGGATATGGGGTCCACATGTCAAGCTCGACCTCCTAAGTAGCTTCCTTGTCCAAACGATACCTCCACTTAACCTTTACCGATGGCATTTTCTTAGACCTCAACTTCGTAACCTGCTTGTCTAGAATATCTATGGGCTCTAATACGTCCAAAATTACACCTCAATTAAGAAGTATGAATAGTTGAAGTCAATTTATAGAATTCAACTAGAGTTGAGGTCGATCCCATATGGAATTTATTACAGAAATAGTTTTACTGACGCTCTTATTCAATTGCGATTATTTCCCAAAAGAAAGTAATCTGCATTAAGTAAATATTGGGTCATTTATTGTTTAAGTAACAAAAGTTGAATTTAGTTTCACAGTTAACAGAAGCAACAATTATTCCAAATCCAAGATTTTAGTAGTTTGATTTAACGAAACTAGGATTATGTTCTCTATGACCTTTAGTTCATTATCAAATTTTATACTAGCAATTATCCTTTGTTAATATTTCATGTTCCTAGTAAGTTAGATGCATCTAAATGCTTCTCAGTCCTATTAGATGACTTTCACTCTATTCCTCTCGATCTTAGAGTGTTTTGATGGTTACCCTTGCATACTAGTTAAGGAGATTCTCTTTTCTTGAACTCAAATTTTTATAACAAACTAGTGGAATATGATTCTAACTTTTTCCTAATTATCATTTTCTCTCGAACAAGTGGTAAATACATGTAGATTCTAATGCGTGCACTCATTAGAAAGAACTCATGATGAAAGCAGAATCAACACGTACAACTAACAACAAAACTTTACTCATATTTTGAATTCGAAACTATGTTATAGTCATTGTCCCCACAACCCTCATTTTGGTATTTAGCCTCTCATTCTTTCAAGAAAACAAACCGTAGATATTATTGAAAGCATTGTATAAGAAACTTATAATAAATAGCAAGACAAAAGATTCTTGATTATCAACACTAAATCACGATCACCAAGTTTTGATTCCAAAAAAGTGATAATTCAAAGTGTTTGGAATTGGAAACTATCATTTTCCTTGCTCTCAATGTCGCAATATTCAAATGATAAAATATAGTATCCAAAACTAAACCCTAAAAAAATTAAAATATTCTGTGAAAACAAGTCCTACTTGAAGTAGGATTGCATTCAGGAGCTTCATGGGTAGGCTAATAGCTCGTCTAAGGCTAGACGACTTGTGAAGCCCTCTGTGGTCCCACACTAAGAGAATGTGGGACTTCCTTCATTAGTAGTTGTCATGGGCAACTAAGCGGTCCGTCTTAAACACCACGACCCGTCTAGTGCTCTGTGGAGTTGTGCCCTCACTTGGGTAGCCACTAACTTTCCTGCCTTCATTCCATGAGTAGTTGCATGACTCGTCACCTCAACCACGACCCGTCTGGGATTTCATGGCCTTCAATCTGAACTTAGTCCTCTTCAGCTATTACCACGTCTTTTTTCATAAGCCCTATTTGACTTGTTAAGTGGACCTCAGCCCATTTAGAGCTCCATAGACTTTATTCTTCACATATGCAATTTGAAGGGTTTCACTTCCTCCCTTCCACGAGCCCTCGATGGCTAGTCAACTTGACCACGGCCGGTTTGGGGCTCTGTGGTGTTGGCTTCAGTTCACTTTCCTTTCCTTTTCCCTATCTTTCACATCCAAGTGTTTTACCTGTTCAACATCAAAGAAAATATTATATCCACATAATCACTCTAGATTTCTCACACTAATCCTTAGTTTTGAGTGTCAAATGTGCTATAATTTCATGGCACATCAACACCCTCAGCTTAGAACCATTGCTTGTCCTCAAGTGATGAAAAGGACAACACTCGACACTCAAATACAAAGGAACCCATAAAAAATATGCAACATCTATCTCCACAAAAATCTTATCCAAAATCATCTACCTAGCATGCAAGGATCAATGGATGACATCCTATTACATACAGTCTATCATGCTTACGCCAGTACCAATTATCAGCTACCATATCAACTATCACATGCAAACAAAGTGCCTTCACAATGAAGAAGTCCATCACACATGATAATTTGGGACAAACAAGTACTATCACTCTCCAAAGGAACTTCCAACACTGGAATTATACAGACCATAGGCTTGCCCTTGTTTTCTATGCTTCAACTTATCAATCAATCAAAATAGGATCACTATAGGTTTTTATTGGCTTGTAGCGTTGGCTCGGGCTAGGGAGTGGAACATTTGGTTTGTGAGAGACTAGATTACCCTTAGTCCTCCAAAGTTCTTATTATCACACAACTCTTCTTCGAGTGGTTACAAATTTTATTTATTCAGTACATCCCGGCACCTACATCATTTCTTTTGTTTTTTTTCTTTTTGGTATTTTTACCATTTTTTGTAACTACTATTTTCTTGAACCATTCAAACCCATTCAAACATTCATTATGGTTTCGTGCCTTTGGAATAATCAAGGATATACCTTCTAAGCTATTTCTCTTTATTCAAGTCATGACCACCCTCAACTTAGGCTTTTGTCCTGAGCTGTGGTATTGTGCCTTCAGAGAACCAAGGATACGATATCAAGGGTGATAATAAATCAGCTTCAATGCTCAAATAGGGTTTAAGGGTTCATGATTTCATTTGGTACTTGTTTTTGGTTAAAGTGGACTTAATTCAAAAATGGCCTATGATCCTTTCCTATCTAGTTATTCAACTATTTCAACAAGACTACTTGGGCAAATTCTAGCTTCTACCTACGGTGTTAGACTTCAAACAAACCTTACACTCACATTGCACATGCTTACACTTTCAGTATATAAGTCAACCAATTTATGTTTCTAGCTAGCAATGATCAACACATAGTTAGATGAGATGTCGGGCAGAGAGCCTAAAGGTCAACTATCATATTAAGGATTGATCTCTTATCATTTCACACCAAACACAAAATTTAGTTGCTGTTATCAATTCGAGTTCCAACTATCCACACCACAAAACAAAACAACACAACAATTTTCTAACACAAGAGCTAACCTTCATGCACTCTACAACTTATGATAGGTTGCTCAACCACCTCCCTCCCTAATAAAATAAACTTTGCCCTCAAAGTACAAAATACAAGGGTTGTGAAGAGGGTTCATACCTGCAACGCTCTAGGTGTCGGTAATCGAAGTGATGTCGGCACCCTTATCAATATGTGCACACTCAAGTGTAGGGACTGGGTTAGGATGGCTACTATCCACAGGAGCATATCACGCTGTTGCTCCAAAGCCTCCTTCTCCTTAGCAAATTTCTTGTATTCTCTTCTTGCTTTCTTCAGTTGCTTTCGGTCTTCCCTCAAAAGCTCTTCATTGTGCTCTAAGTCAGAGCCAATCTCTGGTCTAGCCAAATCACCCCAAATGTCATCAACTGACTGAGTGGCTAGGGGTATGCTAAATAGATTTATCAAAGAATCTGGTACAACTAGTAGAGGCACATTGACCAGCTTATCTGCCATTTTTGCAATTTCAGCTTTCATTGCAACTATTTGTGACTGCAAAGAAGCACCATCTATAAGATGCAAAGTCTTTATATGGCTATACACATAAGGTTCTAAACCTTCCATCCTATTTTTTAGTATAGACACCTCTTATCGGAGTTCATCTCGCAGATGCTCTCCGCACCCTACACTTGACTCTGGACCACTTGTGGTAGTTTTACAACTACCTAATCTTGAATGGACCAAGTCTGCCTGTGCTCAACTACCAATATTTCCAGGAATAAAGTAGGTGAAGACATAAAAGTACATGTAGTCTCTGAAGATGATGCTGGTGGTGGTTGCATTCCTGCAGTTGGCTGTGCTGTCCCCTCAACTTGCTCACTGTCCCCTCAGCTCTCACAGGTTCAACCTGAACATACAACATTACTGCCAAGTGTCCTGCAAGCCCTACTCATGAACCATATAGTGGATTCGCCACATATTTTATCTTACTCATCGCAGTCACCTTTGTCGCCTCTACATATCTATCCACTAATTTGTTAGGTGGTATGTTTGCATGCACACATAGTCTCCTTTTTAGACAAAGAAATTGTAGACTCGCTCTTTCATTCAAGGCACAATCTCTCATCTCTGTAATAATTATTCTCCCAACATTCAATGGGTAACCAACCATGATGCAAGCTACTAAGGAAGAAAGCAAAGGTGATATGGTATTTTCATTTCCTGTTGACCGCAATTGTGCACGGACCACTGCCCACCATACCTTTGCTGGAAATGTTAAGGAGGCCTTGGTGATGTGCATCTGTGGGTTATCTACCCATGCTGCTGCCTCACTGCCAGATTCTATCAACCTTGAAATCCACTTCATAATATTTTTCTTGGAGACTGGATCCTCCATCTCAGCTTCACTGGTCACCGAATGGTGGCAACCCTCAAAAAGACCTACCATAGTAGGTGCGGTGTAATTTGGGCCATGTAGAAACCTGTTTATAGTTGATTCATAGATCTCAATATTCTCTCCCCAAACAACTACCTCAACTAGTGGTCCCAATTTCACTGTGGCTACTATCTTCCCTTTCTTGGATGATTCAATGTGTGCCAAATTCATCAGTGAGTCTGTATAGGAGGCGTATAACTCCTTTATCAAGTGTCCCGCATACTCTCTTGGCTTTTTAGTCAGCCATTCAAACTGATGTTGTTTGAACATGCTAGGAATATCAGGAAAAGCTAGCAAATCCGCCTCCACAACTTTGGACTCAGGAATAAATGCTGTCATGATCCAAGGGTACCTCATTGATGAAACATAGCGTATAGAACCCCGAAGGACTCCATACAATCCACTTAGCTCTCATAACATCAGAAATAGAATAGTAAGAGTAAAACAATAATCCAAGTCCAAAACATTTTATAAACGAAAAGTGAAAGTCTAAAACACTTGTCTCATCATAGCCATCTAATACAATATAATGAAATTGGGCCTAGACTATACATCATGTTAAAAAAAGAAAATAAATGATAGAAAGTGAAGCAATAAACTCCGTCCTTGAAGCATGAGGACTCACCAAAAGCTCAAAATATCAAGTCAAGTTATAGCCACGAAACTGAGAACCCTGACTTCTAGACCCTACATATAGGGAAAATGTAGGCAAGAGTATGCGTTAGTACAAAACAATGTACCAAGTATGATATCCATGCATAAAACATTTAAATCATGCTAAAAGGGACATTTCATTTCATGACATGCAATTGACCAAGCTAAAACATGACATAAAAGAGTTAGAAAACATAAGTCATAACATCATGGTCAATGCAAGCAAACTTTATCTTTAAAACCTTTGAACTCATATGCAATACTTCTTGAAGTAACCTTAGTTCATTATTACTTCTTGGGAATTACCTTAACCGACATAGAGACCATGTGAGCTATAACATGATCCCAGTGTCTCCCACACCGAAACAGGTTGTCCTACTTGCCAAGGGAGAACTATGAACTTCTAGATTAAGTGGATACAATAGCTAATAAACCTATGGGGGTACATATTTAATGGATAAGAGATTGCTACTATAAACTCGACCTCTACTAATGGGGGAGCTTCCATCTAATGAGATTGCTTCTAGAAACCTGGCCTCTACTAACGGAAGAGCTTCCATCCCATCATCAATATCCACTCGGTGCTAAGCATAAATCCCATGGAATAGTCATTTCTTAATTGACTTCATTCATCATGGAAAGGTGCCCTTGGACAACCAAACCAAGCTAGTTCATTAGGATATCTGTTGCTCTTTGATTCAATTAGTTGAGAAAGCCTTTCAACCTAAGAATCATTTCTATGTGAGAAAACCTTTCACATCATGCTAGTATGTGTTTATGAGAATATCCTTTCATAACACAACATCATCATTGGTACTTTACTCTCAAAGCACACTTAAAACATTTACATAGATTTCATAAGAAAATGCGTAAGTCCATAATTTACCTCTTGAGGCTCAAAACCCACTTTCAATCATCAATGGTTAGAAAATATGGGTTAGATATGGATTTCATCATAAATACATGTAAAAATTGCAATACATGCTTAAATTCATAGAACTCTTCCTTGAAGATCAAAATCCCACATCAAATGATTCATAACTTGAAAACATGGGGATTACATGGGTTCATGGGGAAATCATCATAAAATCATCATATTTCATCAATTCATGCATAAGAGATAATAATTCAATCATTTAAATTAAACATGAAAAGAACCCATGATAATTGAATAAAATCCTTACTCAATTGGGGAATTCTAGCTTTTGAAATAGAGGATTTTGGGAACTCCATGGATGAAAACTATCATAACTTCAATCCAAAAGCTATACTTCAATGAAGGAATTGAGACCTTGACTTGAAACCCTAGGTTGAATCTTCTTCTTCTTTTTCAAGTTTCTAGAGAGAGAAATATTTGGAGAGGAGATTTGGTTTTTCTTTTGTGAATTTGGAAGAATGAAGTGAATGGGTTAATTTGGGGGTTGAAAAAGCTTATATAAGGGTCTTAGTGAAGTGTAAAACAACGTAGTATAGGAACTAATTAATTAGAAAAAGATCCAACTGCCCCTAACAATAATCGCTAGGTGACTATCGACGGACCCCAGTCGATGGACCATGGTTTGAACTACAGCCCATCCTCGTGGACCGTGGTTGGTCATCAGAAGGTGATTTTTGGGGCATCGAACCACAGATCCCCAACCACAAATCGTGGTCTCACCAACGGTCCGTTGGTCAGGTGATAAGTCTGATATTTAGACTCATTTGGGGCTTTGTTTATATAGATTTAGTGTTCTCAAATGCTTAATTTGTGCCATAAACTGATGTTAAATCCATTATTTTTAGGTATATGGATTAAGGAATAAAGCAAGGACACTAACATGTAGAAAGGAACAAAACAAATTTAAGACATGAAGACATGAAGACATGAAGAAAGGCAAGCATGGTGATCGCCAAGACCACTTGGCGAATCGCCTAGTGGCTAGTTTGATCGCCTAAAGTTCCAGTGTGCCAGCCCTGAGGGAAGAAACCAAGTCGGCGACAAAAAAGAGCAGTCGGCGAGTCGCCGAGCAGTTTCGCGATGCAAAGAGACATCGCCCAAAGTTACAAAAGTTGAGGATGTTGAGTGCCAAGGTGTAAAGGCGATGGAAGTGATCAATGGGTGGTTCGCCGAGTGGTTCCGCGAGCTCGACTTGCTTTGCCAAAAGGCCCTCTATGGCTTAATTTTGGTGACTATAAATTATATTTTGAACATTTATTTTAGTATGTTGACTTATGCTGGAAAATACGAATTTAGCTCAGAACACTTTTCTCAGTAGTTTTTCATAGTTTTGAAGGATTTTAGAAGTTTAATTTGAAGATTTTAGAAGTGGATCTCGAATATTCTACAAATTGAAGCATTGTAAAGACTAAATCTCTCTTACCCAATTGATGGCTAATTGATTCGATAATCGTTTTTTTACTCTTTTATGATGTTTGGCTAAAACCCCAAGATTTAAGGGTTTGTTTATATAGATTTAATATCCTCAAACGCTTAATTTATGCCATAAATTGATGTTAAATCCTTGATTTTCAGGTATATGGATTGAGGAATAATGCAAGGACACTAACAGGAAAAAAGGAACAAAACAAATTTAAGATATGAAGACATGAAGAAAGGCAAGCCTGGTGATCACCAATAGCACTTGGCAAATCGCAGAGTGGCTAGTTTCACTGCCTAAAGTTCCAGTGTACCAGCCCTGAGGGAAGAAACCAAGTTGGCGACAAAAAGGAGCAATCGGAGAGTCACCGACCAATTTCGTGATTCAAAGAGAGATCACCCAAAGTTACAGAACTTGATGAATGCTGTGTGCCAAGGCGAAAAGGCGATGGAAGAGATCAATAGGCGGTTCACCGAGTGGTTCGGCGAGCTCGACTTACCTCACAAAATAACCCTTTGTGGCTTAATTTTGGCGACTATAAATTATATTTTGAACATTTATTTTAGTATGTTAACTTAGCTGGAAAATACAAATTTAGCTCATAACACTTTTCTTTGTAGTTTTTCATAGTTTTGAAGGATTTTAGCGGTTAAATTTGGAGATTTTGGAAGTGGGTCTCGAATATTCTACAAATTGAAGCATTGTAAAGACTAAATCTCTCTTACCCAATTGATGGCTAATTGATTCGATAATCATTTTTACTCTTTTATAATGTTTGGCTAAAACCCCAATTCTAGGGGTGTGATCATATGATTATGGGTATTGTTAATTACTAGTTTAAATGCTATTTTGAAGTGAGTTTTGATGAGTCCACAAATAGGACTCATTTAGGGCTATATTATGATAATATTAGTGTCCTCAAATGCATATTTTATCTCAATATATGATGAAAACCCTTAAGTTTCAGGTATTTAGAGTTTGAGAGAAAGCATGGACACTATTTAGCAAAAAAGGAACAAAAGCAGCTGAAGGAACAAAGAAATGAAGATCTGAGAATTGTCGAACCCATTCGGCGAGTCGCCAAAAGATCTTATCCTTCCCTTTTGTTCCAGTGTGCTGAGCCCTAAAGGAAAGGATCAAATTGGCGGTGAAAAAGAGCAGTCGGTGCTTCACCGAGAAGTTCCACGAAGCTGTACTATGTCGCCCAATAATCTAAACACGACAATGTTGAAGGATAGAGCAAGACGACGATGAAACCTACCAATCGGCGATCTCAACTAACGACACTGAATAATCCACTGCAGCATAGATTTTTGAAGACTATAAATACTCGTTGAGATTGTAGCTTAGTATCTGATTTTTAATATAGAACTTTTAACATAGAATTTTGAGTTCTAAGTTTGGAGAGGGTTTTGAAGAACATGAAGGTTCAAAGGGTTTTAACTCCAAGATTTTGGGTTTGGGTCTCTTGGATTCTTCACTCTTTGCTTGTTTTGAGACTTAAATCTTCATACCCATTTGAATGCAAACTCATATTGGTATAAATTTCTATCTCTTTTACATGTCTAGCTAAAACCCCAATTCTTGGGGTGTGATTTTGTGAATATAAGTTAGATTATCTGTTGGGTCTTGCTTATTGATATTTTATTTATTGTTTAGATGTGATTTCGTTTAATAGTTGATGTTGGAACTTAATGAAATTGTAGTTGTAAATACGATTTCACCTTTATATTTTCAGCTTTCTCGAGAGGGTGGTTGTAAAACTAAGACTACTAAATTGATGGCCAGTGGGAGTGGGTCGACATGAGTTCAGATCGAGAAAGTGAACCCTAGTCCTTCTCCCACACACTCAGCTTGAGAGAGTGAATGGGCTAAGGCGGAGGATATTATTCATGCGGCAAGTGGGTGTCTGAGAGGAACCCATTTGATTCGGGTAAGTTGCTCGAGAGAGAATTTACCCCCACTATAGTCTAGCCTAGTCACAAATATTCAATGAATTTATTATCAAAAGCATGTACCCAATAGTCTAGTTTAACCCGTATTCCTATCACATCCTAAGAATCCCTTCTCCTTGATTAGTACTCTTTGCATTTTTACTTGTTTTACTTACTTATGACAAACCCCCCTCAATAATTGACACTTTTGTGTCACCCTTTAAATTTAACATGTTTATATTCGATAATGTTTTTAGCTATGACTAATTAGAACTTGATTTTATTTTTCAATTCATTCTCAAGCCCACTCCAATGGGACTCGATCCCAACCCTTGGTTGGGTTACTTTACTATTGCATGATTGTAGGCACTTGCATTGGAAGTTGTGTCTTGATTACGCAAACATCAAAATCGCGCCGCTACCGGGGCATGGTGTTACTTGAGAATTCTTAGATTAGTAGAATTTTTGTTCTTCTTAGTCGTAGGTTACTAAATTTATTTTTAGTTTTGTTTTTGTTTGTTTGTTTTGTGACGGAAACAAGAAAATGAGTATAAATAGTGAAATTGGTGATCAAATGGATTACTTCCGTCTACAGAATAATTTGATGCTCAGGGATGGCATCTTAAGTTTTGGTAGAGAGGAAGGGGAGTTAGTTCATGAGTTGTGGCGATGATTTAAAGCTCTTGTGCATCAGTGCCCAACTCATGACATTCCAGAACATATGCTACTGGAATGCTTCTATAAAGGTATTGCTTATAAAAATCAAATGGTGACCGATCAACTTTCTCTAGGTGGATTCATCCAGTTGCCCTACACAAAAGCAGCCCACTTCCTTGATCCATTGCCAAGACCATCAAGAAGAAGGAGAAAGACCAAGGAATGGCCACCTTGTTGGAGCAGCTCGATTTGGCCCAAAAGGTCAATGACTTAGAGGTACTATCCAAAAGAAAGGATAAGTACATCCCTCCTCAAAAGCATCGAAGAACGAATAAGAAAGAGGGAGAGGAAATTGAAGAGGTCCACTTGCTCAACCTACACAGAGTCGATAAGAACGACAAATTATTGGAAGAGATTAGAGAGAATATTATGATGCTAAATCAGATGACTACCTCTCATTCTTTGATCATTCAGCTGCTGGGGTCCCAAATGGACCAATTGATGCCCTCGCCCAACTCGGATCTAACAAAGAGGTGGCCTTATGAAAATAAGGCAACCCCCAATACCGAAATTTAAGGGCTGATTCACATCGTGCCACAACATTAACTAAGGCGCTTCTTGGGAGGCAACCCAAGGTCTGAAATGCTTTGTTTTATTATAGAAATAATGGTGTATTGATTTTGCAGGTTGAAATGTGGAGACTGATAGACTAGTGTAGATTGACAATCTCCAGGTCCATTCAGCGAATCGTCGAACGGTGTGGTGACCCCGAACTAGACCGCCGTTACACTCAAGACCAATTTACATTGGGGCTATAAGACTCGGTGAGGAAGGTGACTACTCGGTGTGACACCGAGTAGTTCGGTGGTCGTGACTAATGTCGCCGATGGGGCAAAACTGGACAGTTTTAAAGGCTAATGGTTTCAAAGTTTGATAAACTTTCATTTTCCACTTGATTTCAACTTTTACAAATTCGAACCTACTAAGTAATTTTCATTATATTTGTATTACTGGTATTTTAGTCGTTAATTGGTGTTCGAACTTGGAATTACATTGCCTCCTAGCATTTCAAAGTACTACGATCAGCAAAAAGGTTGGTTTTCCCGAACCCCGAGTCTACATTGAAAAATTTATTCTGTTATGCAATTGGGCTTATCGTATTGATGTGTGCTGGGCATCTCTGATAGGGTTAGATTTGTGAAATGTCGAGTTCGATTCATAAATCTTGCCCATTTTATCTTGATTTTTGAACTCCTTTTTTTGTTGTGCATAAAAATGATTAAAAATCTTGTGGGTTTGTGCATGCGTGGTGTTTATCATGATTAAGTGTTATGGGTCTGAGCGTAATAGTATTAGTGCATAATTTAATTTTGTTTCGGGGGTTGTGGGGTTGAAGTCGAGAAGATAGGTTGGAGATAGGCACGTTGGGCCATTTGGCGAGTTGGGTTGAGCTTACCAAACCAGTCGGCGGTTCACCTAATTACCCCATCTCGCCTTTAATTTCATGCTACTTGGGATATGGGTTATGTAACTTTCGACGA
This sequence comes from Solanum pinnatisectum, assembly GCA_035578085.1. Classification (NCBI taxonomy): domain Eukaryota; kingdom Viridiplantae; phylum Streptophyta; class Magnoliopsida; order Solanales; family Solanaceae; genus Solanum; species Solanum pinnatisectum. The sequence goes on along the minus strand of CM069084.1, from coordinate 19,873,695 downwards.
GAAGTCTTTGATTACTAAAAGCATTCGGAGACTCACTGAAAGTCTCCTTGATCTCCTTTTGTCTACATCCCTGAACCTTTTTTACACTGTATCTTTCGGCGGATAAAACCCTGCTTACCGAAAGAAGTTAGAGACTAGCCGAAAGGATTTTCCCATTGCTGACTTGTTAAAATTTTTGAGCTAACCCCTATCGGCGAGCTCGGCCTAGCTCGCCAAAGCAACTTGGCGATTCACCGATCGTTTTAGCGAGTTTTTCTGCAATTGTGTCCCTACAAATTTGATTTAGTTGTTTTAACTTATTCCCAATTCTTTGCAGAAATGGCTAGATCTAAAGTTGCAGAAAGTGGGTGAGGTTGCTTACAAATTGAAGCTGCCAGAAAGGTTGAAGATTCACCCAACCTTCCATGTTAGCTTTTTGAAACCTTATTTTGCAGATGATGATTCGAAAAGAAACAAGAACAAGAGGGCTCCTCCTTCAATACCAACTCAGTTTGATGCAGAAATTGAAGATATACTAGATCATAGGGTTGACGGAAGAAGCAAGAAGAACACCAAGACAGAATTTTTGGTGCATTGGAAGGGCAAGTCGGTTGCGGATGCTGTTTGGGAGAAAGTGAAGGACCTGTGGCAGTTTGATGACCAAATCGAGGATTTTCTTAAAACAATCTCGATGAGGGCATCGAGTTCAAGAGGTGGGGGTGGTTTGTTAGACCCTCAGTCTAACTAAGTGACATGGCACGAGCATGGTAAGGACTTCTACATTTGCCTTGGCATGTATGTGGGCATACAATATAGTGTGGCTGTGCGGCTAAATGTTGGTAGTGCAACAAGGTATTCAAGTTACTTGAGTGTTGACAAGTACTTGAATGCAATGACCAAGGATGCTGGCGTGATGGCTAAGAAAACTTGGGCACAAGGCAAGGCAAGACACTAAGGCAAGGTAGTGGCATTGGCAAGGCAAGGTAAGACAGCGTGTTGCTTGACAAGACTAAGGCTTGGCAAGGCTGGGCAAGTGTGTTGGCTTGACAAGGCAAGGCCGTGGGACTTGACTTTTATAGAAATGACCCCAACCAATCTGAAAGCAAAGGTGTGGGTTCTTATGAGGATGATATGTTAATAGCACAAAGGGCTGAGCGGCGAACTAAGAAGCCAAATGATCCATCCAGGGTCAAGACTCCCCAGCCTACCACTACTATACCTCCAGTTCTAGAACATGCAATGGTATTAGCGCCTCCAGTACAGGTTCCTCCGCCTAAGTCAATGAATCGAGTAAAGGCTGGGGACTGAGACAATACTAGAGGAAAAACGTCTATCCATAGACGGGGTTATTCACAGGCACCCACATATAATGGAGTGCCTGAGGTACCACAAGTTCCAAATCTTCACTAAACCCCATAGCCCTTATATCCCAAACTGTGTAAGAGAGTTCTACAGTGCATACAGTGCACTAATACCGCAGAAAAAGCAGCTAGCAGCAGCCTTCAAAGAAGTTGACTATGTGGTTGTCAGAGGCAGGAGGGTGAAGTGTGATAGTTGTGAATTCAACGTAGTCTTGGGCATGTCCATGAATATTGGGGATCACTGCCAGCACTTGATTAGAAAAAAGAAGCTGGATGAGATGAAAAAATGGTTAGCCTCAGTAATTTCATATGAGACTCCGAAGTGGTTGGCGGAAGGAGTTTCGATTTAAAAGAAAGAACTAAACATAGCTGCAAGTTTCTGGTTTGGTTTTATCAGCAACACAATTATGCCGTCCTAGAATGAGTCGATACTTTTCCTTTCCAAGGCAACTTGCCTGGGTTGAATCATAGATGAGACTCAAATAAACTTGGGTACAATAATTGCTTCAGAGATACTCATGCGTGAAAGGCAGAGCCGAACCTCACTTCCATTCCCAATCTTGTTCCCATAATTATGCAAATGAGCTTGGGTGCCTCGAGATGCCAAGAAGGATGTGCAAGTGATACCTACAGCCTCTACTGATATTCGAAGGATCAAAATCGAGTACCTTAAGGATCAAGCAGAAAGGAAGAAGGCATCATCGGTGGAGTTAGTAAACACAGAATCATCACCTGCAGAGGCACCTCTGCCTACTCCAGCCCTTAGGCCTTCAGGTATATCCATTACCACTGCTACTCCTACTAATACTCCAGGTTCTTCAGTTGTTGCACGGTCTCCCAGACCCACTACTGTTGCTGTTATTTCCAGACCTCTACTCACTCAGGCTTCACTACTCCGGATGGGACAGCTGGCCCTTTCTACTGATCGTCGGGCAGCCAGTCTAGAGGCCTCTGTTCTAGGCATGATCCAGATCCCCCTAGCTGATGCTGTGACAGCTCTGAATACTACCATTGATGCCCTAGTGGCTAGGATGGTAGTGTGCGAGCATAACCAAGGGACCATAGAGGAGGTGACAACTTTAAAAACTGCCATTGGTGAGCTGCGAAAAGATGTAGACCACCTGAAGTCCATCGATGTATCCTTGGTCTTTGGAACAGTGGAGATTCTAGACGTGCCTGAGATGCCTCAGATCATTACTGGACATGGGGATAGGCTGGAGTAGACAATTGATCCTGAGTCAGAAGTAGAGACTGATGAAGAGATGCATGAGGAGATTGAGGAAGCAGCAGATGAAGACCTGATCGAGATGGAAGAAATTATGATAGATGCTGCTGTGCAGGCTTCTTTAGCTCATGTTGCTGGATCCAGTGGATCTGGTCCTTCTGGGTTACTCCGGGCACTAAAGCCCAAACAAATGGGGCGACTAATTAGGCAGGATCCCCTCTGTACCTCCCTCTCTGTCTTACTTCATTTTGACTTTTGGATTTTGTGTTAATTGCATTTTAGGACAAATTTCTTTCATTTGTGGTGGAGTGAGGACCACCTTTGTGTGTTATTGATGTTCGTATTTTGTTTATATTTGGGTTTTGTGCTTAAATTGTGTTAAATACTGCTTTATGTGGATGTTTGAGCTTGTGGCTCCTTTTATTTTAAATTGCAAAATGATTTTGACCCCTCCAAAAATTTTTGCCACCTCTCGTGTGTTGAATGTGGCTATTCTTTTACAAAATTTAAGTCTCGGTTCCAATCAATACCAATGACTTAAATAGTGCTCTCAATCGAACGAACATGAATACACAGCTACAATGAGGTCAAATGACGTTGCATAGACAATATCTGAATTCTTTGCATCTCGTTATGACTAGCCTAGTATCAAATTGAGTCTCTTGTGATGATCATTGCACACTAGCGAAAGTATGGAGTCTTGTTTGATTGATAGTGTTAATGCCTAGTGTGATGAGCTTACCTGTGAACTATGCATGATAGATCCTAGAATTTTCCCAGTTGGTCCGGTCAACTAAGTGATGCTATCTCTTGATATGATCTTAGGCAAATTCTAAGTGTGTGAGCCAATTTGACATATACCTCTTTTGTGACCTACCTTATGAGTGTGTGAACTGCTTTTGAACACCCCTTGAGCCTTATCTTTCTTTGGAAGAAACTTGATGAAAGCTAGACCTCTCGTAATCCACTACCTATTATCCTCTTTATTTGTGGTTGATTGAATAGCCAACTTAGGCCAAAAGCCTAACTTGAGGGTGTGGTGAAAAGAAAAAGGAGAGTCAAGAAGTGCTAGGAGAGTCTCCTCTTACCCATGGTTTTGAGAAAAATGGAACCCCTCCATACAAAAAAAAGAGAGAAAAGAGAAAGAAAAAGAAAAAGAATGAAAAAGAAAGTTGTGAAATAAAGTAAAAAAGAAATGGGGTTCCCAAACAATCTATGGAAAGGAAATAATAGGATGACTTATGAGCACCAAAGAGAATGATGAAGAAAAAGGAAAGGAAGTGTTGTGAACACCACATTTCATGAGGATGAAAGTCACTGTGCCTAAATGACCATACCTTTGCACTCAGCCCCATTACAAGCCTTGAAAAGACCTTTTTGATCTTAAGTGAGTTGAAATAAATGTTGATTGGAAAATATGGGAAAACCCATGGGTGAAATTATGCATTATGTTCTTCTTTGTGAATGTGAGTGTTGCATCTGATTGCGAAGCTTTAAACTGTGAACCAGTGTGTGAATATGGAATCATCTTTTGTGTAAAGGCATTTGAACACTTTGGTTGAGCTTGAACTTGCATTTGAAGCAAGTACTGTGAGCATGAGATTCTTTGATATTGGTGAGTCACAACTTGAATCTTTGAGTGCATATGGATCTTTGCATAAGTAAATTGAGTTTGTTGTGTGCATTCATGATTGAGTCTCGTGTAGCACTGTTCAATACACCCTTTTTGAACTGCTGAACTTGAGTTTGCTTGAGGACAAGCAAAAGTTTAAGTTAGGGGTGTTGATGAGTCCACAAATTGGACCCATTTAGGGCTATATTATGATATAATTAGTGTCCTCAAATGCATATTTTATCTCAATATCTGATGAAAACGCTTAAGTTTCAGGTATTTGGAGTTTGAGGAAAAACATGGACACTACTTAGCAAAAAAGGAACAAAGGCAGCTGAAAGAACGAAGAAATGAAGATTTGAGAATCGCCGAACCCATTCAGCGAGTCGCCAAAATATCTTATCCTCCTCTTCCAGTGTGCTGAGCCTGAAAGAAAGGATCAAATCGGCGGTGAAAAAGAGCAGTCGGTGTATCACCCAGAAGTTCTGTGAAGCTGTACTATGTCACCCAATGATCCAAACATGACGATGCTGAAGGATAAAGCAAGACGGCTATGAAACCTACCAATCGGCGGATCGTCGAGTTGATCGGCGATCTCGACTAACGCCGAATGATCCGTTGTAGCACAGATTTTGAAGACTATAAATAATCGTTGAGAGTTGTAGCTTAGTATCAGATTTTTAATATAGAACTTTTAACATAGAATTTTGAGCTCTAAGTTTGGAGAGGGTTTTGAAGAACTTAAAGGTTCAAAGGGTTTCAACTCCAAGATTTTGGGTTTGGGTCTCTTGGATTCTTCACTCTTTGCTTGTTTTGAGACATAAATCTTCGTACTCATTAGAATGCAAACTCATATTGGTATAAATTTCTATCTCTTTTACATGTCTAGCTAAAACCCCAATTCTTGGGGTGTGATTTTGTGAATATCAGTTATCTGTTGGTTCTTGCTTACTGATAGTTTATTTATTATTTAGATGTGATTTCATTTAGTAGTTGTGTTGGAACTTAATGAAATTGTAGTTGCAAATATGATTTCGCCTTTGTGTTTTTGGCTTGTTCGAGAGAGAGGTTGTAAAACTAAGACTACTAAATTGATGGTCAGTGGGAGTGGGTCGACATGGGTTCAGCTCGAGAGAGTGAACCCTAGTCCTTCTTCCACACACTCAGCTCGAGAGAGTGAGTGGGCTAAGGTGGAGGATGTTCTTCATGCGGCAAGCGGGTGTCCGAGAGGAACCCATTTGATTCGAGGTAAGTTGCTCGAGAGAGAATTTACCCCCACTATAGTCTAGCATAGTCACAAATATTCAACGTATTTATTATCAAAAGCATGTACCCAATAGTCTAGTCTAAACCATATTCCTATCACATCCCAAGAATCCTTCTCCTTGATTAGTACTCTTTGCATTTTTGCTTGTTTTTACTTGGGAGAAACCCCCTTCATTCATTTACACTTTTGTGTCACCCTATAAATTTAACATGTTTATATTTGATAATGTTTTTAGCTATGACTAATTAGAACTTGATTTTATTTTTCTATTAATTCTCAAGCCTACTTCCTTAGGACTCGACCCGAACCTTTGGTTGTGTTATTTTACTATTGTACGATCGTAGACACTTGCATTGGAAGTTGTGTCTTTATTATGAAAACATCAAGTTTAATCAGTAATTGTGGTTTGATTTATGAATTGTAGTTGCAAATGTAATTCTAATTTTGTGTTCTTGGCTTGCTCGAGAGAGAGGTTTTAGAACTAAGATTATTGATTATTGATTTGTAGGTATTGGGTTGAGCTGGGTTTAGCTCGAGAGAGTGAATTCTAAACCCAATCCTATCCATCTAGCTCAAGAGAGTGGATGAATTAAGGTGTGGGCTGTTCTTCATTGTTATGCTTGTTGATGTTCGAAAGAAATCACTTGATTCGGGGTAGTTGTTCGAGAGAATGCTGTCTCCCTTATAGTCTAGCCTACTCATTGATTTTTAGCTGGTTACTAGTAGTTTCAACTACCCATTTATTGAAATTTAACTATAATCGATCACATCCCGAGAATTCCTCGCCTTATTGTTAATTCAAAATGTTTGTGATAGCTTTGTATTTGATAATTAAAAAATCAAAACCCTTATCTGACATTCGTGTCACCCCTTTTAATTTTATTCATGTATTTTTTTGATAATTTCTATTCCTATGGCTAGTTAGACAACGTTTGCACTTCCTAATTGATTTTGAACATGTACCGCTCCCTGTGGGATTCGACCCCAACTCATTTGTTGGGTTTTATACTAACTAACGATCGTTGACAACTAGAGTTGGATGAGGCATGCTTGAAACGTTAAATCATCAAGACGTTGTTCTTGGCCCTAAGACTAGTGCTAGGCAGGCCAACTACGGACCACACCTACAATCATGGTCCCTTCCACGGGCGCGGCCCGCGTGGGTTGGTTCTGTTACTTCTGGGAATTGGCTTCTTTTCCCCATTTCGAATATGGGGAGTTACAATTGCTCTCACTACAATGTCCATGGACTTGGACAGTATGCCATTGTCAAATATATCCCTCAAGCGAGGAGTGACCTATATCCTTCGAAAGACATCAATGAGATGCTGCTGCTGCATCACTAGGTTAGCCTCTCTCTCTAGCAAACAAATTGCACCAACGTCTCATCAGGCTCACTAGCATCACTATCCTCCTGACTGTTTCACTCTTCTTCTGTACCCTCAGCTGGCTGTGGGTCATTAGTTGACACTCGAGACTCATAATTAAATCCCTGCTCGATCTAGAACCACCCCCTTTATCTTCAGATTGGGAAGGAGTATGTTGTACAGTAGCCCCATCTGTTCGAGATCTAGTAGCATGGGGGGAATGATCTTCAATATCTATATTTTCTTAGACCCCAGGGTTGCTAGGTGCCTCCTTGCTGAAACATTGTTAGGGAGAAGTGATACGCCCAAATTACACTTCCCAAAAGAAGTATAAGCGGTTGTTGCCAAATTAACAACTCAACTTGTATGTTGGGGTCGATCCCACGAGGAATTTTGGTTCAGACTTAAACTTAACTCATAATTATCTTTTTTTGGTCAAACTATTTCCAAGAAAAGTAAACAAAGGGAGGGGGGTGGTTGTAAATAAAATAAAAGCTTGTTGGTTTGAATTAATAAGTAACAAGTAACCAAGATTCACAATTTGAGATATCAATATAAGATGGAAACTAGGGTATATGTGTTCCCCACAAGCTCTTAATGTAGTATTCCTAATAATAGTAATCCTATAATAGTGTTTAACATGCAAGGCTGATAAGTTAGGTATCCCTGAGTGATTGGTGATCCAAGTAGGAACTTTCACTCGCAACTTGGTAAGTCTACGGGTATGTGCTTTACTAACCCTCACCTTTACCCCAGATTAGTCATCGTGTCAATTGAGTTGGGTATTCACCCTCACGTCAACTGATTAAAGTCAGACTACTAGATAGCATCAAATCCTTAACTAAACCTCTCTTGTTTAATATTTTTCTCCTTTATTAACCCCTTGGTAAGGAAAGTAGGAACGAGGATAGTTCTAGTATTGTGCACCGCTAGAATGACTTTTAAACAAAAAGATTTACAATACATGCATAAACACTATTCAAGAATTACTTAGTTATTAGTCATACATTGTTAATTGCTCATGGCTCTCACAACCCTAGTTGTGGATTTTGCTACTCATGCTTAAGAATTCACAATTCATATTAGGGTTAAAAGAAATCATGAACTTACAATTAGAATAGATGGAAACCAAATACTTGAGTTGAAATTCAAAGTGCAAATTGCATAAACTAGCTTCTGGAATTAAAGTGCCAATGTGTTTGCACATTAATCCCAAAAACCAAAAACAAAAGTCTCCAATATTGTCTAATGCCCAAAAAATGAAATAACAACTAATATTTATAGTATTTAAATCCTAAACCATTTAAGAAATGAAATTAAGGAAAATTAGTTCAAGACGTAGTTTTGACAGAAGACAGACCAACGGTCCATAGGTCACCTCTGTGGTTCAGGTACTGGAGCTCAATCTTTTTGATCAAAACGGCATATATGCAGGACGGTCCTTCATTCACTCTACGGGGCATCATTTGCCTCCATGGTTCCACACTTGGTTAGACTTCCCTGAACTTCACCTATACTGCATCACCTACGGTCCGTCACTGGACCTACGATCCGTGGTTGGCTTCATCAGTAACTACTGTTGCCATTTTAGTCAATTTTTCTGTCAACTGCTTCCAAACTAATTTCCTGTAAAAAATTACATAAAAACATTGTATCTAATAACAAAATATCCCAAGACACACAAACTCTAAGTGAAATGCATCAAAAATATTGTAAACTTATGGTATATTAAGAAGCAGGAGGTTAGATGTGCAGCAGTGTCGTTTTGCGACTGGGTTTTGTGAGATGTGCGGCGGTACCATCTGGAGACTTGGTTTTGCCATTGTAGCCGAAAGACAACAAGTTAGAACGCATGTATTGTAAATAACAACACTAACGGGTACTCAAACTTCCCCTATGTATTTATACAAAGTGACATATTTCTTTTTAAGAATGTCGTCACTCAATCTACTATTGGGAAGGGCCACACAAAGAAAAAAGAATGAAATATGAAAAGAAAATATTTTTTTATTATTTATACAGAGCTCTATAGGGTCTGTGGTAAGTACCACAGCCCGTCTGGGCGCTGGTGAAGTTGACTTGTGACTAGAAACCACCTAAGTATGGTTCATGAAGGGTTTCACGACCTGTGCACCCACCCTTACACGATACGTGAAAACTGTAGTGTACTTACACGCAGGTTAGGTTTCAACTTGTTTGAGCATAAACACCCCAAACAACTTTCTAAGCCTTCCAATGACATGATTCCACCATATTTCACATACCCATCACAAATCAAATATAGATTCAACATCTAACATGGAAATTCATTAACTTCATCCCATTCCCTCAACATACAACCCACATAATGAACTAATCCAAAGATAATCATGAAAATGATCAATATGTAGTCGCTCTATACTTGATATCGATAAGATCAAACTTATATCAATTAAAGAATGAGAACTTACTTCAAATTGAACTGTAATTTTCGCGCAAAGAGAAGAAGAAAACTTGCTTTTTGGGAATTTCTTGCAATGTTAAATTAGGGCTTGAACGATTCTTTGATTTCTTGATATAAAAGTTAGAAACCTCTTCCTTTGCCAAAAGACGTTATGAATATGAGTAGAGGGGGGAAATAAACCGTATTTTAGCATTTTGAAATCTTTTAAATATAATGAATTTGAGTTATTTTTTGCGTGGGACAGGTCGAGTATCAGTGCCAACTTAACCCTGACGAGCTGTGAAGTGGCTCATGCAGAGAATCACGTCATGTAAATGCTCATTATCAGGACTTAGGCTAGAAAATATACCTGCAAGTTCATGAGAGGCTAAACGGTCTAAGGTTAGACGGCCCGTGAACCTTTTCGTGAACCTTATTTCCCTTTTTCCAGTGAGATGTACTTGTGTTGTTTTACTTCTTCACAAGGCGTGAAGTGTTGAACAGCCTATTTGGTGGCTCGTAAAGAGCACTTTAGGCCTCAACTTTTTCTTACACACCTGTACATATTGTGACTCTATAACAAAAACCAAATTTGCAGAAATTAAACTACTTATTACAAATACATTTTGGGTTGCCTCCCAAGTAGCTCATGATTTAACGTCGACATGCGATGCAGGTTACTTGATTACACAGTGTTCATCAAGTTTGCATTCCCCAACTATCTCCACTTCATCTAGAACTCCCATGTATGCCTTGACTCGCTGGCCATTTGCCTTATACCTCTCAACTCTTTCATTTTCAAGTTCAATTACTCTAGATTGAAACACTTGGGTCACTTTGAATAGCCAAGAACATTTAGATCTCAGCTTTCCCGCAAATAAGCGTAGTCTTGAGTTAAGCAATAGAACTAAGTCTCCAAGGCTAAAATTCCTCTTTTCGATATGCTTGTCGTGATACAACTTCATCCTTTCTTTATAAAATGCAGATCTCTCATAAGCCCTCAATTGGAACTCATCCATCTCATTTATCTACTCAAGTCGCATATTCGCTGCTTTACTCAAACTCAAGTTTAGCTTTTTTTAATGCCCATAGTGTCTTATGTTTCAACTCTACAGGCAAATGACATGCCTTTCCAAACACTAACTGATATGGTGACATACTGATGGGTCTTTTGAATGATGTCCGATATGCCCATAAAGCATCATCTAGCTTCTTTGACTAATTTGTTCTATTGGCATTCACTGTCTTTGCCAATATTGATTTTATTTCCCTGTTTGAAACTTCCACTAGGCCATTAATTGTGGATGATAATGCATTACCTTATGCTGTTTCACACCATATTTGGCCAAAAGAGTGCTAAACACTTTGTTGCAGAAGTTTGAGCCTCCATCACTAATAATTGCCTAGGTGTGCCAAATCTTGAGAAAATATTCTTCTTTAGAAAGCCTACAACTGTCACGACCCAGGGTACCCCCTAGATGAAACATGGCGTATAGAACCCTGAAGGACTCCATACAAGCCACTTAGCTCTCATAACATAAGAAATGGAATAAAAAGAGTAAAACATTAGTCCAAGTCCAAAACATTTTATAAAACGAAAAGCGGAAGTCTAAACTCGTGTCTCATCATAGCCATCTAATACAATAGAATGAAATTGGGCCTAATACATACATCATGTACGAAAGACCAGTACAAGAAAGAAACTAAAATAATACCTCCGTTCTCGAAGCTTGAGGACTCACCAAAGCTCAGGTAAAGTCTCAAAATCAACAACTAGCCACGAGACTCGAAAACCTGTTTGTCTATTAGTAAATTTGGGAAAAAAGTAGGCAAGAGTATGCCTTAGTACAAAACAATGTACCAAGTATGATAGCCATGCATAAATCATTTAAGCACGCTAAAAAGGGACATTTAATTTCATGACATGCAATTGACCAAGTTAAACATCATATGAAAGAATTATAAAGCATAAGTCATAAATCATGATCAATGCAAGTTAACTTCATCTTTAAAACCTTTGAAACTCATACTTGGTATTCCTTGAGAAACCTTAGTTCAATATTACTTGTGGGAAAATAGCCTTAACCGACATTGAAACCAAGTGAGCTATAACATAGAATCTGGTGTCTACCCTACACCGAAAAGAGGTTGTTCCAATCAACCTATGTGGGCACATAGTTATGGGATAAGGAGATTGCTACTAGAAACCTGGCCTCTACTACGGGGGAGCTTTCATCTCATGAGACTACTTTGGAAACCCGACCTCTACTACGGGAGAGCTTCCATCTCACTATCAATATCAACTCGGTGCTAAGCATAAATTCCCACAGAATAGTCATTTCTTACTTAACTTCATTACTTCTGAATGGGCGCCCTTGGCCTACTGATTCAAGTTAGTTTCATTAGGATAGCTCCTTCGACCATGTGTGATAAAACCTTTCACCATCCATGATCACTTTTAATCTTTGATTCAATTAGGTGAAAAAGCCTTCCAACCTAATAATCCTTAATATGTGAGAAAACCTTTCACATCATGCTAGTTACGTGTTTTAGTGAGAAGACCTTTCAAACACAACATCATCACTATCATTGGTACTTTACTCTCAAAGCACCCTTAATACATTTGGATAGATTTCATAAACAATGCATAAGTCCATAATTCACCTCCTTGAGGTCAAAACCAAATTTCACTCATCAACTCTTAGAAAACATGGGTTGGATATGGATTTCATCATAAATTCATGTAAAACTAGTAATGCATGCTCAATTTCATGAAACTCTTCCTTGAAGATCAAAATCCCTCAACATATTGTTCATAACTTGAAAACATAGGGATTACATGGGTTCATAGGAAAATTCATCATAAAAACATTGTAATTCATCACTTCATGCATTGAAGATCATAATTAACTCATTTAAATCAATAATAAAAAAAACCTTGATAATCGATGAAAACCCTAACTCAATTAGGGAATTCTGCATTTTGAAATAGAGAGATTTAAGAACTCCATGGTTAAAAGGAATCCATGGATGAAAACTATCATACCTTAACTCCAAATGCTAGCTTTTAATGGAGAAATTGGAACCTTGGCTTGAAACCCTATGTGAATCATTCTTCTTCTTGTTCAAGTTTCTAGAGAGAGAATATTTGAGAGGAATTGGTTTTCTTTTGTAAATTTGGAATAATGAAATAAATAGAGTGAATTTGGGGGTTAAAAGGTTTATATAGGGGTCCTAGACATAGGCAAAATGACATAGTATAGGAATTAATTAATTAGGAAAAGACCCAACTACCCCTAAAAATAACTGCCAGGTGTCCAATGACGACACACCATCGACGGACCATGGATGGACCTACGGTCCGTCCTGCACACCCGTGGCTCCTTGTCAGAGAGTTTTGCCTGGACCCACGGTTCCTGGACCACAGACCATGGACCCACCTATGGTTTGTAGGTCTAGTCGTGGTTCTGGCATGGACAACTTCTAGGGGGCCAATCCATGGACCCACCTACGATCCGTGGCCCACACCATGGGCTGTGGTTGGCCCTCGTGGATGGGACTTGGGAGTTCTGAAATCTGCTAGGCTTCCCTCTTTTGGATGCGGGGTGTTACAATATCTCCTCCTTGGGATCATTCTTCCTCGAATGAGAGTTAAACTGGTTCTAAAAGATTAGGAGAGGAACTAACATCCCAACCTAACAATGCAATGCATACAACTAAGGAAGAACTATCTACTCCAAGCTAGGACGTTCTCAAAACATTATAAGAGGGGTGAACTAACCCTATCAGCCCATTATGCATGCAATGTAAATAAATAAGGAGGAAACATCAACTCCAAACTCAGCATACTTAAATGCATCATAAGGAAGTAGGAACTACATCTAGCAACCCAATATGCATGAATTTTCAAAATTTCTCATAAAAGAAGGAACTATTTTCTCCAAGCTAAAAACATGCTCAACACAATCTCATGGAACTCATATGCAATTCACTCTCAAAAAGCATATCTAAAGCATGTTCATCAATTCATCTCTTGAAGTCTATAGACAACTCATACACAATGCACAACAACATGAGGAAAATCAATCATACAAACTATTTTTCTTTCAAACCATAACTTTTCATGAACATGCATAATCATAAGGAAATCATGGAAACACATAAAAACACATGACTCCCAAAGCAAGTACAACTCAAGAGGAACTCATTACCTCATGCTAGAATAGGAGTAGAAAGAAAAAGATGAGGATATCGGGACATCATATTGGCCTCGACCTCCCAAGTAGCACCCTCAACTAATTTATTCCTCCACAAAACCTTCATGGAAGCTATTTCCTTGTTTCTCAGTTTCTTGACTTGCCGGTCTAGAATATCTACCGAAACTTCCTCATAAGAGAGACTCTCGGCAACTCCCAACCCTTCTAGGGAAACTATGGATGTCGGTTCTCCAACACACTTCTTGAGCATAGAGACATGGAATGCACTGTTGCCAACTCATTCAGCAAAGCTAACTCATAGGAAACCTTACTAACACGCCTCAAAAATCTAATATGGGCCTACATAGCGGGGACTAAGCTTCCCCTTCTTATGAAACCTCATTACACCCTTCATCGGTGAGATTTTCAAGTAAACACAATCATTGACCTCAAACTCCAGATCCCTTCTTCTTACATCAGCATAAGACTTTTGCCGACTTTGAGCCGCTCTACACCTCTCTCTAATGAGTCAAACTTTCTAAATAGCCTCATGAACAAGCTAGGGACCTATTGGGGAAACTTCACCCACCTCAAACTATCCTATGGGAAATCTACATCTCCTACCATACAAGGCCTCAAATGAAGACATATCAATACTTGAGTGATAACTGTTATTGTAAGGAAACTCGATCAATAGCAAGTGGTCATCCAATTTCCTTTAAAATCAACCACACAAGCCCTTAACATATCTTCCAATGTTTAGATAGTACGCTCCGCTTGCTTATCGATTTGGGAGTGAAAAGTCATTCTAAGCTTAACCTTAGTGCCAAGCTGATGAGTCCACGATTTGGAATCTTTTAGGGCTTTATTTTCATAGATTTAGTGTGCTCAAATGCATATTGTCTCAATAACTGATGAAAAGCCTTAAGTTTCTGGTATTTAGAATTAGAGACAAAGAATGGACACTATTGGGTAGAAAGGAACAAGGCAGCTGAAAAGAAAGAAGAAAAGATGGCCTGAGGATCGCCTAAGCCATTAGGCGAGTCACCAAATGGCTATGGTCTCGCCTAATGTTCTAGTGTGCCAAGCTCTGAAGGAGAAAGTCAAGTCAGCGAGATAAAAAAGCAGTCTGTAAGTCGCTGAAGGATTCTGTAATGCACTACTCTATCGCCAAATGTTACATAACTTGAATTTGCTGGAGGCCAATCCAGAAAGGCGATGAATCAGACCAAAGAGCGGATCACCAAGTGGATCGGTGATCCCGACTAACTGCGCCAGTGGTCCTTTGCAGCACACTTTTTGACAATTATAAATACTTGTTTAAAATTTTTAGCTTCGTATTAGATTTTGTAGGAAATCAGTATCAAACTTTATTTTTAGTTTTTAGAACTTAGAGTTTTGGAGACTTTGCTCCTTAGCTTTGAAGATTTGAAGATTTCCATTTCTAAGCAATTGGAAGTGGGTATTGAAGATTCTTCATCTTTGACGTATGTAAAGACAATATCTATCCTACCTATTTGATAGAAACACTTTCTGGTATCAATTTCTATCTCTTTACTATGTCTAGCTAAAACCCCAATTCTTGGGGTGTGATTTTGTGAATATGGGTTTGAATTTACTATTGGGTATTGCTAATTGATTGTTTATTTGTTATTTAAAGGTGATTTCATTTAGTAGTTGTGATTGAATTTAATGGGGTTGTAGTTGCAAATACAATTTTATCTTCGGGTTTTTGACTTGCTCGAGAGAGAGGTTTTAAAATCAAAACTACTGAATCGATAGTCGATGGTTATTAGGTTGTAGTGGGTTCAGCTTGAGAGAGTGAATCCTAAACCCTCTCCCAAACATTCAACTCGAGAGAGTGAATGGACTAAGGCGAAGGCCGTGCTTCATTGTCGCTTATCGGTGTTCAAGAGAAACCAATTTGATTTGAGGTAAATTGTTTGAGAGAAAATTTACCCCCTACTAAAGTCTAGCTTAGTTACAAATTTACAGCGAGGTACTATCAATAGCATTTGCTCGGTTGTTTATTTTAGCCCATATTCCTATCACATCCCAAGAATCCCGTCTCCATATTTGCATTTTCATTTTTAGTTGTCATTTTAGTTGATAATGTTGTTTATTTTAGCCCATATTCCTATCACATCCCAAGAATCCCATCTCCATATTTGCATTTTCATTTTTAGTTGCCATTTTAGTTGATAATGGATTACAAAACCCCCTTAGATAATTGACACTTGTTTCACCCTTTAATTGTTATGTTTTTCTTCAAAAAATTTTATAGCTATAATTGACTTCAACACATTCTTGCTTTTCTCTTAATTATCGATTACAAATCGCTCCCTTGGGACTCGACCCCAACTCACTAGTTGGGTTATATTACTATTGAATGACTGCGGACGCTTAGTATTGGATGAAGTGCTCAGATACGTCAAGTCAAAATGGCGCCACTGCCGGGGACTGGTGCTAATTGAGAATTTTTAGTTAAGTTGAGTCTTGTTCTTGTTAGTTATAGTTCTACTTACTTAATTTTTAGTTTTGTTTTTGCTTGTTTGCGTATTGCAACAGGAAAGATGAGTGTGAATGGTAACTATGGGTATCAAATGGATCACCTCCTTTTTAAATTATTGAATCTTAGGGACAACCTCCTAGCGTTCAAGCAAGTAGGGGTAGAAACCATCCATGAGATGTGGCCTAGGTTTAAGGCATTACTACAACAGTGCCCAACTCATGGGGTACCAATAAATTGCTGTTGGAATACTTCTATCGAGGTCTTGGTTCTGAAAATTAAAGCATTGCTGATCAACTCTTTCCAGGTTGTTTGACACAACAACCCTATGAAATGGTAGCCCAACTCCTTGATGGCATGATTAAGACCAACAAGGAGACTGAGAAGGATTAGGAATGGATGCAATGTTGACTCAGTTGGATGTCTTATCCACGAGAGTCATGGAATTGGAAGCACTTTCCATGAAAAAGGATAAGCACGTTCCCCCTCGCGAGTGTAAAAAGGTAAAGAAGCAGGAGGGTAGACAAAAGGAAGAAGTCCTCTCACTCATTCTACACAAGATCAAAAAATAAGATATGGTGGTAAGTGAAATAAAAGGGAATATTGAAATGCTGAATCAGACGACAATGTCTCATTCCATAATTATTCATCTATAGGATGCCCACATAAACCAAGTGCTATCATGTCGCTACTCACAGCATAAACAGGGGTCGCCTAGTGACACTATGACCGACACCGAAAATGAGATTTAGGTGTTGACTTACTTCGTGCCACGACGTTAACTAAGGCACTTCTTGGAGGCAACCCAAGGTTTTATCACTTAAATTGTTATTTTAGAATAATGGTGTGTTGATTGTACAGGATAAAGTGTGGGAAATGTTAAAAAAAATTCAGATTGGCGTGTTGAAGTCCAGTCGGCAAAAAGGTGAAGAGGTCGGCGAACCCAACCTAGACCACCGTTAGACTCAAGACAACTTTAAGATAGAGTCTGTAAAACTCGGCGAGCCTAGGAAATTATTGGTTAATCACTGATCAAGTCGGTAATCTCGATCATGTCCGCTATTTGGAACCCCACATCAACTAAGGGTCCTGTAAAACTTGGCAAGGTAAGTGACCACTTAGCGTGTTGCCGAGTGGGTTGGCGATCATGACTTATTTTGCCAAATGGGAAAAATTGGATGGTTTATTAGATGGCCAAAGGTTTAAATTTCGAATTCTTTCATTTTCCCTCATTTTTTCATCTTCCCAAACTCGACCTATTTAGTATTTTTGATATTTTTGATCTTAAAGAATATTTTAGTCACTGATTTGTGTTCAAAATTTGGATTACATTGCCGCCTAGCATTTCATTCTTTATTGATCAGCAACTAAGGTTGGTTTTCTGAACCCCACATTTATTTTTAGTAATTTGTACTCTTATGTAAGCAATATTATGTTGATGATGTGTGTTGGGCCTCTCTGATAGGATTAGTATGTTTGAATGCCTATTTTAAGCTGATAATCTTGCCCGTATTGTCTTGATTGTTAAAATCCCAAATTCTTGCACGTTGAAATGATTTAAATTTTGTTCGCTCGTTCTCGCATGCTTTTTAGTTTAGTTGGGTGAAGTCTGAGTAGCCCGTATTTATGTTAACAAACGTAATTTGCCTAATGATAGAGCAGGTAACTTTATTTTAAGGGCAAATGTCATCAATTGGCCAAATTTGGCAAAACTGGGAAAAGTCTGAGTATCCCAGGGTAACGGGTGTTATGGGTCTAGTCTTAATTTAACTAGTGCATGTTTTGATTTTGTTTTCAGGGGTCGCAGGGGTTGAGTTCGAGAAGTTGGGTTGAAAATTGGCACGTGGATCGTTTGGTGAGCTGGGTCGAGCTCGCCAAACCACTTGGCGGTTCACCTAATGTCCCCAATCACCTTTAATTTCATTGATTTATGTGTTGTTGTATTCTGTAACTTTCGATGAGAAGCCTGGGGTCTCTGAAAGCCTTTTTGATCGCCCTTTTTCTGCACCCCTGAACCCTTTTTACATTGTAACATTCGGCAAGCTAATTCTTGCTCGCTGAAAGCTATTCGTGATTCGCCAAAAAACCTTTGCCTTCGCTGACTTGCCTAGAAATT
The DNA here is from genome assembly GCA_035578085.1 of Solanum pinnatisectum. Classification (NCBI taxonomy): domain Eukaryota; kingdom Viridiplantae; phylum Streptophyta; class Magnoliopsida; order Solanales; family Solanaceae; genus Solanum; species Solanum pinnatisectum. The sequence continues at coordinate 19,855,641 of CM069084.1, read as the reverse complement.
TGAGTCAATCCTTTCGTCGAGCCCGATCAAACTCGCTAAAGCGATTCAGCAAGTCTTTCTGCAACTATGTTTCTATGAATTTGATTAAGTTATTTTTAACTTTTTCTTGATGTGTTGCATGTATTATGAGGACAAACATAGATATGCCACCCGATAAAAGAATACGGGGTATCACAATCAACGAAGGGGGATCGAATCCTTCAAAGAGAGGAAGGAAAGAACCTCCACCAGGTGAAAAAGGAAAAGGCAAGAGACCCAGGTCTGACAGGGCTACTGCTGGCTCCCAAGATGCTCTATCTGAACCTGATGATGACCAACCTCTACAGTCTCGACTATTTGAGCTCCGGGCTAGATCTCAGCCCATATTTACCAGAGTCTCTCCTGCTTCCACACCAGTAGAACCAGTGCCACCTCCGGTACCTCTTTTGGCTCCTGTGCCACCAATTGTTCCTCCACCTAGACTCCTCAACAGGTTGAAAGGAGATGGTTTGTCAACCATCCTCAAGAAGAAGCTGCTCTCTATAGAGGGTCTGGAGGGTAAGTACTCCAGTGTAGCAGAGTTGTTATAGTGGCACGAGTTTTAGATTTTCACCAGGCCCCGAGGTCCATATATTCCTTCATAGGTCCGTGAATTCTGCATAGCATATGGTGAACTAGTGCTGAAGAGTAAAAATAAGGCTAGTGAGTTTAGACCTGTTATGTCGGTCACTATTCGAAGTGTAGAGGTGAGCTGCAGTGAGAAGTACATTAATGCTGTAATAGATAGGCCTCTAGGGTCTGCACTCTCATATGAAGGTCTGCCTACGACTCAAACTCTGCAGGATCTAAAGGGTTGGCTTGCCCTCCTTATTTCTGATACCACTCCCAGATTGATTGAGGCAGGAGTCAAGATCGAAAAGAAGTATTTCAATATAGCTGCCCGTTATTGGTTTGGATTCATCAGTAGTTCACTTATGCCTTAACAGAACAAATCTATCCTTCGAAATGTAAAATCAGCCTGCTTGCGGTCTATCTTATCGAAGAGGCGGCTCAACTTGGGCCTTTACCATAGAGTAGGAGATGGCTATGATAGCCAAGCAGAGGCAAACTTCTTTGCCCTTCCCAGTACTGATCACAGAGCTGTGCCGGCGTGCCCCAGGATGCTATTAGAGATTTTGATGTCACCCCATCCTCCTCCACTAACATCCAGTACATTGAGGCCGAATATACTAGAGAGGAGGCTGACAGGAGGAGGACAACTCCAGTGGACACATCCCCAGAGGTGAACGTTGATTCGATACCTATAGAGGCGTCTTTGCCTACTCCGACCTCTGAGTCTTCTAGTACTTCTGCCCCTCCTTCTTTATCTTCACAGGGTCCAAGCACCTCTACTTCCTCCTAGCAGACCAAGAATACTCAGACGGTGATGCTAAAGATGGGGCATCTGGCCTATTTGGCTGATGTGAGGGCGATACAGTTAGAGAAATCTGTCCCCTTGATGATTGAGGCTGCTATTCTGGCTGCACTGACCCCCCTCCGGGCTTTTGTGGATGATCTGACTACTAGAGTCATAACTTGTGAGAGTAGGTAAGAGGAGACCTCCACTATTACGTGTCATAACCCGGATCTACCCCTGGGAGTGACTGGCGTACTTGACCCTGAAGGGGTCTCATACAAGCCCTTAACATATCATCATTACATAAGACATAGAATAATGCGAAAAAATTAAAACTTTTACAATAGAAGTTTAACTTCCTTCATATATGAAAAATAGGAAGCTGGACTTGTCTTATTACACCATCTAAACATAGGAATATGAAAGTTGGGACATAGGCCTTACATCAACAGAAAGTCTTATCAAATAACGTACAACATAATCTTTAACAAAGAAAGCAAGCTAGAACTAGAATCAATAGCATCTCGTCCTCGGACTTGAGGACTCACCAAAACTTCGAGGTAACCCAAGTTTCTTGAAGAATGGACTAAATGCACCTCAACGGCCCAAACCTACACTCATAGGAGATGTAGAAGATAAGGGGTTAGTACAAAAGCACTAAGTATGGAAACATGCATAAAAATCCTTAAATATACTAAAAAGGACATTTTTTTTTGTGTAAATCATGCATTTATCAAGTTAGAAGACCATTTATGCACATAAAGACATGATACAAGTCATAACAACATTATCACATAATTCTTCATAACATAGTAGAACCATCACCTTAGCAACCCTAAAAGCATACTTGTGCAATGTATAGTTGGCATTCCATAATACCAACTATACTAAGTATCCATTTAGAATCACCTTAGTGACACATATCAACTTTAGACCTCATCATAATCCATAATCATATATAGGGAAAAATCATACTCATTACAAACAACAATCCAATCAACATATATCATACCTTCATGTTTTACCATAGCATAATGAACAAACTCACAATCCTTTTCAAAGCTTACTTGTGCAATATAAAAGTTAAGTCCCATACTCCTACTCCTACTAAGTAAACTTATCAAGAAATCAGAAGTATAGTTCAAGTCATATTCATTATCTTATTACATAGGGAGAAGTGTATTAACCAACATAGACCATGTGAGCTACATGGAATCCGGTGTCATATAGCCCCACACCGAAAAAAGGCATCGTACTTGCCTAAGGTAGAACTAGACATATATAACTATAATGTGGATCCACTAGCTAATACATATGCGGGCACATAGTTATGGGATAGGGAGATTGCTTCTAAAAACCCGGCCTATTTTACTAGCAGGAGAGTTTCCATCTCATGAGAGCATATGCAGAAGACTCGGCCTAAAACTAGCGGGAGAGTCTCTACCTCATTTGACATATCCGCTCAGTGCTAAGCATTATTCTCCAACTTATACATAATTAACGTGAATTACAATTTCATATGTGAAGGAGTACATTACCCTTCATTCGACCCAACTCATAACATAGCTTATTGATTCAACATGGCGAGAACTACCTTTCACCTTAGAATCATCATATAATCACCAAGATAATTCATACATAATCATATGTAGTAGTAAAGGAAACTAGTCTTTCAACAATACCATAATTCACACATTATTCATTGGATCTTCACCATTCAAGTGGAACATAACTTCATACATAGATACATGAAAAGTAAGCACCTCCACCTTTCAAGTGGATCAATCCATTCATATATAAGAATCTTAAACATAGAGTACCTTCATACATTGCCGTCAAGGCTATACTTCAAGATTCAACACTTACAATTTACCCTTCAAGGGTCATAGATCATGTCTCGCAATCACACTTAGAATGACTACTTTATGCATGAATCAAACAAGACAAATTGACTAAATTAACATAGATACTATTCTAAGTATTCACATTGCATGAACAAACCCATCTCAATTTCATAAAGTTGGGGTCATGGGGAAGCACATGGGTTCATGGGGAATTTCACAATAAAAACCCTCAATAAACATCAAATTTATCATAATATAGGATAATTAACATAAAGAAATCGTTTTCAAGAAGAACCCATGGCTAGAATCAAAACCCTAGTTTTTGGACAATTTCCCAATTTCGAAAATTAGTGTTGAAGGGCTTCATGGAGAAAGAAATTCCATGAATGAAGGTTCCCATACCTTAATAGAAGCTTTGCCACAAAATTGGTGTGAAAACCTTGAACCCTAATCTTGAAGCTTTTGGTGTTCTACAATGGAGGAACTTGTAGAAAGAGAAATATTGGAGAAGAGATGAACTTTTTATTTTGAAGTGGGTGTTTGTGAAAATGATTAATTTTGGGGATATTTTAATATAAAATCCCTTACATAGTTATTTAGAAATAATATAAAATATACCCACTTTCTAATTTAACTTAAAAATAATATTTACAAAAACGCCATTGCACATATGGACTTAGCAAAAAAAAAAAAAACTAAGGAAATGTTTAAGGAAGCATTTAAGGTCCTTGAAGTGGTCCACAAGCCTTGGACCCTCCCTTGGACTTTGCCATTGGCTTTTTAAAGCTAAGGCATATCCATGGGAGTATTCAAAAGGCCTATTTATACCTTATATATATTTATTTAAAATTAATATAGACTATACCCATTTAATTTGGACTAAAAAGGAAATTACAAAATTACCCCTTTTATGCCTCTCTTCGATTGCCCAAATAAAACTAAGGCAATTACCAAGGGAGCTTTTAAGGCCCTTGAATTGATGTACCTTCCTTAAACCCTCCCTTGGACTTGCCTTTAGCTTTTTAAAGCTAAGGCATAAGTCTACAAGGGAGTACACGACAGTGGGCCCCACATGCACACGTGCACTGCCTAGGGTACTAGGGTAGCCCCCATGCATGGTGGTCCCCATTCGGTGGGGCCCTCTATTGTCCTTATACCCTTACGTGTAAAGGCCCTAAAAAAAACTAAGTAATTGATTAAGGGACCTTTTAAGGGCCGTGGACAGCTTCAAGTCCCTTGAACCCATGTGTGAATTGCCAACTTCCCCAAAATGGCTAAGGCAAAGTTCACGAGGCCCTTCAAGGACAGCGAACTATTTCACGTCCCTTGAAGCCTCAAGTGAACTGCCTTTATGGCAAAAAATGGTTAAGACATTATTTACGAGAGTTTCTAAGGTCAGTGAACTGCTTCACGTGCCTTGAATCCTCTCTTTAAAATATACTTAATCAAAATTTGGACTATTTTACAAATCTACATTTATGCATAAACTTTTAAGATTCATACGTTAGGCTGTAGTTTGACCTAGCATTTTCCGGAGTGTTGCATTACGACTTTGAAAGCCGAGGTAGCTGACTTGAGGAAGGATGTCAACTATCTAAAGTCTACTAACTTTATTTCATTACTGGAGGCAGCAGATTGATGTTTATATAATCAAGACACAACTTCCAATGCAAGTGTCTACGATCATACAATAGTAAAGTAACCCAACCAACGGTTGGGGTCGAGTCCCAAGGGAGCGGTTTTTGAAAATTAGTGATTAAGCGCAAAAGTGCTAAAGCTAACCATAGCTAAAGACTTTATTGAATGAAGACATGATAAATTAAAGGGTTTGACACGAGTGTCATTTATCAATGGGGGGTTTGTAAACAATTAAAGAGCAAAATCAGCAAAAATAAGGAGTGATACAAATATGGAGACGGGATTCTTGGGATGTGATAGGAATACGGGTTAGACTAGACTATTGGATACAAGCTTTTGATAGTAAATCCATTGAGTATTTGTTACTAGGCTAGACTATAGTGGTGGTAAATTCTCTCTCAAGCAACTTACCCGAATCAAATGGGTTCCTCTCGGACACCCACTTGTCGCATTAAGAACAGCCTCCACCTTAGCTCACTCACTCTCTTGAGTTGAGTGTGTGGGAGAAGGACTAGGGTTCACTCTCTCGAGCTAAACCTTATGTCGACCCACTCCCACCGGCTATCAATTTAGTAGTGTTAGTTTTACGACCTCTCTCTCGAGCAAGCCGAAAACACAAAGGGGTTTTAGCTACACATGTAAAAGAGGTAAAAATGTATACCAATCTTAGTTTCCATCAATGGGTATGCAAGATTAAGTCTTAAAACAAGTCCAAAGTGAAGAATCCACAAGATTCAAGTCCAAAATCTTGGAGTTGAAACCCTTTGAATCTTCAAGTTCTTTAAAACCCTCTCTAAGCTTAGAGAGAATATTCTAAATCTGATATTAAAACTTAATAATAAAACTTGATAATAATTTCTACTCTGATACTAAGCTACAAAACTTCAACTAGTATTTATAGTTTTTAGGAAATGTGCTGTGAAGGATCACTCGGTGAAGTTAGTCGGGATCGCTTATCAATTAGGCAATCCACCCTTTGGTCTAGTTCATCGCCGTCTTGCGTTAGGCTTTAGCATCGTCGTATTTTGCATTGGGTGACATAGTATAGCTTCACAGAACTGCTTGGTGTTACTCCAACTGCTCCTCTTCACCACCGATTTGATCTGTTCTTTTAGGGCTCAGCACACTGGAACAAAAGGTGAGGATAAGACCTTTTGGCTACTCGCCAAATGGGTTTGGCGATGCTTAGATCTTCATTTCTTCATTCTTTCATTTGCCTTTATTCCTTTTTTGCTAAGTAGTATCCATGCTTTCCCTCAAACTCCAAATACGTGAAACTTGAGGATTTTCATTAGATATTGAGATAAAATATGCATTTAAGGACACTAATTCTACCAAGATATTGCCCTAAATGAGTCCAATTTGTGGACTCATCAACACCCCAACTTAAACTTTTGCTTGTCCTCAAGCAAACTTAAGTTTAGCCATTCAAAAAAGGGTATCTCGAACAGTGCTACACAAGACTCAATCATGAATGCACACACCAAGACTCAATTTACTTATGCAAAGATCAAATGTGCACTCAAAGATTCAAGTTGTGCTTCACTAATATCAAAGGATCTCATGCTCACAATACTTTCTTCAAATGCAAGTTCAAGCTCAACCAAAGTGTTCAAATGCCCTCACACAAGGAATGATTCCATATTCACACACAAAGGTTTAATCATTTAAAGTTTCGGAATCAAATGCAATGCTCACACTCACAAAAGAGGAACATAGTGCATAATTTCACCCATAGGTTTGTCCGTATTTCCCAATCAACACTTGCTTCAGCTCACTCAAGATCAAGAAGGTTTTTCCAAGGCTTGTAATGGGGCTGAGTGCAAAGGTATAGTCATTTAGGCTCAGAGACTTTCATCCTCATGAAATGTGGTACACACAACACTTCCTTTCCTCTTCCTTCATCATTTTCTTTAGTGCTCATAAGTCATTCTATTATTCACTTTCCATGAATTGTTTGGAAACCCCATTTCTTTTGTACTTTATTCCACAACTTTCTTTTTCATTCTTTTTCTTTTTCTTTCTCTTTTCTCTCTTTTTCTCTTTTTTATTTTATATGAAGGGGTTCCATTTTTCTCAAAACCATGGGTAAGAAGAGACTTTCCTTGCACTTCTTGACTTGCCCTTATCTTTTCACCACACCCCAACTTAGGCTTTTGGCCTAAGTTGGCTATTTAACTAACCACAACTTAATGAGGATTATGGGTGATGGATAAAGAAAGGTCACTTCTTTCATCAAGTTTCTTCCTAAGAAAGGGAAAGCTCAAGGGGTGTTCAAAAGCAGTTCACACACTCACAAGGTATGTCATAAAAGAGGTATATGTAAAATTATCTGACACTCTTAGAAGTTGCCTAAGATCATATCAAGACATAGCATCACTTTGTTGACCAGACCAACGGGCAAATTCTAGGATCCATCATGCAAAGTTCACAGGTAAGCTCATCACACTAGGCATTGACACTATCAGTCAAACAATACTCCACACTTTCGCTAGTGTGCAATGATCATCACAAGAGACTCAATTCGATACTAGGCTAGTCATAACGAGATGAAAAGAGTTCACATATTGTCTATGCAACTTTATTTGGCCTCATCATAGCCACGCATTCATGTTCGTTCGATTGAGAGCACTATTCAAGTCATCCAAATTGATCATATTCGAGACTCAAATTTTGCAAAAGAACAGCCACATTCAACACATGAGAGGTGGTCAAAATTTGCTGACGAGTCAAAATCATTTTGCAATTTAATATAAAAGGATCCATAAGCTCAAACATCCACAAAAAGTAGTGTAATAACACAACATGATAGCTCACAACCCAAATATATAATCAAAATAAATATGCAAAAAAGTGGGCCTCACCCCACCACAAACAAAAATCATTTGTCCTCAAATATGAATAAAAGTATCCGAAAGTAAAAGTAAGTAAGACAGAGAGGAAGGTAAAGAAAAGTCTTGTCTATGCAGTCTCTCCATCTATCAGGGCCTCAGTGCCCGGTGTAGCAGTATGAACTTGGGCATCGGTGCCTGAAGTCACTCAGAGGCAATAGCAGTGCCAGATCCACTAGGGGCGGCTGTGGATGTCTCAGTCGGTGATGTCTGGATCACCGACTATACAATTATGCCCATAAGATCTGACAAATCTCTAAATATGCTCTGCTCTCGGCTCTCTCTCATCTCCTCCTCATGTACTGCTATCAGCTGCTCGTCGGTCTCTGCATCCGACACATCATATGCTGCGCCACCCCTCTGTACATCTTCGATGGTAGCTGGAGGAATCCCCGAGGTCGCAGGAGCATCCTCATCATCTGTACCCCGCATCAATAAGGTGAAGTCGATAGACTTCAAATAGTCTATGTCCTTCCTCAAATCTGCCGCTTTGGCTTTCAAAGTCAAAACCTCGGATGTCTCCCCCCGTCTGCTCTCACAAGCAGTGACTCTAGTAGCCAGATCATCAACAGAGGCCCTAAGGGGGGTCAGTGCAGCCAAGATAGCACTATCGATCATCCTTGGAATGGATCTCTCCAATCGAGTCACTCTCACATTCGCTAAATAGGCCAGCTGTCCCATCTTTAGGATCATGGCCTGAGTAATCTTGGCAGGCTGGGAGGAGGAAGAAACATATAGGACATGTGAAGAAGAGGAAGGAGCGGATGTACCTGAAGGCTCAGAGGCCGGAGTAGGCGAAGGTGGCTCTGGTAGTAATGAGTCAACATCAACTTCTGGAGAAATATCTGCCAGAGCTGCTCTCCTCCTGTCAACCTTATTTCGTGTAAACTCGGCCTTAATACGCTGGATGTCAGTAGAGGAAGACGGGGTGACCTCAATATCCCTCGGAGTGTCCCGAGGTACTCCAGCACACTGGCACAACTCCGTGATCAAGACTAGGAATGGCAGATAAGTCAGCTTCTACTTGGCCCTCATGGCCGTCTCTTGTGAAATAAGCAGCCCCAGATCGATGCACTTTCTGGATATGATAGATCCAAGGCAAGCTGCCTTAGGATGGCACAAAATAGACTCATTCTAGAATGGCATGATGGTGTTGCTGATGAAACCAAACCAGAACCTGGCAGCAATGTTTAAGTCCCTCTTCTCAATAGGTGCCCCTGCATCCATCCACCTTGGGGTGGTGTCAGAAATCAAAGGAGCCAGCCAACTCTTCAAGTCATATAGGGATTGAACGATAGGCAACCCTTCGTAGGAAAGTGCAGAGTGTAGTGGTCTACCCTATACAATATTAATATACTTGCAATGGCACTCAACTTCCTTGCCTTTGACCATGACTGACTTTATCGGTCTAAACTCGCCTGTCTTATTCTTGTTCTTGGGCACCAACTCCCCATAAGTTGTGTAAAATTCCTAACTCAAGAAGGAATGTAAGGGCCTCGGGGCCTTGTGAACTGCTCAAACTCATGATATGGGAGGGTGTCAATCACATCAGGATACTTTCCTTCCAGGCCCTCCATAGATAATAGCTTCTCCTCTAGGATGGTCCGTACCCACTCACTTTTTAGTCTGTTCAATAGTCTGGGAGGAGGAACGATAGGGAGTGCAGGGGCCACTGGAGGTGTCTGCGCTGGCACGAAGTCTGTTGCTGGAGGAGTGGCAGCTGAGGGAATATTGATGGATGTAGACTGAGATCTGTCCCCAAGTTCATCCCTTTAGTTTATCAGAGGCTGTTCATCTTCTGGTTCTGAAAAGTCAGCCTGGGTTTCAATAGCTACTCCTTTTCTAGCTATATACTTCTTCCTTTTGCCTTTATCTCTCGATGGGAGTTCTTCTCTTCTCCTCTTTGGAGGATTTGACCCTCCCTTGTTTATTGTTATGCCCTGTTCTTTCTTCTGAGGTTGCGTGGTTAGATTTGTGCGTACCATATCTGTAAGAGATCGGGACAAATTAGGAGAAAATTCAAACATAAACACAGAAAATCTATTGTAGACACGCTTGCCGAACCTCTTTGGCAAGCTAAGTTGGGCTCGCCGAAGGGATTGGCTTAAAAATTATAGCAAGTCGGCGATGGGAAGGCCCTTTTAGTGAATCACCGACTACTTTCGGCGATTATGGGTTTGTCTACCAAAAGTTACAGTGCAACAGAGGTTCAGGAGAGCATACAAAGGGCTATCAAGAGTACTTTCGGCAAGTCGCCGAGTGCTTTCGGCGACCAAAGGCTTCTCGTTGAAGGTTACAAACTCAAACAACACATAAAGCATGAATTTAAAAGCGACATGGGGTCATTAAGCGAATTACCGAACGGCGCAACATGCCCATTTTCAATCCACATTCTCGAATTTAACCCTGCAACCCCTGATAACAAAATCAAAGCATGCACTAATGAAATTCAAACAAGACTCGTACTACCCATCACCTCAGGATACTCAGATTTTTCCTAGTTTTGCCTAATTTGGCCATTTGACGATATTTGCTCTTAAGAGTGTTGTCACCCGCTCTATCTTTGTGCAATTTTCTTCATTTAGCACAAACATGGGTTACTCAGACTTCACCCAATCAATCTAAGTGAAATAAAAGCACAATTCAATGCAAATTCATTCATTTAAAAGCACAAAAATTACGGGCATTTGATGATCAAAACAATAAGGGTAATATTTGCAAATTGATATAGGCATTTACGCATTGTAATTCTATCAGAGAAGCCCATCACACAACAATATGATACAGTCATTGCAAATGAGTACAAAATTTTCAAATGTAAACTCAGGATTTGAAAACCAACCTTAAATGCCAATTAAAACATGATTGAAAAGCTAGGCAGCAAAGAAATCCTAGTTTCGAGCACCAATCAACAACTAAAATACTAATGGAATATAAAAATATTGAAAATACTACCTTGGTGTGAGTTTGTTAAGTTTAAAAGTGAGGGAAAGTGAAGAAGTTCAAATTTTGAGACCTTTGGCCATTATAAACCGTCCAGTTTGCGTCCATTCAGCGACGTTAGTCGCACTCGCCGATCCACTCGGTGACACGCCGAGTGGTCACTTGGCTCGCCGAGTTTTACAGGACCTTCAGTCAAAGTGAGGTCCAAACGATGATCTTCATCAGGCATGCGGACCTCTTCGACGATTCACTGACTGACCATTTTACTTGCACATATGCATTTTCCAAACACTTTCAGCATTTAAACTTGCACCACAAACACACCATTATTTATAAAAAATAACTAAAGCATTTAAAACCTTGGGTTGCCTCCCAAGAAGCGCCTTAGTTAACGTAGTGGCACGATGCATATGAGCAATCAAACTCTATTTTTGGGGTTTGATGTTTGCATAATCAAGACACAACTTTCAATGCAAGTGTCTACGATCAAACAATAGTTTAGTAACCCAACCAAGGGTTGGGATCGTCCCAGAGAGTGGTTTTGAGAATTTATAGAAAAATAAAATTTCGTTCGAACTAGTCGTAGCTAAAGACATTAACGAGTAAAAACATTGTAAATTAAAGGGGGACACAAACCTGTCAATTAAGAATGGGGGAATTTTGTCACAAGTAAGGTAAAAATAGCAAAATCAATAAGGGTTTCTACGCAATGAGAGGGGATCCTTGGGATGTGACGGGAATACGGATTAAGCTAATTATTGGGTAGACTCTTTCGATAGAAGATTCGTAGAGTAATTGTTACTAGGTTAAGCTTTAAGGGGGATAACTTCTCTCTCAAGCAACTTACCCCATTTCAAGCGGGTTCCTCTCGGACACCCACTTGCCATATGAAGACTAGCCTATGCCTTAACCCACTCACTCTCTCGATCTAAGTGTGTGGACATGGGACTAGGGTTCACTCTCTCGAGCTGAACCTCATGTCGACCCACTCACACTGGCCATCAATCTAGTGGTCTTAGTTTTACGATCTCTCTTTCGAGCAAGTCGAAAACACATAAATAAACTTGTATTTGCAACTTCAAATTCATTAAATTCATCCACAACCACTAAACGGAATCACAATTTAACTATGATTAAACTATCAGCAAGTAAGACCCAACAATTATCTTAACCCATATTTGCTAAATCACACCCCAGGAATTGGGGTTTTTAGCCACACATCAAGAGATAGAAATTTATACCTAATTGAGCTTCCATTCAAATGGATATGAACATTTAAGTCTTGTTAGATGCCAAGAATGAAGAATCCAAGAAACCCAAGTCCAAATCCTTGGAAATGAAACCTTCATTTTCTTCAAATCATCAAAACCCTCTCAAACTTAGAGCCAAAATATCAAAAAGTACTAGTCTATATGAAAATTATAATAATTGTTCGACACTTAAAACTAAACCTCTAACTAGTATTTATATCTTTCCCAGATTTGTGTTGCAGCGGATCATTCGGCGTCGTTAGTCAGAATCATCGATAAGATTGGTGATTCAGCCTTTGGTGTAATTCATCGCCGTTTTACACCAGCCTTCAGCATCGTCGTGCTCTGGGTCATTGGGCAACATGGTACTGCTTCACGAAACTGCTCGGTGATGTGCCGACTTGATCCTTTTCTTCAGGGCTTAGAACACTGGAACAAAAGGTGAAGTAAGACCTTTCAGTGACTAGCCAAATGGACTTGGCGATCCTCAAGCCTTCATTTCTTCGTTCTTTTTAGCCTTTTTGTCCCTTTTTGCGACATAGTGTCCATGCCTTCCTTCAAATTTTAAATACCTGAAACTTAAGGGTTTTCATCAGATATTGAGATAGAATAAGCATTTGAGGACACAATTTCTATTAAAATATAGCCCTAAATGAGTCTAATTTGTGGACTCATCAACACCCCCTACTTAAACTTTAGCTTGTCCTCAAGCAAACTCAAGTTAAACCATTCAAAAAGGATGTCTTGAACAGTGCTACACAAGACTTAATCATGAATGCACGCAACAAGACTCAGTTTACTTATGCAAAGATCAAATGTGCACTCAAAGATTCAAGTTGTGACTTACCAATATCACGAATCTCATGCTCACAACACTTGATTCAAATGCAAGTTCAAGCTCAACTATAGAGGTCAAATGCCCTTACACAAAGAATGATTCCATAAAGGTTTCACAGTTTAAATCCTTGGAATCAGATGCAACGCTCACACTCACAAAGAAGAACATAATCCATAATTTCACCCATAGGTTTGCCCATATTTTCAATCAACATTTTTTTCAGCTCACTGAAGATCAAAATGGTCTTTTCAAGGCTTGTAATGGGGTTGAGTGCAAAGGTATGGTCATTTAGGCTTACTGAATTTCATCCTCATGAGATGTGGTGCTCACAACACTTCCTTCCCTTTCTCTTCATCATTTTCTTTAGTGCTCATAAGTTATCCTATTATTTCTTCCCATGAATTGTTAGGAAACCCTATATCTTTTGTACTTTATTCCACAACTTTCTTTTTCTTTCTTTTTCTTTCTTTTTCTTTTTCTTTTCTGTCTTTTTCTTTTTTTTTTTTTATATGGAGGGGTTCCATTTTTCTCAAAATTATGGGTAAGAGGAGACTTTCCTTGCACCTCTTGACTTGCCCCTATCTTTTCAACACACCCGCCTAAGTTGGCTATTCAAATAACCACAACTTCATGAGGATTATGGGTGATGGATTACGAAAGTTCTAGTTTTCATCAAGTTTCTTCCAAAGAAAGGTAAGGCTCAAGGGGTGTTCAAGAGAGAATCACACACTTACAAGGTGGCTCACAAAAGATGTATATGTCAAATTGGTTCACACTCTTCGAAGGTGCGTAAGATCATATCAAGAGATAGCATTACTTAGTTGATCGGACCAATGGGGCAAATTCTAGGATCTATCATGCATGGTTCAAAGTAAGCTTATCACACTAGGCATTGACAATACAGTCAAACAAGACTCCACACTTTCGCTAGTGTGAAATGATCATCAAAAGAGAATCAATTTGATACTAGGCTAGTCATAACGAGATGCAAAGAGTTCACATATTATTTATGCAACTTCATTTGGCCTCATAGTAGCCATACATTCACATTCGTTCGATTGAGAGCACTATTCAAGTCATCGGTTACATGCCAAGAATGAAGAATCAAAGAGACCCAAGTCCAAATCCTTGGAGATGAAATGCTCTCAAACTTGGAGAAAAAATATCAAAAAGTACTACTCTATATGAAAATTATAACAATTGTTTGACACTTAAAACTACAACTCTAACTAGTATTTATAGGTTTCACAGATTTGTGCTGCAGCGGATCATTCGGCGTCGTTAGTTGGAATCACCGATCAACTCTGTAATTCGCACTTTGGTGTAGTTCATCGCCATCTTCCACCAACGCTCAACATCATTGTGCTCTCAATCATTGGGCAACATGGTACTGCTTTGCGGAACTGCTTGGCAATGCGCTGACTGTTCCCTTTTTTAGCTGACTTGATTCATTCCTTCAGGGCTCAGCACACTGGAATAAAAGGTGAAGTAAGACCTTTCGGCGACTCGCAAAGTAGACTTAGCGATCCCCAGGCCTTCATTTCTTAGTTCTTTGCAGCCTTTTTGTCTCTTTTTGAGACATAGAGTCCATGCTTTCCTTCAAACTTCAAATACCTAAAACTTAAGGGTTTTCATCAAATATCAAGATAGAATAAGCATTTGAGGACATAATTTCTATTAAAATATCGCCCTAAATGAGTCCATTTTGTGTACTCATCAACATCCCCAACTTAAACTTTTGCTTGTCCTCAAGCAAACTCAAGTTCAGCCGTTCAAAATGGGTGTCTCGAACAGTGCTACATAAGACTCAATCATGAATGCACACAATAAGACTCAATTTACTTATGCAAAGATCAAATGTGCACTCAAAGATTTAAGTTGTGACTCACCAATGTCAATGAATCTCATGCTCACAACACTTGCTTCAAATGCAAGTTCAAGCTCAACTATAGTGTTCAAATGCCCTTACACAAAGAATGATTCCATATTCACACAAAAGGTTTCACAGTTTAAAGCTTTGGAATCAGATGCAATGCTCACACTCACAAAGAAGAACATAATGCATAATTTCACCCATAGGTTTGCCCATATTTTCCAATCAACATTTGTTTCAGCTCACTGAAGATCAAAAATGTCTTTTCAAGGCCTGTAATGGGGTTGAGTGCAAAGGTATGGTCATTTAAGCTTACTGACTTTCATCCTCATAAGATGTGGTGCTCACAACACTTCCTTCCCCTTCTCTTCATAATTTTCTTTAGTCCTCATGAGTCATCCTACAATTCGCTTCCCATGAATTGTTAGGAAACCCCATTTCTTTTGTACTTTATTCCATAACTTTCGTTTTCATTCTTTTTCTTTTTCTTTTGTCTTTTTCTTTTTTTATTATATGGAGGGGTTCCATTTTTCTCAAAATCATGGGTAAGAGGAGACTTTCCTTGCACTTCTTGACTTGCCCCTACCTTTTCAACACACCCCCAACTTAGGCTTTTGGCATAAGTTGGCTATTCAACTAACCACAACTTCATGAGGATGATGGGTGATGTAATAATAAAGGTCTAGTTTTCATCATGTTTCTTTCAAAGAAAGGTAAGACTCAAGGGGTGTTCAAGGGAGAATCACACACTCACAAGGTAGGTCACGAAAGAGGTATATGTCAAATTGGTTCACACTCGTCGAAGGTGCCTAAGATCATATCAAGAGATAGCATCACTTAGTTGACCGGACCAATGGGGTAAATTCTAGGATCTATCATGCATGGTTCAAAGTAAGCTTATCATACTAGGCATTGACACTACAGTCAAACAAGACTCCACACTTTCGCTAGTGTGCAATGACCATCACAAGAGAATCAATTTGATACTAGGCTAGTCATAACAAGATGCAAAGAGTTCACATATTGTTTTATACAACTTCATTTGGCCTCATCCTAGCTGTACATTCATGTTCGTTCGATTGAGAGCACCATTCAAGTCATCGGTGTTGATTGGAATCGAGACTCAAATTTTTGCAAAAGAACAATCATATTCAAGAGCATATAGCGGGTGGCAAAAATGTGCAAAAAATAAAAAAATTTTCAAAAGGGGCAAAATCGTTTTGCAATTAAAAACAAAAGGAGCCATAAGCTCAATCATCCACAGAAAGCAATATTTAACACAATAATAGCTCAAAGCCCAAATAGAAAAGCAAATACACGAGTCACAAATAGCACACAAAAGGTGGGTTTCACCCCAACACAAATAAAAACAATTTGTTCTCAAATGCAAATAACAGAATATCTAGAATTTAGAATAAATAAAGACAGAGAGGGAGGTAAAGAGGTAAACCTGGCCAATCGATCACTCCATCTGTCTAGGCTTCAATGCCCAAAGTGACCTCCAGAAGGACCAGCTTCATTGGATCCAGCAGCAAGAGCCTTTGCCAAGGAAGCCTGTACAACAACATCTATCATGATTTCTGTAGTCTCGGCTATATCGTTCACTACAGCTTCCTCAAACATCTCTTCGTCAATCTCTGCGTCTGATTTGAGATCGGCTGTATGCTCCATTCCATCTCCATGTCCGGTGGTAGTCTGAGGCATTTCAGGCACATCTGGAATTTCTACTGTTCCAAAGATTATAGACATATCTTTGGACTTTACGTAGTCCACATCTTTCTTCAGTTCTACAATGGCGGCTTTTAAGGCTGTTACCTCCTATGTGGCTCCTTGGTCGCGCTCACACACTGTTATCATGGCCCTAAGGCATCAATGGTTGTACTCAAAGGTGTCACAACATCTGTTATGGCAACCTGGATCATGCCTGGAACAGAGGCCTCTAGACTAGCAGCCCGTCGATCAGCAGAAAGGGCCAGCTGTCCTATCAGGAGTAGGGAAGCCTTGGTAAGTGGAAGCTGGGAACAACAACAATAGTAGTTGGTCATGGTGATCATGCGGCAGCAGAAGAACTTGGAGTATCAGTGGGAATAATAGTGGCAATGGATATACCTGAAGGCCCTGGGACCGGAGTAGGCAGAGTTGCCTCTGCAAGCAATGATACTGTGTTCACTAACTCCACTGATGCTGCCTTTTTCCTTTCTGCTTGATCATTAAGGTACTCAGCTTCGATCCTCTGGATATCAGTAGAGGCTGTGGGCATCACTTCCACATCCTTCTTGGCATCTCGAGGCACTTAGGCTCGTTTGCATAATTGTGTGATCAAGACTGGGAATGGAAGTGAGGTTCGGCTCTGTCTTGCACACACGCTCTGAAGCAATAATTATACCCAAGTTTATCTGAGTTTCCTCTATGACGCAACCCAGGCAAGATGCCTTGGGAAGGTGAATGATTGACTCATTTTTGGATGACATAATCGTGCTACTTATAAAATTGAACCATAACCTTGCGGCTATATTTAGTTCTTTCTTTTCAATGGGAACTCCTTCCACTGACCACTTTGGAGTCTCATCTAAAATTAGTGGGGCTAGCCACTTTTTCATCTCATCCAGCTTTTTTGTTTTGATCAAGTACTGGCAGTGATCCCCAATATTTGTGGACATGCCCAAGACTGCGTTGATTTTCTCACTATCACACTTCACCCTACTGCCTCT
This sequence comes from Solanum pinnatisectum, assembly GCA_035578085.1. NCBI lineage: Eukaryota > Viridiplantae > Streptophyta > Magnoliopsida > Solanales > Solanaceae > Solanum > Solanum pinnatisectum. The sequence continues at coordinate 19,838,278 of CM069084.1, read as the reverse complement.
GACAACCACATAGTCAACTTCTTTAAAGGCTGCTGCTAGCTGCTTTTGCTAGGGTATTAGTGCATTGTAGAACTCTCTTACCCAGTTTGGAATATAAGGGCCATGGGGTTTGGTGAAGATTTGCAACTTGTGGTTTCTCAAACACTCTATTATCTCTAGGTGCTTCTCTATAACTTTGTCTATGGACAGACACTTTTCCTCCAGAATTGTCCTCAGCCTCTTAGCCTTTACTCAATTTATTGATTTAGGCGGAGGACCTTGTACTGGAGGTGCTAATATCATTGCCTTCTCTGGAATTGGAGGTGTAGTAGTGCTAGGTTGGGGAGTTCTGGCCCTGGATAGATCATTTAGTTAAGACGCCGCTCAGACCTCTATGATGGTAACAGGTCCTTATCATAACTCACACCTTTGCTTGCAGATTGGTTGGGGTCATTTATGTTAAAACCATTATTGCCAATGCTTGCATCTGATAATTCAAGGGTTTTTTGTTTGCCCTTGACTTTTTCACCAGATGTGGAAAGTTTAACAACCTTGTTTCTGAATGCATCTTCATCCTCGTTGATTGTAATCCTTTTGCTTTTACCTTGGAATGGCCTACTTCTTCCTGCAACTTTAGTTCTAGCCATTTATGCAAAGAATTCGGAAGAAGTTAAAACAACTAAATCAAATTCAGAGGGGTGCAATTGCAGAAAAAACTCGCCGAATAGATCGGCGAGTCGCCAAGTTGCTTTGGTGAGTAGGATTTTATCTGCCAAAGGATATAGTGCATAAAGGGTCACGGGTGCAGACAAAAAGGGCAACCACAGAGACTTTCGGTGAGTCACCGAATACTTTTGGCAATAAAAGATTTCTAGCCAAAAATTAAAGAGCCCTTATCATAATTAGCATGAAATTAAAGGCGATATAGGGTCATTTGGTAAACCACCCAGTTATTTGGAAAACTCGCCTAAGCACGCTAAATAGTTTAAATTTATCAGAAAGGCACAACACATGACATAGGATAAAATTACTTGCAATGAGAGTATAAATATCACAAAACCAACCTTTTAGGCAGATTAAGTCAAGTTTGTGATGCTAGGCAGTAGGTTAGTATAGATCCAAGCACTACTAAAGCAGCTAGAACACTTATGAGTTGCAAAAATTCTGAAAATTCTAAGTAGGTGCGATTTTGCAAAAATCGAGAGTGAGAATATAAAAAAAGGTTGATAGTCAAGAGCTGTGGCTTTATAAAATCCATTTAGTTCTCACCCATTCGGCAACATTAGTTAAATTTGCTCCGCTACTTTAGCGATCCGCTGAGTGTTTATCTACCTCGCCGAGTTTTATAGGACCTTCAGTCAAAGTAAGGATCCAAACGATGGTCTTTGTCAGGGTTGACAATCTAGTCGGTGATTCGCCAATTTGAACTTGTGTAATTCATCTTGTACTTTTCACAAACTTTTCATGCCCAATCCTACAGCGCCTTAGTTAACGGCATGGTACGACACGGGTTAACACATAAACTTCACTTTTGGGGCTAGCCAAAACATCATTTGGCATCCCCTTGCTTTATGCCTGATGGATATGAGGCATCACATGACCCAAGAGATTTCAATTAGTTGGATATATCTAGAGTGAGAACTGCTCATCTGATTTAGCTCTTCTATATTTTCTCTAATCTCCTCTAACACTCTATCTTTCTCATTTAGCTTTTGGAGAATGGTTAATAACATATCCCTGATACGTCTATTTTCAATTTCCATAGATCTTCCCTGCTCTGTAGGTAGTATGCATTTTCTCTTCTCTTCGGACATCAACTCCAGTTCCTTGACCTTTTTAGGTCAAGTTATCCATCTAACCCAGCAAAATGATGAATTGCTAGTCCCTCTCTGTATCCTTGTTGGTTTTGGCTAAAAGGTCATGGAATTTGGCTACGGTCTCATAGGAGTATCTCTCAAGGCCACATGGGATAAGGCGGTCGATTAATCCTCTGTTGCCGGGATTTAGACTCCTATAGAAGCATTTCGATAGAGCTAGATAAAGGATCTCTTGGGTTGGGCATTGTGTCAATAGTGTTTTAAACCTCAGCCACGACTCATGAAAAAGTTCTCCTTCTAGATGTTTGAAGGTCTAGATACAATCCCTGAACCTCATCACTTCTACTGGGCAGTGCTCCATTGGTTCACCATCTCCATCATGTATACTCATTATCCTGCCTCAGCACACGAACAAGCAAGACAAAACTAAGAGTTAAGTAAGTAAACTACAATTAAGAAGAGCAAAATTTTTTTTAATCTAAATATTCTCAAATAGCACCACTCCCCGGCAGTGGCGCCATTTTGATGTTTGCATAATCAAGACACAACTTTCGATGCAAGTGTGTACGATCGTACAATAGTTTAGTAACTGAACCAATGGTTGGGATCGTCCCAAGAGAGTGGTTTTGAGAATTTATAGAAAAATAAAATTTTGTTCTAACTATTCGTAGCTAAAGACATTAACGAGGAAAAACATTGTAAATTAAAGGGAGACACAAACGTGTCAATTAACAATGGGGGAATTTTGTCACAAGTAAGGTAAAAACAACAAAATTAACAAGGGTTTCTAAGCAATGAGAGGGGATCCTTGGGATGTGATGGAATACGGGCTAAGCTAAATTATTGGGTACATGCTTTCGATAGAAGATTCATAGAGTAATTGTTACTAGGCTAAGCTTTAAGGGGGATAAGCTCTTTTTCGAGCAACTTACCCCGTTTCAAGTTTGTTGTGTCACACCCAACGACAACATGACTCTATATGGGTAATAGTAGATTGGATGGCAAAATTGACTCATTTCCTTCCCGTCAAGGTTTCTTATTCGGTAAAAGACTATGCGAAGATATACTTGAGAGAAATGGTGAAATTGCATGGTGTGGTTTTGTCTATCATTTCCGATCATGGTGCCAGTTCACTTCTTAATTTTGGAAGTCATTCCAAAAAGGTCTTGGTACCAAGGTTAAGTTTAGCACGACTTTTCATCCCCAAACCGATGGGTAAGAGGAGCGTACTATCCAAACTTTGGAAGACATGCTAAGGGCTTGTGTAATTGATTTTAAGGGTAATTGGGATGACCATTTGCCATTGATGGAATTTGCCTATTATATTAGTTATCACTCAAGTATTAGTATGGCTTCATTTGAGACTCTTTATGGTAGGAGGTGTAGATCTCCTATAGGTTGGTTTGAGGTGGGTGAAGTTGCTTTGATAGATCCCAAGCTAGTTTATGAAGCTATTGAGAAGGTTCGACTTATTAGAGAAAGGTTGAAAATGGCTCAAAGTCGACAAAAGTCTTATGTCGATGTTAGAAGAAGGGATCTTGAGTTTGATGCTTATGATCGGGTTTACTTAAAAATCTCACCTATGAAGGGGATTATGAGGTTTGGTAAGAAAGGGAAGCTTAGTCCCTGGTAAGTAGGCCCATACCAAATTTTGAGGCGTATTGGTAAAGTTGCCTATGAATTAGTAGGTGAGTGGCTTCTGCGACCCCAACTTCTCTTTTCTTCAGCTTTACCAACTTTTGCGCTCCTTTTTGCATCGTAATGTCCTTGCCTCACTCTTAAGCCTTCATTGTTGCATATAAACATATTAACATCAGTTATGAGCATAAAATAGGCATTGAGGACATAAAATCACTGAATAATAAGCCTTAAATGAGTCAAAATTCCCGACTCATCAACACCCCCAAATTAAACTTATTCTTGTCCTCAAATAAAACACAAGATCAATTAGGCTAATGGGGATGTCAACAAATAATGCTACTTGAGACTCAACATGAATGCACACAAGGCTCAATCTACATATGCAATGTTCAATTGTGCACTAAAAGTTTCAAACTATGACTAGCTATCATTAAATAGAGTTCAAGTTCACAATGCTAACTTCAAATGCAAATTCATGCTCAACAAGAGTATTCAAATTCCCTCACATGAAGAATGATTCCAAGCTCTCACAAAGCCTATAAGAGATTTCAATTTTAAGGAACCAAAATCAACTCACACTCTCAATGAGAAAAACATGCACGATTTTACCCATAGGCTTGCCCGTATTTTCCAACCCTAGACATTATTCGGCTCATAGAAGATCAAAAAGGTCTTTCAAGGCTTGTAACTAGGCTGAGGATAAAGGTATGATCATTTTGGCTTAGTGACTTCTACCTTCATGAATCATGGATCAAATTTCACTTCTTCTCCTTTTCTTTCATTCTTTTCATCTTCACAACCCATCCTTGGCATATTCAGAGCAAACAATTTTTGGTATAGCTAATCGAACACCCCTTTTATTTCCACAATGCACAACTAATACAAAATTTTCATTTCTTTTTCATTTCCACAATATACAATTTTCATTTTCATTTTTTTACGTGGAGGGGTTCCATCATTTTCTTCAACATAAGTTTCCAAGGATTGATTTTACAAACTTCTTGCTCGATTTCTTTCCTCATTCTTACCACACCCCCAACTTAGGTTCTTGGTGTAAGTAGGCTATTCAAATAAACCAATGCTTCACGAGGCCATTCATCCTAAGAAAAGGTTAGGCTTGAATGGAGTCAAACTAGGTTCACACACTCACAAGGTGGTCACATAAAAGGTATAGAAATTAGCTTCACTCTCAAATATTTATGCCTAATATCATTTTCTTCATTGGTTTGTTTGAATATCCAACAGAGCATGTTCTAGATATCACCATGCAAATATTTCAAGTAAACCTCACCATACAAGGCATTCAACACAATCATCGATTATGACTCTACAAGTTAAGCTCGCGCGCAACGATCATTACTAGCCTCACAATGAGTTGCTAAGAGTTCACATATGACTTATGCAACTCAAATTGTCTCGTTGGAGTAACACAAACATATCATTCGTCAAAAGCATTATTCAAGTTGACAACTCGCCAATTACACTGTAACACACCAATATTTACAGAAAGGCTAACCTTCGGTTGATGAAAAAGGGCAAGATCAATCATTCTTATCGAGTCAACTCGGCGACTCACCGATTCAACTCAGTGACTCACTGAGTTTGTTGCAGTCTCGCCAAATATTCCACAACTGACCTTAATCTTGGCTTTGAAGAGGGTGATGCATTTGGGCAATCCTAGGGACCATTCAACGATTCGCCGAGTGAGTCGTCCCCTCACCCAATAGTTATTCTTCCAAAATACGCGCTCCCATCTACACATTCAGCAAGCATTATTTAAAACAAGGAAATGCTAAAATAGGGTTGCCTCCCAAGAAGCACCTTAGTTAACATCGTGGCACGATGTGGAAATTTGTTCACGCATCTTCCAAATACAGTACTTCAATCACTCACAAATCTAGACACTCTCCAAAGTAAAGCTTGAACCATTGATCACTACCCCTTCTTTGTTTTCCACTTCTATTGCCCCATTAGTGAACAACCGATTCACTTTGAATGGACCTGACCATTTGAACTTAAGTTTAGTCGGGAAAAGTCTCAGACGAGAATTATAGAGTAACAAAAGATCACCGACCTTAAACTCATGTTGAAGAATCTTGGCATCATGCCACTTCTTCATCTTCTCCTTATAAAGAGCTGAGTTTCCATAAGTCCTCAGCTGAAATTCTTCCATCACATGCAGTTGTTTAACTCTATCCTTTGATGCATCCCTCAAATTCAAGTTTAATGCCTTCAACGCCCACAATGCCTTATGTTTGAGCTCAATTGGTAGGTGACAATACTTTCCAAACACCAATGGATATGATGATATACAAATTGGGGTCTTGAATGCAGTGCGGTATGCCAAAGAGCATCATCCAACTTCTGAGACCAATCAGTCTGATTTGCTTTTTCTGTTTTTTCCAAAATTCCTTTAATTTCCCGATCTGAAACTTTAACTTGCCCACTTGTCTAGGGATAATAAGGGGTTTTAACTTTATGCTTAACTCCTTTTCTCAACAAAGATGCAAACAAGCGGTTACCAAAATAAGATCCCCATCGCTTATGATTGCATGTGGAGTGCCAAACCTTGTGAAAATGTATCGCTTGAGGAATTGCACAATACTTCTCCCTTCATTGTTAGGTAAATGTACAGCCTATACCCATTTGGAACCATAGTTAACAGCTAGCAAAATATACTTGTTCCCATATGAACTCAGAAAAGGTCCCATAAAGTCAATTCCCTAGAGATCGAACAATTCTACCTCTAGAATAAGATTGAGAGGTAGTTCATGTCTTCTAGACACTCCTCCTTGTTTTTGGTATTAGACATATTTTTTTTTTAAAAATATAGTGCAATTCTTGGTATAATGTCGGCCAATATTACCCACTTTAAAGAACTTTAGCACCCATACGCACTCCGCTATGATGCCCACCAACCGGTGATGCATGGCAATCATCAAGAATTTCATTAACTTCCACTTCTAGCACACACCTTCTAATTATGTGGTCTGAACATTCCCGAAGCATGTAAGGTTCATCCCAAAAATACTTCTTCACATCGAACAAGAACCTCTTCCATTGGTAGAAATTCAGTCTATCGAGAAGGATTCCAAACACCACATAGTTTGTAAAATTAGCATACCAAGGTGGAGTGCTATTTGACACAACCATCAATGACTCATCGGGAAACTATTGTTCAATATCTTTCTCACCGGACACAACCACATTTGTTTCAAGCCTTGACAAGTGATCTGCCACTTGGTTCTCACAATATTTTTGGTGTTTGATCTCAAAATTAAACTCTTGCAACAATAACAACCACTATGTCAATCATGGCTTTACATCTTTCTTACCCATCAAGTATCTGATTGCAACATGGTCTGTGTGCACCACCACCTTAGTGCCCAACAAATACGCTCTAAAATTTTCAAAAACATTCACCATAGCCAACAATTCTTGCTCAGTGAGGGTGTAATTCTTTTGAGCTACATTCAAAATCTTACTTGCGTAGTACACTGGAAGAAACAAATTACCCTTTTGTTGACCAAGAACAGCTGCCAAAGATAAACCACTTACATCACACATTAGTTCAAATGGAATGCTCCAATCAGGGGCAATAATGATTGGAGTCGACACTAGCTTTTCTTTTAAGAACAAAAATGCTTTGAGGAAAGCTTTATCAGAATTGAAAACACATTCCTTTTCAAGTAGCTTACATAGAGAATAAGCTACCTTAGAGAAATCTTTTAAAAATTTATAAACCGCCGGTAGAAGCCTGCGTAACCTAAAAAACTCCAAACACGTTTAACCGAAATGGGAGGAGGTAGCTTAGCAATAACTTGAGTTTAGGTTGATCCACTTGGTTGCCTTCCCCTAAAATTTTGTTCCCCACGACAATACCTTTTTTGACCATGAAATGACATTTTCCCAATTGAGAACAAGGTTGGTTTCGACACATCTTTGCAATACTTTACCAAGCTGTTCAACACATGCTTCAAATGTATCACCCACAATCGAGAAGTCATCCGTGAAGACCTCCAACGAGTCTTGAACCCTATCGGCAAAAATAAAGAGCATACATCATTGAAAAGTTGTCGGTGCATTACACAATCCGAAAGGCATTCCTTTAAAAGAAAACGTCCCATAAGGACACGTAAAGGTTGTCTTTTCTTGGTACTTTGGTGCAATGTATATTTTATTATAATTGGAGTAACCATAAAAAAAAGTAATACCATCAATGCCCCTCAAGTCTATCAAGTATCTAATCAATAAAGGGCATCGGGAAATGATTCTTCTCGGTCCATACGTTCAATTTTCGATAGTCCATGCATACATGCCAACCGTTGACTGGTCGCATTGGTACAAGTTCCCCTTTCTCGTTTGGGACTATAGTAAGACGATCCTTTCTTTGGAACACATTGCACGGGGCTCACCCACTTGCTATCCACAATAGGATAGACAACTCTCATAGCTATCCACGTGATGATCTCTTTCTTCATCACTTCTTGCATTGGGAGGTTTAACCTCCTTTACTGTTAAACGCTTGGTTTGCATTCACTATCCAATTGGATTTTATGGACTTAATATATCTTTTCAACACATTCATAAGTAATTGTACTTGCCATTCAAGCAAATTTGTAGTGATAATTACGGGCAAGGTGTTGTTTGCTCCCAAGAATACAAACCGAAGGTGAGGTGGAAGTACCTTCAACCAAAGCTTTGGTGGTTGTTTGGCAGGAGGGCTCTCCCAGTTTTTCAAATCAATATCAAGCTTCAATATATTCTTAGAATAAGAAGCCAAACCCAATAGAGCTGCCATGACCTCATCATAATCTTAAATTTTTTCACCATCATAGTTCAAAAGGACAATGCCTAAAGACTAACCCATACAAGACACTACACCAACACTAGAAACTGCTTTATCAATCACATCAATGACTGATACCACATGTACGTCACTAGGTTGCTTCATCAATTTACACATTGAAAGTAACTTCCTCATCATTTACCCAAAATTTTAACTCACCGCTTTCAACATCAACAAGAGCTCTTCCGATAGCCAAGAACGACCTACGTAGATAATAGGAACTTCAGAATTAATCTCACAATCAAGAATAAAAAAGTCGGCCAAAAATATGAACCTATCCAACTTTACCAAAATATCATAAAGAATGCCAATAGGATGCTTGATAGATTGGTCGGCCATAAGATGACGCATCCTTGTTAACATAGGCTCACCTAGCCCAAGTTGTTTGAAAATGGCATAGAGCATTAAGTTGATACTTGCCCCCAAATCACACAATGCTTTGACAAATTGAAATATCCCAATAGTGCATGAAATAGTGAATGCCCCCGGATCAACTTTCTTAACAACAACATTGCTCGTCATAATGGCGCTACAACTATGTCACACTTCAACCGTTTCAAAATTCATACTCCTCATCTTGGTAGCCAATTCCTTCATAAACTTTGCGTAACCCGACAGTTCTAACAATGCCTCTACCAAAGGAAGTTGTATAGATAGAGTTTTGAAAATGGAGAGGAATTTTTGGAACTTTGCATCTTCATCCCTTTTCTTCAATCTTTGGGGGAATGGTGGGTTAACTTTAGGCAACGATTTTGTAGGCACCACAAGAGGAGCAACTCCCACATTTGATTTTTTTACATCACTAGTGGTAATTTCCTTCGGTATCTCATGAACTTCTTTGGATATTTGATTAACGTTTCAAGGACACTTCTTCCAATTCTAAGTGTCAACAATCACTAGTCAGTATAAAACCCAACTAAATGAGTAGGGGTAGAATCCCACAAGGAGCGGTACGTGTTTGAGAATTAATTAGGAAGTATGAATATAATCAAATAAGCCATAGGAATAGAAATTATCGAAATAAAAACATAATTCAAATTGAGGGGTGACACGAATGTCAAATAAAGGGGTTTCAATTTTAATTATCAACCATAAACAACGGAAATCAATACGAAATAACAATAATGAGATGGGTTCTTGGGATGCGATTCAATTATAGGCTAATATAGACAAATGGGTAATTGCAACTATTAGGAAATAGTTGTATATTAGTGAGTAAGTTAAACCATAGAAGGGATAAATTTTCCCTTGAACAATTTACCCTGAATCAAGTTGATTTCTTTTGAACATCAACAAGGAAGAAAAATAAGAACAACCCACCCTGCTTAGTCCATCCACTCTTTTTAGCTGAATATGTGGAACTGGGTTTAGGATTCAGAGTCGAGCTGAATCCATGTCAACCTAATACCCACTGGCCATCAATCAATAAGCTTAGTTTTAAAACCTCTCTCTCAAGCAAGCCAAAAACACAAGGGTAGAACTGCATTTGAAACTACAATTCTTAAATTAAACCACAATTACTGATTAAACGCACTTCTAAACAACATTTAAACTAACATTTAGCAATATCCATAAACTAAATAAGCCCATAATCACATAATCACACCCCCAGAATTGGGGTTATAGCTAGATATAATAAAAAGATAAAAATTGTTACCAAATTGAGTTTCCATCAACTGGGTAAGATTGATTTCGTTCTTACAATGTTCCAATTCGAAGAATCTCAAAGACCCACTTCCAATTTCTCAAAAGTGAAAATCTTCAACTCTCCAAGCTTAAGAAGATCTAAAGAAGACTTGTCTCAATACTCAGAATAATAATTACAGATCTTCTTCATAATGAATAATCCTCATCTCATGATACTAAACTAAATGCTCAAGACGGTATTTATAGTTGCTAAAAATATGCTGCGAAGTACCACTCGGTGCAGTAAGTCAGGCTCACCGATCCACTTGGCAATCCTCTCTTTGTTCACTTCCATCGCCCTTCTGCCTTAGCCTTCAGCATCTTCAAGGTCTGTAACATTTGGTGATCCAACACTGCATCACGGAACCACTTGGTGATTCGCTGACTACTCCTTTATCTTGCTAACTTGGTTGTTTCCTTGAGAGCTTGGCATGCTAGAACTTTAGGCAGTCAAGCAGCCATTCGGCGACTCGCCAAATGGACTTAGGGCTCACCAGGCTTGCTTTTCTTCATTCTTTCAGCTTGCTTTATTCCTTTTTGCAAATTAGTGTCCTTGCTTTGTTACTCAATCCATATACCTGAATATCAAGGATTTTACATCAGTAATTGGCACAAAATAAGCATTTGAGGACACTAAATCATTGTAAATAAAGTCCTAAATGAGTTCAAATCTCGAACTAATCAGTATTCTATTGTTCAATTCCTTGGCAACCCCATCACTATCAATAGCAACGTTCTTTCCTTACTTGATCTTGTCTTGTCATCATGTGCTACATCACTACCCACAACTTTAGCACTCCGAGTTAGCATATCCATGCATTGGTCATGATTACTCTTCGAACTAGCCAAAGTATCATTAGTAAGATCCCTTTGTAGTTTTGAATTTAATTGAGCTAAAGTTGACCCATTTGGATTTCAAGTTACTTTATGGTGGTCGAGTGAGAGGTCACCATTCTACTTAAAGATAAAAAATTTGCCTTCATCTAATTGAGCACTTCATCCAATCCTTCTACTTTGTTTAGGATGTCAACAAGCATGTCCCTAGTCTGAAAGCTTTCAGGGTCAGTATTTAGCTCCTTCGACTTTAGATTGTCATAAGTGTGCACATATAGATCATTATTCCACCTCTCTAATATGTTTCTCGATCAAGCCAATCTCAAACTTGATCTCTCCATCCATCCTCACAATTGTTGTTCCAACCTTGATTCCCGCCCGACCTTAGATATCTTGGATGAGAAGCCCCCACTTGTCTTGACAAGAAATGGACCTCTTCATCATACATAGTTTCCAATTTTACATCATTCGAACTCACAACATTATAGCCAGCCCCATGACATGCTTTGTGAAGTACGTCATTTGAGTCAACATCTTGGCCATGTTCTCATCACATTGTTAGTTCTTTTCCAACTGTTCTTTGGTCAGCCCGAGATTTAGAGGAGACATTTTATCCTCCCTTGTATACCATGCATGATTAATTTTAGTGATATCATCAAGCAAAATTGATGCTATGGCAAAATGTTGACACATTATACCACCTCTAATAAGTTGATCAGCGACATCTTTGTTGATTGTGTTAAGACTTCTGTAAAAATATTGCAAGATCACATTATCCGGCAACCTATGAGTCGGACATTGGAGAACCAACTTTTTGAAGCTCAACCATGTTTCATGGATGGGCTCAGCATCAATCCGTTTGAAATTTTGAATGTTGTCCCTCAACTTAACCATCTTCGAGGGAGGGAAAAACCTCTGATAAAACACTTCCATGAGCTCCTCCCAAGAAGTAATCTATTCCCTTGGTAATTTGGTCAACTAGTTTGTTGCTTCCACCTGTAAAGAAAGGGGAAATAAACGGAGTGGGACTGACTCTTGTGTGATGTTCTTGAAGGAAAACGGTCCAGACATCTATCAAATTTCAGGTGTTGTCATGAGGGTCTTCACGAGCAAGCCCTCCAAAGAGACCCTTCATTTACAAAAGCTGCAACATCGTGTTGGTCACAAGAAACACCGCATTGCCCAAATCGAAGGCAATCGATAAGCACCCGCACTTTCCAACAGATCCTCATTGACATCATGCAAGTTCCCGATGTCATCATTGTTCCCAAGATGACTAGCATTGCTCCCATTTATGTTCATTTATTCACATGTTTTAGAACAGCCAACAAGAACACAAATAAGATAATTCAACTACAATTCACAAATACACTTCAATAAAGAATTCTAAACACCACACCCCGGATGCGATTCCATTTTTGATAACGCTCAACTACACTTCCATCAAATTCTAAGTGTAGGCGGTCGCTAACAAGTATAAACCCAACTAAAAGTTGGGGTCGATCCTACAGGAGTGATACGGTAAAGAATTCAACTAAGAAATAAAAATGTGTCCTAATCGTTTGTAGAAGTAAATATTTCGTACATGAAAATAAATCACAAACCTTCAACGATTAATATCAAATGGGGGGAATTAGTAACCAATTTATAACAAAGAATACTTAACAAATGAAGTAGACAATTACAGATTGGACCTTAGGATTGTGATCAGTCAAGTACTAATTTCATGAAATGAGTGATTACTAGTTGTTTAAAGTTGTTGAATCTTAATGGGCAGGCTAGGTTTTGAATAAAACAGTCATCTCTCGATCAATTATTGTGTTTCAGGAGAGTTCTCTAGAACCTCAACAATGTTATCATTACTAAACAACCCAATTTCTTAATCAACCCACTCTTTCCAGCTGGGTTTGTAAAGACACTATCAAACCTGCTTTATCAAGCTAGATTTTAAAGACTCAATCAATACAACTATCAATCAATCATTCTACTCTATTACTTCTTTCTCAAGAAAGAATAGAAAGCTAAACTAGAAATGAATATGCAACTTCAATTCAAAAATTAAAACATCAAAAATCATTGAACACACTTAGAAACACCATTAAAATCAGCAATTAATAACACCCATTAGCTAATTAATGAATTCGACTACATGATCACACCCCTAGGGTAAGGGGTTGTAGATAAACATAATGGAAAGCAACAAATCGTTACCAACAAAGTTTTCCATTCGAATTGCTAATGATCTGCAATACCCAAATGTTAAAATCAAAGCTAAAATCTTACAATCTCGAATTCTAAATCCCAAACTCCACTAAGAATGTTGAACAATGTTCCAAAATGTAAAAACGCCCAAAACATAGGAATACACAGTGTGGTAACTCCTTTTACTCCTTCAAAAATTTAATTTATACGTTCCCAAAAACTCTACACAGAGTCAACTCGGTGAAGTTAGTCGAGACCGCTGACCCATTTGGAAATTCGCCGATTTACTTTTTTCTCGCATTTTGGATTAGCCCCTCCATCAAATTGTTTTGAAACTTTTGGCGATCTTAATCATTGTCGCTGACACATTCGACACGTCTCCAAGTAACCTTTTTGCTCACCAAGTTGGTTTGGTCCATGGACTACTTCGGTGGAACTTTAGGCAAGCTGGACGCTCATTCGGCCAGTCATCGAGTGGCTTCTACGATCTCCAATTTCTCTTTTCAACTTTTCCAAACTTTTCGCTCCTTTTTTCATCATAATGTCTTTACCTCACTCTTTTTCACGACCCAAGGTTGCCCCTAGGAGTAACATGACATATAAGTCTCTGTGAGGCCCCATACAAGCCACTTAGCATTCATCATATAAGATAATAAATAAAAAGGATTTAAACAATAGTGTCAACATATCAATGTTTTATAAAGAAAAGCAGAGGTATAATCATTGTCTCAAATCCATCTAGTACATAAGACTGATCAGGGTGTAGCTTGTACATCAAGTTCAAAAAGTGAAAGTAAAGACAAAAAGGGAGATCAATCTCGATCCTCAAGTGATGAGGACTCACCAATCTTCAATCTTCTATATGAGATCCCTAGCTACAGAAGTGAGAATCTATAAGGTCGCACCCTACATTTTTGGGGAAATGTAGGCAAGAGTATGTGGTAGTACAAATATGTACCAAGTATGATAGCCATGCATAAAACATAATAAGACATGCTAAAAAAGGGCATTTTTATGATATGCAAGGACCAAGTTAAAACGTGAGATAAGAGGGTAAAACATGAATCATAAAACATGGTCAATGCAAGTAACATCATTTTAAAACACATGTGACCTCATAGCTTGCTTGCAGGAAGTAACCTTAATCGACATGTAAGACCATGTGATCTATTAACATGGAATTTGATGTCTCCTAAATTGAAAAGGGTTGTCCCACCTGCCAAGGTAAGGACCATGAACTTCTAGCTTATGCGGATCCACTAGCTAATGTCTATCTAGACAATCCTATGTTGGCACATAGTTTCTGGGGCATGGGTAATCAACACTTGTCAACTCGGTACTAAGCTTAACTTCCATGGAATAGTTCTTAATTATATTGTTCTTATCTTTTAAATTAACATGGGTAATCGCTTCTTGCCTCAACATTAGGATAGCTCCTTAACATTGGTTCATTATAAGTGAGAAAGCCTTTCAACAACACAACAACAACAACATCATTGATACTTCACTCTCAAACTATCCTTAAAATATTTACATCAATTTCATGAGAACAAGCATGATTTCATAAGTTCATCTTTCATAGTTCCACAATCCACATTATATCATCTTAACTTGGAAAAACATGGGGTTAGGCATGGGTTCATGGAATTCTACTCAAAATCATAAAAGTAAATCAATTCATATATAAAAGATCATAATTTAGTTGAATAAATCAACATAGAAAGGAACTTGTGACATGGAAGAAAAAACCCTAACTCAATTGGGGATTTCCTACTTCATAATTGGAAAATTTAGGAACTCCATGGAGGAAATTAAGGGTTCCATGGATGAAAACTATCATACCTAAATGCCAAAATCTTGACTTCAATGGTGGAGTTGGAGATTTGACTTGCAAATCATAGCTTTCTTCTCCAACTTCAAGACAGAGAAATATTTAAGAGAATAAGATTTGTTCTTCTTTTAGGAATTTTAGAGAATGATTTCAATTGGAGAAAATTTGGGGTTAAAAACAATTATATAGGACTTTAGATGAAGGGTAAAACGACATAGTATTAGGCTAGAATAATACGAAAAAGAATGAAAAGCCATTCTTAAAATAACTGTCGATACCATCAATGGTGATGACCTACGGTCTATGGTTCCACCAACAGACCATCCTGATCGGCCGTCAATAGGTTTAGAGACCCTGAGCTTTGGACCTTAAATGACAGGACCCACCCATGGGTTGTGGTCTAAATGACGGGCCGTGGGGCCTGACAATGGGTCTCATCTTTTGACCCTAGAATTTCTCTAATTCTGGGACTCATCTCCAAACCCTACCTACGGCTCGTATATTGCATGATGGGCCGTCTTGGTGAACTGTCAAAAAGGTACTTAAACTTGACACTTTTGGGAATTTAGGCCAGCCATCCACGGAGCTGACCTACGGACCGTGAGTCAGTCTATTAGCAGTAGGTGGCTCCATTGGTACTGGCACCAGGTCCTTCAAAAGTTGTAAATTTTTCCCTTTTCGAATCTGAGGTGTTACAATATCTCCTTATTCGGAATATTCATCCTCTAATGAGATTCAAGACATCATAAGGAAGTTACAAATTCAATCTACTAGCCCATCATGAATGCAATCATATATATGCACATATCCGAGGAGGAAATACTCACTCCAAGCTAAAGAAAGTTCAAAATATCATATCATGAAGTCTATAGGCAACTCATGCTCAAATGCACATAAAGATGTAGAAATCAATCATGTTAACTCATTTTTCTCAAAATTTGAACTCTTTCATGAATCATGCATAAGGAGGAAATCATGGGAATATCTAAGACACATAACACCTAATGAGTAAACCATATGAGGAACTAATACCTCAAGCTTGAGTAGGGACGGAGGGAAAGAGATGAGGATAATGGGACATCATATCGGCCTCGACCTCCCAAGTTGCCCCCTTAACTAACTGATTCATCCAAAGAACCTTAACGAAAGCAACTTCTTTATTACTCAACTTCTTAACTTGCCGATCTAAAATCTCAATCGGAACCTCCTCATAAGAAAGATTCTCCTTAACTTCCAAACCTTCTAAGGTAACTATAGATGTCGGTTCTCCAACACATTTCTTAAACAAGGAGACATGAAAAACTGGATGCACCATTGCCAAGTCATTCGACAAATCAAGTTCATAAGCAATCTTGCCAATTCGCCTCAAAATCTGATATAGGCCCACATATCGGGGACTAAGCTTCCCTTTCTTTCCGAACTTTATGACACCCATCATGGGTGAAATTTTCAAATAGACCCAACAATTAATATCAAACTCAAGATCTCTTCTTCAAACATCGATATTGGACTTTTGTCAACTTTGAGCCAATTTTCAACCTTTATCTAATAAACCAAACTTTCTCCATACCTCATGTACCAAATCAAGACCTTTTAGGGAAACTTCACCCACCTCAAACCAACCTATTGGAGATCTACACCTCCTACCATAAAGGGCCTCAAATGGAGCCATATAAATGCTTGAGTGATAGCTATTCTTATAGGCAAGCTTAATCAAAGGCTAGAGATCATCCCAATTACCCTTAAAGTCAATTAAACATTTGCTCAACATATCTTCCAATGTTTGGATAGTACGCTTTGCTTACCTATCGGTTCGGGGATGAAAGGTTGTACTAAGCTTAACACGAGTACCGAGACCCTTTTGGAAATATTTCCAAACTTAGAAGTGAACTGGGTACCACGATTAGAGATAATGCATAAGGGAACTCCATGCAACCACACAATTTCCTTCAAATACAACTTGGCATAATCCTCTGTCGAATAAGAAACCTTGACGGGAATGAAATGAGTCGATTTCATTGTCACACCCCAAACTCAAGGGGCGCAACTAGCTCATAATGCAAACTCAAGTCCGAGCCGACCCTGCTGAACCATTTACTACTAGCGCATGGCATCCACATGTAATCAAGAAAAAAAAAATAAGTATATCTATACCAAAACTGAAAGCAGGTATATATCAAGACAATACATTAAACAACTCAAAAATTTTAGCAAACCAACAAACTAGGCCAGCATAGCCATAACGTAGCTATACACCCCGCACACTAATTTGCAAGCCTCTAAGAGTAATAAAGATTAGCGGGATAGGGCCCCAGCCTACCCATAAAGATATATACAACAAAAGCTAGCAAACCTCCCAACTCGGGCAGCTCTGGATGAAAGGGGCTAGCTAATCGGATAGAAGTCAATCTAGCTACTAAGGAGGTCTACTGGGTCATCTTTCGGGACCTACATGCATGAATGAAGCGCCCCTCGGCAATGGGGCGTCATTACAAAATTATGTAAAGAGTATGAAAGGTTATAGACTAAATGAGCAAGTATCATAATATACCAAAAGCAATCACGTAAGGAAATCAAGATTTAGATAAGCATGCTAACCCACTACTGAATCTAAAAATACAAAAATGATGAAACAACAACCTAACCAAGCCCCCATAAGATCGGCAGGTACAAACAACATACCACCTACCTAGGCCCCCATAAGCCCAGAAGATGCCAAATCAATCTACATACCTCTATCGGTAGCCCCTCATCTTTGTAAAAAGTCACATAGCTCTTTTTGGCAATGATATAGCCCTATAGGCAGCGCTAGCCCTCTTAGGCAACATCATAGCTCTGTGGTCTGCACATAGCCCTCTTTTGCATCAACATAGCCCTGTGGGCAACACATAGCCCTCTTTGGCATCAAAATAGCCCCATAGGCAACACATAACACTCTTTGGCATCAATATAACCCCGTGGGCAACACATAACCCTCTTTAGCAATAACATAGTCCTATTAGACAACATCATAGCCCCCATAGGTAATTCATAGCTCAACAACTAACCACAATAGCCCTAAGGGCGACAACAAACAATTAAATAGGCTAAAGGCGAGCAATTTAGCTATAAGCAATATATATGAATAATCTCCAAGTCGTTCCTAACTTAGGGTCTTTCTTAATAGATTATGAGTCCTTAAAATGAGGGTTTATAAGCACTTAATCAGCCAATCACTCACAATTACATCTACAAGATCACCAACAGTAACTACCCTATTATATCACTCCCAAGCTCTAAGGAAACATGTCGAACGAAGGGAATAGCCTTAACATACCTTTCCAATGAACGCTCGAAAGACTGTAGTTCCTTCATGAAATTTGTTCCTTATGTCCTAAGCTTCACAAAAACTATCTATACACAGCTGGTAAGCACATATAAACAGTTCATAATTAATCTTAAATTGGCAGATTTGCCATATTGCCCCAACTTGTCAAAACGTCCATAGAAATTCATAAAAATAATTCTAAAAGAGTCCCGAGATGATTACCTTAGTTAAAAAAGTGTAAACCTTGAATAAGCACCAATAACTACAAATTTATATCTTCAAAAACTAGCTCCAAACACAGCTAATAGAAGGGAAAAACGATTGCCACGTGTAGAGATCACAAATTTATATCATCAAAAACTAACCTTCATTATGTAAGAACTTCATAGGAACCCTCTCTTAAGCTTTCTTTCAGGTTTGGAAGTGAAAAGAAATGTTTTCATGGCTTGAAACGTTGAGTAAGCCGACATACCACATTTTTTTTTTACCTGACCCGGATCCGACCCGAATTCTTCCCGGGCAATCCGTAGTAAAACCCTCATAACTTTTGACTCCAATGTCGTTTAGACACGGGGTTTTGTGCGTTGCAAACTAGACTCGTAGGACCTCAATTAAATGGGTCATAGGTGTTCAAACTCTTTATATATTAGGAGAAAACATTCAAGACATTTGACCCAAATTTTAAGGAAATCTTTAAAAAGGAACTTACGATAACTTTTATTTTGCCACTTACGTAACTTCAAAACTTGAGATACAACCCTTGAACACTTAAAACATGACATACCACATCATTATTAATTTATTACCCACCCTCCTTGTCTTTCCACGAAGATACGAGTTAATTTGGACGTTTTGAAAAGTCGGGTTGTTACATCCTTCCCCCCTTAGAAACATTCATCCTCGAATGAAAAAATCTGAGTCACACGGTTAAGTTCTTAGGAGTTTCCAAAATTTAGGCAGAGTATCCTTTGTATATGTGACTATCCAGGAACATGAAATGCATAAATTCTAACCTAGGCATCTAACAGGATGACATAAATAGCTAAGCACTATAGCTCCACAATAACAGTGCGAGAAAATATACAATGACAACATCAATAATAATAAGCAACAATACAAAAAAAAATCATATTGGTATTTAACCTCACTGCACTTATATAAACTGATATGCCATCACCTTGGGTATGAAACAAGTGAGGATGTTTGGACCTCATGCCATCCTCAGCTTCCCAGGTCACCTCTTCTCTATTCTTGTTTCTCCATAATACTTTAACTGAAGCCACCTCTTTGGCCCTCTATTTATAGACCTGCCAATCTAATATGGTAATGGGAGTTTCCTCATAGGACAACTCCTATGTGATATGAACATCCTCAACTGGGATAACCTGAGAAGAGTCTCTTACACACTTTCATAAAAACGATACACGAAACACTTGATGAACAGATTCTAGCCCCGACGGCAATTCTAAGTCATAAGCCATTCGTCCTACCCTCTAAAGGATCTGGTATGGCCCAATGAATCTTGGACTAAGCTTGCCTTTTTTGCCAAATCTCATAACACCCTTCATAGGTGAGACTTTTAAGAATACCCAATCATCAACACAAAACTCTAAGTCCCTTCGTCACATATCTGAGTATGATTTCTATCGGCTTTAAGCTATTAGCAACCTCTCCTGAATGAGCTTAACTTGCTCCACTGTCTGATGTACTAAGTCGGGCCCAATCAACTCTGACTCACCTACCTCGAACCATCCAATGGGGGACCTACATTTTTGCCTATACAAATCCTTATAAGGTTCTATTCCGATGCTAGAATGATAATTATTATTGTATGCGAACTCAATAAGAGGCAAGTGGTCATCCCAACTTACCTTGAAGTCTAGCGCGCATGCCCGTAAAATATCCTCGAGTGTCAAAATTGTGCTCTCAGCCTAGCCGTCTGTCTGAGGGTGAAAGGTTGTACTAGGATTAACCTGTGTCCCGAGTCCTTTCTGGAAGGACTTCTACAAGTTGGCGGTAAATTTTTCTCCTTTATTATAGATAATAGATATTGGGACACCATGTAGCCTAACAATCACTCTAATATAAAGCCCTACATAGTCTTCAATCGTAAAATTAGCCCTGCCTAGTAAGAAATTTGATGATTTTGTTAGTCTATCAACAATTACCCAAATAGAGTCAAACTTGTGACGCGATCGAGGTAACCACCCTGTAAAAAAATCCATATTAATTGCTTCTGAGTTCCATGAAGGAATGTCTATCTCCTGAACTAGCCAGTGGGCTTTTAGTGCTCAACCTTCACTTGTTGGTAGTTAGGACACTGTGCCACAAACTCAGCAACATCCTTCTTCATCCCGTGCCACTAATAGATCTCCTTAATATCATGGTACATCTTCGTCGAACCAAGGTGAATAGAATAACGAGAATGATGTGCCTCTTTCATAATCCAATGTTGAGCCCTGCAATAATCGAAACACACAATCGACCGTTATATCTAAGTGCCCCATCGCCTGCTATATTAAATACTAAAGACTGCTGATCTTGAGCCTTGGCTCTGAGCTGCTCTAAGCTAGGATCCTCTTGTTGCCGTGATTTTACTTCTAAAACTAGAGATGACACGGCTGTGTCCTGAATTGTTACCTCACTATCTTCTGCCTCTAACAATATGACTCCTAAGATAGCTAATTGATGAATCTCTCGCGCTAGCTCATGCTTCGCAACACGTAAATAGGATAAAATACCCTTAGATGTTTGACTGAAGGCATCGACTACCACATTTAGCTTTCTTGGATGATATAAAATATCCACGTTGTAGTCTCTCAGTAACTCATCCATCGACGCTGTCGTAGATTTAACTTCTTCTATCTAAAGATATATTGAAGGCTTTTATGATCTGTGAAGATGTCAACATGAATGCCATACAAATAATGTCTCCAGATGTTTAACGCATGCACAATTGCTTCCAACTCTAAATCGTGGGTCGGATAGTTCTTCTCATACTTTCTCAACTGCCTTGAAGCATATGCGATAACCTTACCATGTTGCATTAGAACACATCCCAACCCAACACCAAAAGCATCATAGTACACCACATAGCCTTCTGAACCCTCTGGTAATGCTAGAACTGGTGTTGATATCAACCTGTCCTTCAGCTCCTGGAAACTATGCTCGCATCCTCAGTCCAATGAAACTTAGTTGCTTTTTGAGTCAACTTTGTTGATTGTGCTGAAAATGAAGAAAACCCCTTTACAAACCTTCTGTAGTACCCAGCTAACCCTAAGAAACTACGAACTTCAGTCGGAGTCATAGGTCTGGGCCAAGTCTTTACGACTTCAATCTTTTGTGTATCAACCGCAATGCCTGCATCTAATACAATATGGCCTAAGGAAGCTACATATTCCAACTAGAACTCACACTTAGAGAACTTTGCATAAAGTTGTCGGTCTCGAAGAACCTGAAGAACTGCTCGTAGATGATTTGTATGCTCAGCTTTTGAACGTGAATACACCAAAATATCATTAATAAATAAAATCACAAACAAATCTAGATACAACATGAATATACTATTCATCAAGTCCATGAGCATTGTTAGGGCATTAATTAGTCCAAAAGACATTACCAAGAACTCAAAGTGTCCATATCTGGTTCTAAAAGCTCTTTTTGGAACGTTTTTTTTCCTAAACTCATATCTTGTGGTACCCTAATCTTAAATCAATCTTTGAGAAGCACTTAGCACCTTGCAACTGATCAAACAAGTCATCGATCCTCGAAAGGGGATACTTATTCTTTATAGTCACCTTATTCAGTTGTTGGTAATCAATACACATTCTTAGTGAGCCATCTTTCTTCCTGACGAGTAACAATGGCGCACCCCATGGTGAAGCATTAGGCCTAATAAAGCCTTTATCCAGCAAGGTCATCCTTCAACACCTTTAGCTCAGCAGGAGACATTCTATAAGAGAGATAGATATGGGTTGTGTACCTGGTAGCATATCGATAGCAAAATCAATTTCTCATTCTTGAGGGATACCAGGGAGCTCGTCTAGAAATACATCTAGAAACTCATTAACTACCGAAATAGACTGAAGAGTCGGTGGTTCTGCATCTGTATCATGAACATGAACAGTATGATAAATAAAACCCTTAGTAATCATCATCCTCGCCTTAAGATAGGAAATAAACCTACCTTTCGGTGTTGCTGTATCACCTTTCCATTCCCAAACTGCTTCTCCTGAAAGTGGAATCTAACAATCTTTGTCCAGCACTCAACATTAGCATAACAAGACGCTAACCAATCCATACCCATAATGACGTCAAAATTGACCATCTCTAACTCTACGAGGTCTACAAAGGTTTGACGGTCGATAATTTCTATCGTGTAACCTCGATAGACTCTCCCGGTAATAATAGACTCACCAACTGGTGTAGATATAATAAAGGGGCGATCTAATGACTTTGCTACTATACATAACTTCCCCGAAATAAATGGAGTAATATAAGACAGATTAGATCTGGGTAG
Organism: Solanum pinnatisectum; assembly: GCA_035578085.1. Classification (NCBI taxonomy): domain Eukaryota; kingdom Viridiplantae; phylum Streptophyta; class Magnoliopsida; order Solanales; family Solanaceae; genus Solanum; species Solanum pinnatisectum. Next base: position 19,815,613 of record CM069084.1, on the reverse strand, counting down.
TGTACCAAGCACGATTGATTTTGTCATCGCATCAAGAATTGTAGATGTTATGTCCAATCAGTTGTTCATGGTTCCTTCTCGAATGAGTTGGTCTACCACATATTTGTTAACTGAGTGGAGGCTCCGGTAAAAATATTGTAACAACACATTGTTCAGTAGTCCGTGAGTTTGACATTGGAGCAGCAACTTGTGGAACCTCAAACATGTCTAGTAAATAGATTTGCCCTCCACTTGCTTGAAGTTCTGAATACTGACCCTCAACTTCACCATCTTCTAGGGAGGGAAAAATCTTACATAAAACGTATCAGTAAGCTCCTCCCAAGAAGTGAGTGATTCCCTTGGTACATTGGCCAACCACTTCGTTGCTTCCCCTATAAGAGAAAAGGAAAATAAACAAAGTCTAACTTAATCCTGAGTGATGTTGTTGAAAGAAAATGGCCCACACACATCCATAAAGATTTGGATATGGTCGTGAGGATCCTTATGAGCAAGTCCTCCATAGAGACCCTTCATTTGCAACAGCTACAATATAGTGCTGGTCACGTGGAACACCACATTTCCTGTAGTTGGAGGTAATCAGATAGCACCCATACTTCCCAACTGATACGCATTGACATCATGCAAATTCCCGATGTTATTGTTGTTCCCAAGTTTGCTGGCATTGCTCCCATTAACACTCATCTCTTCACTTGTTTAAGAGAAGCCAACAAAGAGCAGAAATAAGATAATTTAACTACAACAAAATCAGTTCATGAATTATAAACACCACTCCCCGGCAGCGGCACCATTTTTTAAAACGCTCAACTACACTTCATCTGATTATAAGTCTAGGTGGTCGTTCACAAGTATAAACCCAACTAAGAGTTGGGGTCGATCCCACAGGGAGTGATACAGTAAAGAATTTGATTATACAATAAAATTGTCTTATAATTGTTTGTAGAGGTAGAAATTTTGCAATGTTAAAATAAATCACAAGGTTTTGACAATTAATGCCAAATGGGGGGGATTCAGGTAACCTATTTACGACTACTAAAATCGGAAGTAAGAAAATAGAAAAGGTTTCTTGGGAGTGTGATAAATTGAATGCTAATTTCGCATAATGGGTAATTATGAGTTACTCAAAGATGTTGAATATCAGTGAATAGGCTAGGTTTTGAGTGTAATAGCCATTTCTCAATCAATTATTGCGATTCAAGTGAGTTCTCTCGAACTTCAACAGGTAAATCACAATCTAACAACCGATTACCTTAACAATATACTTTTTCAAGCTAGATTTGCAAGATTTCATTCAAACAAATTTTGCAAGCTTGATTCGTAACAATGAAATCAATACAGTCATCAACTAATAATTTGACTCTAACACCTCTTTCTCATGCAAGGATCGATTACTGAACTAGAATTGCATTTGCTACTACAATTCCTCTATTAAAACACAAACTATTCATTGAACTACCTAAGTAATGGTCACCAACAAAGTTTTCCATCACATTGACAACGATCTGCAAGTCTCCAAATTCTCCTATTAAAGCTAAAAATCTCTAAATCCTTGCTAAAAAATGTAAACACAATGTTCTAGATTGTAAAAGATCAAAAACCCACAAGTGAACAATGTGGGAACTTGTTCTCTTCTTTTGAAAATTGCATTTATACATTCGTGGAGTTTTGGCACGGAGTCCACTCGGCGAAGTAAGTTGGCCTCGCCAAATTGGCCGTCGATACGTCGAGTGTTCCTCTTCTCGCTTTCTTGGTTTGGCTTCTCACCATCTCTTTTCTATAACTTTTGGCGATTGAGATCGGGATGGCCGATCTCTTCGACTCATCGCCCAATTACTATTTTGCTCGCCAAGTTTGTCCTGTCCATGTGCTAGCATGATGGAAGTTTTGGAAAGCTAAAGGTCTACTCGCTGACTCGTCGAGTGGCTTTGGCGAGTATCAACTTTGCTTTCCTTCAATTTTTTCTCTCCTATTTGCCCCGTAATGTCCTTGCCTTGATCTTTTGCCATTATTGCTGCATATTAACATTTTAACATGAGTTATGAGCATAAAATAAGCATTGATGACATTAATTTCTTGCATATTAAGCCCTAAATGAGTTGAAATCCCCGACTCATCACGGGCCCAAAAGATCGGGTAGCACAACATATGAAATACTAACCATATACCATTGTGTTTATGACCTGAATAACAATAAACCAAATAAAAATTGTAGACAAGAAAAAAATAAAGTACTACCTAGCAGACGAGGCAGCTACTGAAGACATACATAGTTACACAAACATATATATAGAGGCCAAACCTATGGCTGAAGATTGAAACCTACAAAAGAAACCCATTATTGTATCCATAATATCCTCTACGAGTGAAATAAGCACAGTTAACATCATATGATAGCCCCAGGATTAATGTGATTAATCATATTTTAATGTTTTCGCGTCGCTTTCCTTCTACAACTTGATTTGATGAATCTTGCATACAAGCAAATTATTTAACTGTAATTACAAGTAAGTTTATTTAATAAATTTATAATTGACAATAAATAATCAGTTATAATAAATAAAATTACATTAATATTAATTATATTTGAAGTGTATCACATATACAAGTTGGTAATTATATTAAAAAAGAATTCTTCTCTTAGAGTACTTATTTTGAGTAATAGGGAAAATGTTCAACTATGCCATCAAACTATTAGAAACGACTCATCTATGACACCCGTTTAGAGTTTGGAACATTTATGTCATTGTTGTTATAAAACATGTTCATTTATATCATTATTTTTAATAGTGATTTTGTAAAAACTATTTTGCCACATGGCCTCTTGTTAGAGGTCCACAAAAAAATTGGATCCAATAAAAAAATAACGACTCATCCACACTCTATTATTTTCCCCAACTTGGACCAAAACTAACTCATTGAACCTGGCATAGATCTACTTGTTGTTAACAGATCTATAAGGGTATTGTTGTGATAGATAACTCAAGCTTGTATAGAGTTCATCAATATATGAGCTCATTACTTTACCCCCATCTATCTGAATGATAAGTCTCAACTCACAATGAAGAACCGGTGATAAACACAATATCATCCATTCTTGCTCTATATTTTTTTTTTGAATAAATTGCTTACCCAATTTCACGGATCTAACGAAAAAGTTATTTCTTATTCAGACTTTTCAGTATTCCCATTCATTTTTTGTATGCCCTTCATTATTTAATTATTCCATTATTCCAACGATTTTTCATTCACAAGTAACAATTGAAGAAATTGTGAATACATTGACTTGACGTGATCATCTTTATGCAGGATTGATATGTAATTTATATAACATGAGCAATGTTAAGATATTTTAGTAATACTTAATTGCATTTGTAAAATAGGGCATATAGGAACAGTTGGGCAAAAGATTTTGTTGATCTTGAAAAAAAAAGAATGATATTTTGATATATTATACGCAACTGACTGCATGATTCAAAAGGTTTCATTGCTTTCTTAACTTCATATCTTGTTAAATTAAAACACTAAAATAAAATGACAGAGTCACATGACATTCAAAGAAACAGGAAAAGAAAAACAATAAAATTTAAATATTATTACTTTATTTCAGATATAAAAATTTGAAGGTCATGTTACTATGTCGTTTTGTCTTATGTTTTTTGATTTAAGAAGATATGACGTTTAAGAAAGTAATAAAAACTTTTGAATCATGTAGTCAAATGCGAATAATATATCAAAATATCATTCATTTGTTTTAAAAATCAACAAAATCATTTGCCCAACTATTCCTATATGCCTTTTTTTTTTTTTTTTTTATAAATGCAATTAAGTATCACTAAAATATCCTAACATTGCTCTTGTTATATAAATTAAATATCAATTCCCCATAACAATGCTCATGTCAAGTCAATGTATTCACAATTTCTTCAACTGTAACTTGTGAATGGAAATTCGTTGGTAGAATGAGAATAATTGGGGGAAGAAGGGCACACAGAAAATGAATGAAAAAATTGAAAAGTCTGAATAAGAAATGACTTTATTTTCTGTTATAAATTTATTAAATAAAATTACTTGTAAATACATTTAAACAACTTTCTTGTATGCAAGATTCATCAAATCAAGTTGTAGAAGAAAAGTGACTGAGAAAAAATTAAAATATGATTAATCACAGTAATCTAATCTTAATTATATGAAACCAATCTTATTAGAAAAATAATTATAGTCTCATATACCTTCAAAATTTAATGCCAAAAAATTCCTATAAATTCCTACCTTTTTTCCCTCAACATTGTAAATTTTCATCAAACACATTTCTCTACAGTTACTATTATGAATACGACAACCCACTCTGCCCCTATTCAAGGTCCTCGAAAGATTAAGAATACTATCACCCAGTTTGAGCAACTAACCAAGATGTTAGTGCTTCCATTTGCATTATTTCTAGCACTTGTTTCTCCACATTGGATGAAGGAAATGGTCCAACTTGTCGATAAAGGGAACATGCATCGTTTTGAATTATGGGATGTTACAAAATAGAACAATCCTAAAAATGATGAAGGCGCTTATGTTGTGTAGATGAAGCCATGTAAGGACTATGCAATAGTTTGTGCGAATTTGTCGAAAATTGTGGATTGAGTTGTGGTGATGAGATTGAACTCTGTTGCGATATTAATTCGAACAATTTTAAATTCAATTAGAATCTTATTTTGTTAAATATTATGATGATTTTTGAGAGGAGATCGAATGAAAGAAATAGGAAAAGAAAAACAATAAATTTTAAATATTTTTACTTATTTCAGATATAATTATAAAAATCATTTGATCTCCTCTCAAAAATCATAATACGATTTAACAAAATAAGATCCCAATTAATTAACTTGAATTTAAAATTGTTCGAATTAGTATCCCAACAGAGTTCAATCTCATCACCACAGCTCAATCCACAATTTTCGAACAAATCCGAACAAACTATTGCATACTCCTTACATGACTTCATCTTCACAACAAAAGCACCTTCATCATTTTTAGGGTTGTTCTCTTCAGTAACATCCCATAATTAAAAATGATGCATGTTCGATTTCTCAACATGTAGGAGTATTTCCTTCATCCAATATGGAAAACTATGTGCAAGAGCGAATGCAAATGGAAGCACAGTTGATCAAATTGCGTGATAGTCTTCTTAATCTTTCGGGGACCTTGAACAGGGGAATAGTAGGTGGTCATATTCATAATTGTAATTGTAGAGAAATGTGTTTGATGAAAATTTACAATGTTGAGAGAAAAAAGGTAGGAATTTATAGGAATTTTTTGGAATTAAATATTGAAGGTCTATGAGACTATAATTATTTTTCTAATAAAGAGTGGTTTCATATAATTAAGATTAGATTACTATGATTAATCATATTTTAATTTTTTCTTGTCACTCTCCTTCTACAACTTGATTTGATGAATCTTGCATACAAGCAAGTTATTTAAATGTATTTAAAAGTAATTTTATTTAATAAATTTATAACCGACAATAAATTAAGATGTAGCATATCAACTCACAGGTGAACCCTAATCCTAGAGGGTGGGTCGATCAGAATCCATGAATGGACCTTCTCGCATGAAACAAAAAAGTAGCATGTAACACCCCAAATCTGAAAGAAGGCACCATATAAAATTTCAGCATTTTCAAGGTGCAATCCACGGTGGCCAACCACGGCCCGTGGGTTGAACCATAGACTGTAGGGGGATCCATGGATTGGCCACCCAAAATTTTTCAGGACATGGACCACAGTTGGACCTACGGACCGTACGTGAGTCCACGCCTTGTGATCCAGGAACCGTAGATCAGGACAAAATTCTCTAACCACCAACCACGATTGACTAGGAAGGGCAGTGGGTCAAACCATGGTCCTTCAGTTAGTAGGTATGTGACAGGTGACAGTTAACTCAGGGGTAGTTGGGTCGTTTCCTAATTAATTAGTTCTTATACTATGTCATTTTACCTATATTTAGGACCCCTATATAAGCTTTTTCAACCCCAAAATTAACTCATTTACTTCATTCTTCAAATTTTACAAAAAGAAACAAAATTCCTCTCCAATTATTCTCTCTTTAGAAACTTGAAGAAGAAGAAGAAGGATTCACCTAGGGTTTCAATCTAAGGTTCCAATTCCTCCATTGAAGGCTCGCATTTTGATTCAAGGTAAGATAGTTTTCATCCATTGATTCCTTCCATCCACGGAGTTCCTAAATTCCTTTATTTCAAATGGTAGAATTCCCTAATTGTGTTAGGATTTTCTTCAATTAGCATGGGTTCCTTTCAATATTGATTTAAATGAATGAATTATGATCTATTATGCATGAATTGATTATACATGATGATTTTATGATGATTTCCGCATGAACCCATGCAATTCCCATGTTTTCAAGTTATGAATCATATGATGTGGGATTTTGATCTTCAAGGAAGAGTTTTATGAAATTGACCATGTATTGCAAGCTTTACATGTATTTATGATTAAATCCATATCTAACCCATGTTTTCTAAGAGTTTATGATTGAAAGTGGGTTTGACCTCAAGCGGTAAATTATGGACTTATGAAATGCTAATAAAATCTATGCAAATGTTTAAATGGTTCTTTGAGAGTAAAATACAAATGATGATGTTGTGTTGTGAAATTATATTCTCACTGAAACAAATACTTGCATGATGTGAAAGGTTTTATTACATAGAAAGATTTCTTGTGTTGAAAGGCTTTCTCACCTAATTGAATCAAAGACTAGGAGCTATCATAATGACACTAGCTTGAATTGGTTGGCCAAGGGCACCTTTTCATGAGTAGTGAAGTAAAGTAAGAAATGACTATTCCATAGGAATTTATGCTTAGCACCGAGTGGATATTGATAGTGAGATGGAAGCGCTCCCGTAGTAGAGGTCGGGTTTCCAAAGCAATAGATGGAAGCTCCCGCGTAGTAGAGCCCAGGTTTCTAGTAGCAATCTTCTTATCCCATAACTATGTGCCCCCATAAATTGATTAGGTAGTGGATCCACTTAAGCTAGAAGTTCAAGGTTCTACCTTCGGCACCCCTTTTCGGTGTGGGGTAGACACCGGATTCCATGTTATAGCTCACATGGTCTCAATTTCGGTTAAGGCTAATTCCACACAGGTAAGAATGAACTAAAGTTACTTCAACTAGTTTCACATATGATTTCCAAAGTTTTAAAGATGAAGTTAGCTTGCATTGACCATGATTTATGACTTATGTTTTATAACTCTTCCATATTATGTTTTAGCTCAGTCAATTGCATGTCATGAAATGGAATGTTCCTTCTAGCATGATTTAAATGTTTTATGCAAGGTTATCATACTTGGAACATTGTTTTATACTAATGCATACTCTTACTTACATTTTTCCTAAATGTTGGGTCCTATATTCAGGGTGCTCAGTTTTGTGGCTAGTGGGTCATTTGATTGATTTTCGAGCTTTGGTGAGTCCTCATACTTCGAGGATAGACTTCATTGTTTTCCCTTAAGAATGACCTCACCCGATCTATTATTAGACAGATTCAATTACTTGGTGCAATTCTAGTTACATAGACTCAACCCTCACCAAACCCAACATGATGTAACCATGCACCCGTAATTGGAAGCAATTTAAACGTGGAATTCAAACTTAAACAGGCCAAAAATTGAACATGCTTGATTTACCCAACAATAATAACTAACTGATAATAACACAAGGGCATTCAATAAATCTAACAATTACACTAACATTCTTAGGATATGGTAAGAAATCAAAACAAATTTAGGAGACCAACCTCAAAAGCAGATAAATAAGAAACATGGGCAAATGTGAAAACATGCAACAAATTCAAACCATGAAACAACACCCACGCAAAAACTTCACACAAACTACAATCTAAAATGAAATTAAAAGAGGGAAAGGGTTGAAAATGCAAAATAAATAGGAGTTTTGAATTTAAAATGGTTGGAAGCCTTTTGACTGTTTAGTTCGCACCTCGATCGTCGATGTCTACTTATGTCGTCGACCCATTCGGCGATTTAGCCGATTGGAACTTTTCGAGCTGAAGTTACCAGAACACCAACCTTATGGTTTGTCAAAAAGGTGATCTACATCGGGCTCGCCAACCTACTAAGTGATTCGCCTAATGGGTCCTGAGCTCACCCAATTGCCCATTTCTCCAAAAATATCTAATTTTTCAACCTACACATCCCACAATTATTATTCAAATAACATAAACTAAAACTTGGGTTCCCTCCTATGAAGCGCCTTATTTAACCTTGTGGCAGGAGGAAGACACACTTTCAAGCTTCATTATTTTGGTTAACCATGGTATCACTCAGTAAACCTACTTTTGGCTTAGGATTAAAATGAGGCGAGATTTGACCCATCTATGTTTCCAGCTGCTTAATCAACACCGAGTGTGATGTCAACATTTGGTTCAGAGAAGATATATCATCTTTCATTTTCTATAGAACTTTGGTCGATCCTTCCACTTGGTTAAGAATACGAGCAACCATATATGCGGTGCAAAATTTTCAAAATCAACCCTTGGCTCTTGACAGTCATGGGGAGGCAGATATCGTTCTTTATATCCATCTCGATCCCTTCTATTCGTACCACAGTCACTCCATTCCCTATCTCTGTCTATCCAACCATTATCGTGATCCCTGTTCCAACCTTGACTCTTCAGTCAGGACGAGAATCTATCACGAATCTTCGCTCTCTAGGACTGTAATGGCTGATCATCCTCCAGCTCAGATGATATAGCTCGGAGTTAAAGGACTCTCCCTCGTTGTCGGAGTCATGCTCTAGAACCTTAGATGCTGGGCTCTTGCCTTTGCCCTTGCTTCCCTTAAGAGGTTCTGTTCTTCCCTTTTTAGGAGGATTGGCTCCCCTTTCATTTATCACCACACCTTGTGTTCTTTTATGAGGCAGCATTTCAAGGTTGGTTCTAGTCATATCTGCAAAAACATCGAATAGAGTTAGAAATAGTTCAAGAAAATATGCAGGAAAACAGCTGCAGGGAGACTTGCTGAACCGGTCGGCGAGTCTCCGAATCACTTTGGCAAGCAAGATTAGGCTGGCCGAAAGGATTGGCTCATAATTTCTTAGAAAAATTGGCATGTCAGTGATAGGAAGGGCCTTTCGGTGAATTGCCGACATCATTCGGCGAACAAGGACTAGCCCGCTGAAAGTTACCATACATTTTAGAGGTTAGAGGCGCAGAAAGGGCGATCAAGAAGGACTTTCGGCGAGTCGCCGAGTGCACTCAGCGAACTCAGGCTTCTCGCTAAAATTCAAAGAACCCAAACTCGATTAAGCATAAAATTAAAGGCAAACAAGGGGGATTTGCCGTACCACCGAGTTGTTCGGCGAGCTTGACCCAGCTCGCCAAATGACCTAGCATCCCTACTTTCAACCCAACTTCCAAAATTCAACCCTGCAGCCCCTGAAAAATAAATCAAAACATGCACTCCTTCAATTAGGGTTAGATCCATTACACCCTTGCCCTCAGGATACTTAGACTTCTCCCGGTTTGGCAATATTTGGCCATTTGATGATTTTTTCCCTTAAGAATGATGTCAACAGCTTCACCATTGGGCAAATTACATTTTTGGCACAAATGCGGGTTCTGTAGACTTCACCCGACTAGACCCAACACCTTTAATCAATTTTAAGGCATAAAATATTGGGAAATAACAATATAGACAATATAGGCAAAGTATTCGAATTAAAACAGACAATCAAGCATACAATTACAACAAGAGAGATTTTGAACTTTTGAACTATTGGCCTTTAAAACCGTCCAGTTCTCGCCCATTCGGCGAAATTAGTCCTGATCGCCGACCCACTCGATGACACACTGAGTGGATACATACCTCACCAAGTTTTATAGGACCTCCAGTTAAACTGAGGGTCCAAACGGCGAACAAAGTCGTGATCGCCGACTTGTTCGGCGACATGCCAATTTGTTCCTGGGCTCGCCGAGTTTTACAAACTCAACCCTTAGGGTTTCTTGAGTGCAATGGTGGTCCAAGTCGAGCTCGCCGACCTCTTTTGTGAGTCAGCGACTAGACATATAGCTCGCCAATCTGCACTTTTCAAAGACATCTTACACTTCAACCTGCAAAATCAACACACGATTATTTATAAAACAAAACAAAAGCAGTAAAACTTGGGTTGCCTCCCATGAAATCCCTTAGTTAACGTAGTGGCAAGACAATAATAGAATCCTGTGAATGAGGTGAGGAATGATGAGAACCAAGAAGGGTATGAATGTGAAGGTGAATAAGCACCATGGAATGAGTCATCAAGGAATCGACCATGAGTTCAAGTGTTGTAAAGAGGACCAAGAGGTAGGCTCGGTCCAATGCCATATGGCAGGAGACAACATGGGAACCACCCTCAAGGTGGAGAACAATAGGAAGCCAATGTCAATCAAGAAGTTGGTCAAGAAGCTAGAGAAGAACATGGTAATCGCTATCAAGGAGGGCATCAAAGGGGTTACCTCCACAACGACCAAGGTGTCCATGGAGGCCGAGATATTGGCATAAACTCTATCAAAACAACTCTTTTTCGTAATTCAAAGGGGAATTCGATCCCAATGCTTATCTAGAATGAGAGTCGCAATGTGACCAGCTTTTCAATGTCAATGACATGATGGAGGTCAAAAGTAATTGTTATGCTATCACTCAATTTGAAGGGTATGCTGTCATATGGTGGGAATACATGAAAAGGTATCACTTAGTCATTCAAGAAGGTCATCATCCATCATGGACAAAATTTAAAAGATTGATGAGAGCTGAGTATGTGCTAGAGAGATACCGCCAAGGGTTATTGCCAAGTTGTACAATTTGAGGCAAGGAAGTAGAAGCTTTGAAGCCTACCATGATGAGTTCCAAATCATTGTCATCAAGCTAGAATATCAAGAGATCAAAGAGCATGCCATTATTCACTTCAAGGTAGGGTTGAACAAAGAGATTTCTTCGAAGATGACCATTCATAGGTTGGCTACCTTGAATAATGTCTTTGAGGTAGCCCATGAGATAGAGATGGAATTCAAGGAGGAGAAAGTGTCTAGGTACAAGAATTCATCTTCATATTCTTAGAGTAAGAATAAAGGGGGAGCTCAAACGTCGTTGGGTTGGAGCAAAGGTACGGATGTCAAGAAGCCTTATGAGAAGAAGCCCTTCGAAGGAAACACTCCAAAGTACCAACCAAGAGAAAAAGGCAGTAATGACCCAACCAAATTGCCTAAAGGTATCCAATGTCACAAATGTAGAGGATGGGGTCATATAATGCGTGAATTTCCTAATTGGTTGAATGTTCTAGTTCAAAGAGGGGAAATGTATCTTGGTGTAGAAGAGGAGAAAGAAGAGGATTGTGAAGAAGATTCTAAAAAAGAGGATGAGTTTAAAGATGGGAAGATGAGGAACCAGACCCTTGTTTCAAAGAAAGAGAGAATAGTGTTCCTCTATATGTGGTGAGGCCAGCAATGATTAGCAAGGCCATGAATGACCCGAGAAAAAAGAAAGAATCTATTTCACTCCAAATGCTTCATCAAGGATAATGTCTGTTCCTTGATCATTTATAGTGGGAGTTGTGCGAATGTTGCTAGTACTGCTTTAGTGGAATTCTTGAAACTTCCTACAACTAAGCATGCTACACCTTACAAGATTCAATGGTTCAGTGAGTGTGGAGATTTGAGAGTGCATCGACAAGTGTTGATCAAGCTCAAGATTGGGAGTATCAAGATGAGGTTCTATGTGATGTGGTCCCAATACAAGCTTGTCATGTGCTACTTGGGAGACCTTGGCAATATGATCGTTCAACCATAGATGATGGAAGGACCAATAAGTACTGACTTATGTTGAATGATCATAAGTATATTCTTCATCCTATGTCACTCTCTCAAGTCAATAAAGCATATCAAAGAATGAGTGAGTTGTAGGAGAAGAGGAGGAGTGAGGAGGAACATGTGCAAGACAAGGGCAAGGAAGAGGAGGAGAGGAAGAAGTTGAAAAGAAAGGCCCAAGTATTGTTGGCTAATTACAAAGACATAAGGGAGGAAATTAAGTCCGAAAGTTGTTTGATCCTTATCACACATAGGGATCATGAGCTACAAACTAACTAATCTCATTCTTCTCTTCTCAATTCTATTTCCTTTCTTTTGCAAGACTATGAGGATGTCTTCCCTAAGGAGCTTTCAAGTGGATTGCCCCCTATTCGGCGAATTGAGCACCAAATTGATTTTGTGCCAGGATCACAATTGCCAAACAAACCGGCTTATAGAAGCACTCCAAATTGAGGAACTCCTCAACAAAGGTTCTGTGAAGGAGACCATGAGTCCATGTGCCGTGCCAATCCTATTGGTTCCAAAAAAACATGAAACATGGCACATGTGTATTGATTGTTGATCCATCAACAAGACTACGATTAAGTATCATCATCCTATCCCTAGGTTAGATGATATGCTTGATGAATTGAATGGCTCTTGTGTGTTTTCAAAGATTGATCTTAGGAGTGGTTTTCATCGAATCCAGAGGAACCCCGGTGATGAATGGAAAATTGCATTAAAGACCAAGTTTGGTCTATATGAATGGTTGGTGATGCCATTTGGTCTCACTAATGCTCCTAGTACTTTTATGTGTCTCATGAATCATGTGATGAAACCCTTTATAGGGAAATTTTTTGTTGTCTATTTTTATGATATCTTGATTTATAGCAAGAGCATGAATGATCATGTTGAGCATTTGATGTGTGTGTCTGATGTGCTTAGGAAAGAACAACTTTATGCTAATCTTGATAAGTGTTCATTCTATGTTGATAAGGCTGGTTTCCTAGGCTTTGTTGTAAATTCAAGAGGGGGTTAATGTTGATGAGTCTAAGATAGATGCAATTAAGAATTGGCCAACTTCGAAATCCATAAGCAATGTTAGAAGCTTTCATGGGATAGATAGTTTGTAAAGGCAATTTGTCATAGGTTTTAGTACCATAGCGCCCCCTTGACCATGGTAATTCAAAAGGATAAACCTTTTAAGTTGGGAGAGGAACAAGCCAAAGCTTTTGAGGCTTTAAAATCCATGCTTAGTTCCACTTCTTTGTTGCAATTACTTGATTTTGATAAAATGTTTGAAGTGGAATGTGATGCTAGTAAAGTAGGCATTGGAGCCGTCTTGATGCAAGACCACAAGCCCATTGCTTATTTTAGTGAAAAGCTGAAGCTGCTACTTTGAATTATTCCACTTATGATCTTGAATTGTATGCCTTGATTAGGGCTTTGGGTAATTGGAAACACTACTTCTGGCCCAAGAAATTTGTCATTAGGACTCACCATAAGTCGCTAAAACATATTCGAGCCCAAGGAAAGTTGAACAAGAAGCACACCAAATGGATTGAATTCCTTGAAACTCTCCTTTATGTAATCCAAGACAAAAAGGGAAAGGAAAATGTGTTCGCCGATGCCTTATCTAGAAAACATGTGTTGATAAATACTCTGTCTTCTAAATTGATTCACTTTGAATGCTTGAAGGCATTGTATCCCAAGGATCCCGTGTTTGCTCAAATCTTCAAAGATTGTGAGGAATGGGAGAGGGAAAAGTGGATGAGGGATAGTTATTCTACTCCCTATTCCAAGTTTGATGGCTTCTTGTTCAAAGGCAAGAGACTTTGTGTGCCTATGAGCTCTTGGAGAGAACTATTTGTAAGGGAGGCACGCGATGGGTGTTTGATGTGTCATTTCGGTATTGAGAAAACTAGGGGAATTCTTGAGGAACAATTTTATTGGCCTAAAATGCATAAGGATGTTGTGCAAATTTGTGGTCAATGTGTTGAGTGTCGACATGCTAAGTCACGCCTCCTTCCCTATGGTTTATACACTTCACTCCCCACCCCTCAAAGACTTTGGCTGGATATTTCAATGGACTTCATTTTGGGTTTGCCAAGGACAAAAAGAGGTAGAGATAGCATTTTTTTGTTGTGGATAAAGTTTTAAAGATGGCTCACTTCATTCCATTTCATAAATGTCATGATGCTTCAAATGTAGCATCTTTGTTTGTTGAGCATATTGTTAAATTGCATGGAATTCCTCAAACCGTCGTGAGTGATAGGGATCCAAAAATGCTTAGTCACTTTTGAAAGGAACTGTGAGGTAGACTTGGTACTAAGTTGTTGTTCTAACTTCTTGTCACCCACAAACTGACTGCCAAAGTGAAGTTGTGAATAGGACCTTGGGTTTTATGCTTCATGCCATCGTGCATGGAAAGTTGGCCTCGTGGGAGGAACATTTTCCTTTAGTTGAAATTTCTTATAATCGAGTTATTTATAGCACTATTGGCATGACTCCATTTGAAGTGGTTTATGGTTTTAACCCCCTAACCCCTTTAGATCTCACTACTCTTTCTCAAGATGTTGTGTTAAGCCTAGATGGGAGTAAACGAGCTCAAGCCATGAAGAAGCTTCATGAAAAGGTGCGGCTGCACTTAGAGAAGAAGAACCAAGAAGTAGCCAAAAGGGCTAACAAGGGACGCATGAGGATTGTGTTTGAACCGGGTGATTAGGTATGGGTACATTTTCGGAATGAGGGATTCCCCACCCATCGCAAGACAAAGCTGATGCCGAGAGGTAATAGACCATTTCCACTGCTTGAGAGACTCAACAACAACACCTACAAGGTTGCCCTTCCCCCCTGAGTATCAAGTACTTAACACTTTCAATGTGTGTGACCTGTCACCATTGCCAACTGTTGATGATGATGATCCGTCAAATTTGAGGACAAATTCTATTCAAGAAGGAGAGAATGATGCAATATAGATTACATCAAGGGCATTCACTAGAAGCCAGGCTCAAGACCTTCAAAGGATGAAATGGTTATTCATGAAAATGGAGGTGCTCGAGATGGTATTGATGACAAACAAGGAATTCCATGCCTTGAAGATTGCTTTGGGAGATGCTGCTACTCTTGGTAAGCAAGAGTCAGTCGGCGCATCGCACAATGGCTTGGGCGATGACCCCAGCTCGCCTAATGTTCCAAAACATGGCTAAGAACAAGCCCCAAGTAGGAACCACCGCTAAACCAATCGGCACACCACCGAGTTCACTAGGCGAGCTTGAATTGGCTCGCCCTTTATCCATTCAGGTCACTTTTGGGCCTTTTTCTCCTAAGACTATAAATAGCTAGCTTGGGTTCATTTTAGACATAGATTATTTTGAATGTTGAAAATTGAAAACTCATGTTTGAGTGTTAGAAACGTTGGTTTCTTTGGATATCGATTCCCTTGAGGTCTTCGTAAGAGTTAGGTGCTCACTGTTGGATTAACAGATTGAGGTCATTGGGTTTAATATACCCTTTGGTTGCCTTTTGTTTCCTCTTTTTGTGTCTATCTATCTATCTTTATTTTCTTTTCTTTTGATTTCCACATTATATTGTAGTTTCTCTTATGAGAATTACATTAATTATGACCCCCAACAAGTGAAGCGTGACAAGCATGGAGAATTTCGATGCCTTCTTCCTACAGAACACATCTCCTAATGATATGGTATGCACACTCTTTCAATAAATATGGTTCATCTCAAAAGTACTTCTTAACATCGAAAAAGAACCTTTTTTGTTTGTAGAAGTTCAGTTCTTTCGGCATTAATCCACACACCACGTAGTTAGCAAAATCAGCATACCAAGGGGATTGTTGGAGAGTTACCTTGAATACATGTTCATCGGGAAAGGCATCATTTATATCTACCTCCAGCTCATCATTTTCCTTGCCTTCCAATCTTGATAAGTGGTCAGCCACCTGATTTTCACATCCTCTCCTATCTTTGACTTCAAAGTCAAATTCTTGCAACTATAGCACCAAACCTTATTAATCTTGGCTTGGCATCCTTCTTTTCCATCAGATAATGCAGTGCATCATGATCAGTGTGAACAACCACTTTAGTGCCTAGCAAGCTAGTATGCCAAAAATTTCTCAAATGCATGTACTACCATAAGTAGTTCTTGTTCTGTAATTATGTAGTTACGCTGAGCACCTTTTAGAGTTTTTCTTGCTTAGTAAATGGGGAAAAATAGTTTATTGCATTTTTCCCCAATACGACACCTAATGCCGTACCATTTGCATCACACATCACTTCGAAGGGTTCTGATCAGTCATGACTAATGATAATTGGAGTGGAGATCAATTTTTCTTTCAAACACTTGAAAGCCACCATGAACGCGTCATCATAGTAGAATTTCACCTCCTTCTCCAAGAGTTTGCATAGAGGGTGTGCGATTTTTGAGAAGTCTTTGAGGAACCTCCGGTAGACGACGGCATGTCCCAAGAAACTACAAATACGTTTTACCGAAATTGGTGGTGGTAACTTCTCAATTACTTCAGTCTTTGCTTTATCAACCTTCAACCCTTTTTGGGACACTTTGTGACCAAGAATTATACCTTCCTCAACCATGAAGTGGCATTTTCCCCAATTTACGACCGAATTTGTCTCCACACATCTTTGGAGAACCTGTCCCAAGTGTGCTAAACATGCTTCAAAAGTGTCACCCACAACCGAGAAGTCATCCATGAAGACATCCATTGAATCCTCCACCATATTAGAAAAATGGATAACATGCAACGTGGAAATGTTTTTGGAGCATTACATAACCCGAAGACATTCGTTTGAATGCAAAAGTTCCATATGGGCTGGTGAAGGTAGTTTTCTCTTGGTCTTCCAGAGCAATGGAGATTTTATTATAATTGGAGTACCCATCGAAAAAGAAATACCATCCACTCTTTGAAAGTTGATCAAGCATTTGATCCATGAAAGGCATGGGAAAGTGATCTTTTTTGGTCCACGAGTTTACCTTCTAGTAATCCATGCATACTCTCCATCCAATCACCGGTCTTATAGATACAAGCTCATTTAGGACTACTGTGATGCCTCCCTTTTTCGATACATATTGCATTGGACTTACCCATTTGCTCTCCGTAATAGGGTAGATTACACATGCGTCTAACCATTTTATTATCTCCTTTTTCACCACCTCTTACATCGGTGATTTCAATCTCCGCTGATGTTCAAGACTCGATTTACAATCACTATTAAGCTGAATTTTATGAGTGCAGCTGGGAGGAATGCCCACTATGTCAGCGATACTCCAACCTACAGTTTTGATACTCCTTCTCAACACCTGAAAGAGAAATTTTACCTGCCTTTCAAGCAAATTAGCTACAATGATCACCGCTAAGGTGTTATTTGCCCCCAAGAAATCATATCGAAGATTGGAGGGAAGTACTTTCAACTCCAAATTTTGTGGTTCTTCTTTTGATGGCTTTGGGGGAGGACTTTCTTGATTTTTAGATCAATGTTCAACTTCAATGGAGTTTGTGAATATTCCCCCATGCCTGAAAGGGCATTTACTACATCTTCGTAGCCATGAATTTCAAATTCATCATAGTTAGCAAGCACGACCTCAAGTGGTTCACTAATACACATAATATGGCTCAAACTAGCCACCACCTCATCAATAACATCAACAGTAGAAACCATGTGAATATCGCTTGGGTGTTTCATTGACTTACAAACATTAAAGGTTACTTCATCTTCATTTACCCGAAACTTCAGTTCTCCGCTTTCAATATCCACCAACGCTCTCCCGGTTGCCAAGAATGGTCTTCCCAAAATGATGGAAATTTTAGCATCTATTTCACAACCGAGAATGACAAAATCAGCCAGGAAAATGAATTGGTCAACCTTTACCAGGATGTCATATAGTATCCCCAAAGGATATGTAATTGATCAGTCCGCCATCAAGAGTCTGATTGTTGTGGCTTTCGGTTCACCCAACCTAAGTTGTTTATAAATTGCATATGGCATTAGGTTGATGCTTGCTCCTAAATCGCATAGGGCTTCGGCAAATTGAAGCATGCCGATGGTGCAAGGGATGGTGAACACTCTGGGATCTTCTTTTTTAATGATCAACTCCTTAGTCATAATTGTACTACAACTATGACAAACTTCGATTGTTTCAAAATCCAAGATCTTTTTTTTTGTGAATAACTCCTTCATCAACTTGGAATAACCCGGCATCTCCAACTATGCTTCCACTATAGAGAGATTAATTGATAATGTCTTGAACACCGATAAAAACTTCTTGAACTTCTCATCCTTATTCTTATTCTTGAGGTGTTGGGGAAATGGACGAGATATTATTGGTAGAGGTTGAAAAACTTTTGGGATTGGTTAGTGTTTTTCCATATCTTTTTGTGGCCCTTTTACAATGCTTTGATGAATGAACATTTCTTCTCCTCCATACCTTTGTCTTTTTCATGCACTTAAGCTTCGTCATTGCCCGTCACATCGCCTATCGCTGCCTTTCCACTAGGAGTAACCACAACTAAACCTCTATCATCATTTTCCCAAGTCATATTTGTTTCCAATTGTGCTAAAAGAAAACTTAAATGATCTTCAAGTAGCTTGATTGCATCTGCGTGAGAGTTCACTTTATTGTTCAATGATGAAAAATTAGCTTTCATCCCTTGTAACAAATCATCTAAACCTTCAACTTTGTCAAGTATGCGTGATAGGTAGTCATTCACCCGGGAACTACTTGCACTCCCTTTTGACATTGGATTCTCACTCGATTGAGTGTGGTCTTTTTCATAGTCATCCTCTCTTCTCCAAAAATCACTTTTTTCAGCCCATTCTTGATGATATCTTCTTTGCTCATCTTCTTTGTGATAGTTCCAACCTTGATACCCATCTCGTTGTAAATAGTGTGGGTGGAAACCCTCCTCGTATGTCTTGGAATTCAAACCTTTATTCTCCTCTAGCTTTTAATAGCCTCAGGAAGAACCCTCCTCAACTTTAAACACTCCACTTGCTCCCTTGGGCTTTCTCACATTCTCCAATACATGCTCTTATAGTAGCTCCATTTGGTCCAACATCTTCTTGATGTTCTCGTCCCTTTCTCTTTCCTTATAAAGTTGCTCTTGAGTGATTCTAAAATAAAAAGGAGAAACTTGATATTCTTGAGTGTACCAAGCTTGATTTATTTTCATCATGTCAGCAAGAAGAAATGAAGCCATCTCAAATGCTTTCAATATTATTCCCCCTCGAACCAATTGATCAGCCACTCCTTTACTAACCAAATCAAGACTCAGGTAAACATATTTGAGTAGCAAATCGATTAGTAGCCCTCAAACCAATTGATCAGCCACTCCTTTATTAGCCAAATCAAGACTCAAGTAAAAATATTTAAGTAGAAAATCGATTAGTAGCCTGTGAGTTGGGCATTGAAGTAGGTGTTTCTTGAACCCTAACATCATTTCATGGATGGGTTCACCCTCCAATCACTTAAAGCCTTGAATTTATCCCTAAGTTTCATCATCCTTGATGGAGAAAGAATATTGCATCAAATGTCGTGATAAGCTCATCGTATGACGTGATAGAATGTCTTGGTAACTCGGCCAACCACGTGCCAGCCTCCCCCATCAGAGATAGTGGAAATAAGCTAAGCTGGATTGATTCTTGTGGCACCTTCTTGAATGAAAATGGGCTGCACACATCTATAAAATTCCTCACATGATCATGTGGATATTCATGAGCTAGCCCACCATAAAGTCCCTTCATTTGGAGGAGGTGAAGAGTTGTGCTCGTGACCTCAAATATTGCATTCTCATCAGCTGATGGTGGGAAAATTGCACCCATTTCACCCGATTGGGTTGGGTGGTATACACTGTTAATATCATTGATACCATCTTGGTAGCCTGCTAGTCTGCCATTAACCTCTTCCTCACTCATTCTTACTTCTTATTCAGCCCAATCAACACTAACACAATGCAGTCGAAATCGATTCAACTACAGCCGACAAGCTCACATGTGTAACTTTGATAAAAGAACTCTAAACAATGCTACTCCTCGGCAGCAGCGCCATTTTGATTAACGTTTCAAAGACACTCTATCCAGTTCTAAGTGTCAACGATCCTAAATCAGTATAAACCTAACTAAATGAGTTGGGGTTGATCCCACAGAGTGTAGCCTTTTGAATTCGAATATGAAAGTATGAAGATGAACTTTGCAGATGAACTTTGAGGAATTAGCCTTAACCGACATTGCCCATGTGAGCTATAACATGGAATCCGGTGTCTACCTCACAACGAAAAAGGGTGTCCTACTTGCCGAAGGTAGAACTGTGAACTTCTACCATAAGTGGATCCACTAGCTAATCAACCTATAGAGGCACATAGTTATGGATAAGGATATTTCTTGTAGAAACCCGACCTCTACTAATAGGAGAGCTTCCTCTCATAAGATTGCTTTGGAAACCCGACCTCTGCTACAGTAGAGGTTCCATCTCACTATCAATATCCACGCGGTGCTAAGCATAAATTCTCACATGATACTCATATTTTACTTGACCTCATTAATCATGACAAGGTTCCCTTGGACAACCAATTCAAGCTAGTTTCATTAAGATAGCTCATAGTCTTTGATTCAATTAGGTAAGAAAGCCTTTCAACCTAAGAATCCTTTCTATGTGAGGAAAACGATAACATCATGCTATTATGTATTTTAGTGAGAATATCCTTTCACAACACAACATAATCATTGGTACTTTACTCTAAAAGAACCCTTAACACATTTGTATAGATTTCATAAACAATGCATAAGTCCATAATTCAACTCCTTGAGGTCAACACCCAATTTCAATCATCAACTCTTAGAAAACATGTGTTAGATATGGATTTCATCATAATTACATGTAAATCTAGTATAACATTCTTTATTTCATAAAACTCTTCCTTGAATATCAACATCCCACAACATATAGTTAATAACTTGAAAATATAGGGATCACAAAAGCACTCCAATTCATAAATTCATGCATAGAAAATCATAATAAAATCATTTAAATAATAATGATAAGAACCCATGCTAATTGAAGAAAACACTAACTCAATTAGGAGTTCTAGCATTTGAAATAGAGGAATTTGGGAACTCCATGGATGGAAGGAATTGTAACGACCCGAAAAATTAGTAAGTGAACTAGAGCCTAAACGAAAGGGTTAGTTTGACTTTAAGTTGATGTCTAGGCTATTTTAGAACTAAAATGTGTATGGTAGAATCCTAGGGTGCAAGTAAAGGCCTAAGCTAGCAAGGAAGAGCAAAGGAAAAATTGTTGTTCTTTGGACCTAGTCAGCGATTGGGCAGTATGGTCGCCCAAGGGACTTGGTGATTTGCCCATGTCCCCTTGGGATCGCCTAGTGGGTTGTCCCCAGGACCTAGCTACTGGAAAATTAGGTGAGCTAGGTCGAGGCTCGCGTATTAGGTCAGCGCATCGCCCAAGTACCCACTCCATTGCCTGAGTGAACTACCCTGTTTAGGGAGCACTCTAGAAAATTAGACGAGCCAAGGGCCATTAGGCAAGTCACCTAGTGCCTTTGGCGAGCCACGGGGGTGCAAAGGGCGAGGTAAGTCGTGAAGTATTGTAGATTTTAAGTTAAAACTTTAAGGGTCCTTAGTTCTTTTCCAAAGTTGAGTCCCTATTATTTTATTCCTTCCCTATCAAGTATATAAGCTATAGGGTCAAACTTCTCTCAAATAAGTCTCTTTTAAGAATCCCCAAAAGAGTTTGTCCCTCACAATATTTCCCTCTCTACAAACCTCCAAAGAAGAAGAAGAACGAGTGGAGGCTAGGGCTTGCAGAACCAAGGTGTTTCTTCCCAAATTTAGAGGAAAACTCCAGTAAGGTATGTCAATCCTTCATCTAGGGGTAGCTTTCACCACTAGAGTCCTTTCAAAAGTAGATTTCAAAGTTTTCAAGTTTCTCAAAAACCTAGGGTTTTACTCAAACTGATGGGTTCCTTCTTCAAACATTTTCAAAGGTTGATTAATGATAGTTTATGAATTAATTGATGTTTAATTGATGATTTATGATGAAAATACTCTACAAACCGATGAATTTCCTCAATTCCTAAACTGTGCCTTTATGAAATGGGTTTGTTGATTAGAAAGCATGCAAATATAATATGTCTAAATTGCTTTAGGTTATTGAATTATATCATTATCCATGCTTAAATTGTAGTAAATTATTGGTGTGTTGGTGATTTTTGATTCATGGCCTTGAAGGGCAAAGTATGAAGAATTGAAGTATTATCATGACGTCTTGTATATGAATATGAATC
Source organism: Solanum pinnatisectum (assembly GCA_035578085.1). Taxonomy (NCBI): domain Eukaryota; kingdom Viridiplantae; phylum Streptophyta; class Magnoliopsida; order Solanales; family Solanaceae; genus Solanum; species Solanum pinnatisectum. The sequence continues at coordinate 19,793,444 of CM069084.1, read as the reverse complement.
TAATGAAGGTAATGTGATCATGTCTTGAATGTAATTGTGCCATCATTGAAAGGCTATTTCTCAATTTGACACTTATCAATGTTGATGATAGAATGTGAAGGGTTCTTCAATGTAATGTATATCTTGAATTGGTAGGCCTATGCATCCTCTTCTTGTATAAATGAATGTATTGTTGATTGTTGAATCTTGGATCGGTTGGCTAACAACACCCTTCCATCCATGTTAATAATGAACCTTGGGATCAGTAGGCTTATGGCACCCTTCCATTAATGATGTTAATGAACTTTAGGATCGGTAGGCTTATGGCACCCTTACATGAATGTTAATAATGAACCTTGAATCGGTAGGCTTATGGCACCCTTTCATGAGGATTCAATGAGCTTTCCTAATGTACCTTGAATCGGTAGGCTTATGGCTCCCTTTTATGTGTGAATCAATGTACCTTGGGTTGGTAGGACAATGGCACATTCCCATGTGTAATAATATTAAAGTAATGAAATACTCTATGGGAATGGAGTCTAAGCACCGAGTGGATTTGGTAAGATGGAAACTCTCCCTATATTTAGGCCGGGTTTCAATGAACATCTTTCTTATCCCTTAAATATGTGCCCACATAGGTATAGCTAGTGGATCCACCTAAGCTAAAATGTACCTACTTCTATCTTAGGCAAGTAGGACACTTTTCTTCGGTGTGGGGCTATATGACACTGGATTCCATGGTTTGCTCTCATGGTCATGTCAGCTAATGCTTATTACCCTCATGTGAGATGTACACTATGGTTACTTGAGAGTATCTATGAAGTGTGGGTGGTAGTATGGGATGCAATCCATGCATTGTACTAGTGGGCTTTGAGAGGGCTACAGTGAGTTCTCTAAATGTCTTAATGACTAATGAATGAATGTGCTCTTAATGAAGCTAATGAAGAATGTTGACTTAAATGCTTAATGTGATGATACATGCTATACTTGGGTTTTATCATGTGTTATTTTCCCTTGTCATGACTTATGAAATGTATGTGTTCCTTAGGCATGAGTATTGATTGAAGATAAGTACGAAATGGTAAGTTCATCTAAGGTGGCAGGTGGTACTTAGTAGGGATAGTAGTATGGGATGCTATTCTTACATTGCACAGGTATAGCTTAGGGTTACTTAAGGTGAATGTTCAAATGTGATATTGTGACTTGTATGATGAATTATACTTGTATTTTATGCCTTTTATACTAATGTACATGATAATTCTAAAAATTGACATAATGCATGGTTTCCAACCAAATGTCCCTTTAAAGCATGGTTTTTGCATGGTCATCATACTTAGTACATTTTTGTGTGCTAACCCATATTTCTCTTATTTTACTACAAGTGTAGGTTCCAGCAAGTGAGTTTCCATTCGTCGAGTTCAAGGGCTGATTGAGTTCTTCCAAGGCTATTGGTATGTCTACATAAATTCATGGACTCATTCTTTATTGATGCTTCTTTCTTTTATGTAATAGACTTTTTTAGACTTTCTATTGTAAAGGGCCGTGACCCTACTTTTGTTTCAAAATATTTTTAGGTGTCCATGTGAGACAAGTAGACTTCTATTGTTTTAAAAAAAAAGTTTTGATTGTATGGATTTAAAGAAAAGCTTTTAAAGTCCACACTATTTCTATTAAATATTATGAATGCTATGAGGCTTGTGTGAGGCTCTTCGGAGTCTTGTACATCATGTGACGTCTAGGGGTACCCCTGGGTCGTTATAGGAACCCATGGATGAAAATTATCATACCTTGAGTCCAAATTCTAGCCTTCAAGGGAGGAATTGAAACCTCAGCTGAAACCCTAGGTGAACACTTCTTCTTCTTCTTCAAGTTTCTAGAAAGAAAATATTTGGAGAGGCATTGTTTTTCTTTTGGGAATTTGGAATAATGAAATAAATGAGGTGATTTGGGGGTTAAAAAACTTATATATGGGCACTAAAAATAGGCAAATCGACATAGTATAGGAACTAATTACTTAGGAAAATACCCAACTAACTTTGAAAAATAATTGCTAGTAGTGAACCACGATGCACCACTGACGGATCGTGGTCAAGACGACGGACTGTCCTGCACGGTCGTTGATGGTAGTCAGAAACTTGACATTGTGGCTTCGAACCATGGTCCGTGGTCTAACCAATGGTCCATTGGTCAGGTCGTGGTTCTGGACCCTCATGCCCTACTAGGCAGTCCAACCACGGACCACACATTCGATCCGTGGTCCATTCCACGAGCCGTGGGTGGCCGCCATGGTCTGGCACTTGCAACATCTGGAAAGTGGCTATTTTGGTCTTTTTGAATACAGGGTGTTACAGTATCTCCTCCTTGGGATCATTCTTCCTCGAATGAGATTTAAACTTGTTCTAAAATAGTAGGAGAGAAACTAACAACCCAACCTACAATGCAATGCATACAACTAAGGAGGAACTATCGACTCCAAGCTAAGACGTTCTTAAAACATCATAAGAGGGATGAAACTAACTCTATCCGCCCATCATGCATGCAATGCACATAAATAAGGAGGAAACATCATCTCATAGCTCAACATACTAAAATGCAACATAAGGAAGTAGGAAGTACATCTAGCAATCCAATATGCATGAATTTTCACAATTACTCATGTTCAAGAAGGAACTACATTCTCTAAGTTAAAAGCATGCTCAACACAATCTCATAGAGGTCATATGCAATTCACTCTAAAAAATCATATCTAAAGCATGTTCATTAATTCATCACATGAAGTCTATATTCAACTCATACTCAATGCACAACAACATGAAGAAAATAAATCATATAAACTCATTTTCTTTCAAAACATGTGTTTTCATGAATATGCATATCATAGGGATTTCATGGAAACACATAAAGCACATGACTCCCAAAACAAGGACAAACCAAGAGGAAACTCATTATCTCAAGCTAGAATAGGAAAGGAAAAAGATGAGGATATCGAGACATCATATCGGCCTCGGCCTCCCAAGTTGCACCCTCAATCAAATGATTCCTCCACAGAACCTTCACATAAGCTATTTCCTTGTTTCTCAATTTCTTGACTTTCCGGTCTAGAATCTCAATCAAAACTTCCTCATAAGAAAGACATTAATCAACTCCCAACCCTTCTAGGGAAAGTATAGATGTCCGATCTCCCATACACTTTTAAGCGTAGAGACATGGAAAATGGGATGCACTATTGCCAACTCATTTGGCAAAACTAACTCATAAAAAACCTTAGCCACACACCTCAAAATCCGATATGGGCCTACATACCGGGGACTAAGCTCCCCCTTCTTACCAAACCTCATCACACCCTTCATGGGTGAAATTTTCAAGTAAACCCAATCGTTAACTTCAAACTCTAGATCCTTTTTTCTGACATTACCATAAGACTTTTTCCGAGTTTGAGTTGTTTTCAAAATCTCTCTATTGAGTCGAACATTGTCAATGGAGTCATGTACCAATTCAAGAACTATAAGGGAAACTTCACCCACCTCAAACCACCCTATAGGAGATCTACACCTCCTTCCATACAAGGCCTCAAATTGAGCCATATCAATACTCGAGTGATAGATATTATTTTAGGAAATCTCAATCAATGGCAAATGGTCATCCTAATGACCCTTAAAATCAATCACATATGCCATTAACATATCTTCCAAATTTTTGATAGAACGCCCCGCTTGCCCATCGGTTTGGGGATGAAAAGATATGCTAAGCATAACCTTAGTGCCAAACCCTTTTTGGAATGACTTCTAAAACTGAGAAGTGAATTGGGTACCACGATCGAAAATAATGGATAAGGGCACTCTATCCAACCTTACCATTTCTCTCTAGTACATCTTGGCATAGTCCTCTACCGAACAGGAAACCTTGATGGGAAAGAAATGAGCTGATTTCATCATCCGATGTATTATAACCAAAATAGAGTCATGTTGTTATCGGGTGCGAGACAAACCAACAATAAATTCCATATTCAAGTCTTCCTAATTCAAAGTAGGAATGCTAATATCTTGGGACAAACCTCCCAGTTTATGATTTTCAACCTTTACTTGTTGGCAATTTTGATACTTAGCCACAAATCCCGCAATATTCTTCATCTCATTCCACCAATAGACCTCCCGTAAATCATGTACATCTTAGTGGCTCCCGGGTGAATGGAATACCGTGAACTATGAGCTTCTGTCAAAATCTGTTCCCTCAAGTCATCCATATTTGGAACACATAAATGACCTTAGTATATAAGGACACCATCTCCCCCTTGGGAGAAAGCCTAAACATATTTCTTAAGAACCACCTCCTTCAATTCAACCTTAATTGGATCAAGATCTTGCTTGGCTTTCACATCCGCGTCAAAATATGATTTGGAACCCTTGTGAACCATAACACCACCTTTGGTAGAGTCCACTAGTTGAACACCTAATCAAGCTAATCTATGAACATCTTGAACCAATTATTTCTTTTCTTCTTCAATGTGAGCAACACTACTCATAGATAACTGACTAGAGTATCTGCTACCACATTAGCTTTACTGGGGTGATAAAGAACACTCATTTCGTAATCTTTCAATAAATCAAGCCACATTCTTTGGCGAAGATTAAAATCTTTTTGATTTAACACATATTGCAAACTCTTATGGTCGATAAACACATCAATATGAACTCCGTACAAATAGTGTCTCCAAATCTTTAAAACAAAAATGACCACTGGAAGCTCAAAATTGTGAGTGCAGTACTTCTTCTCATGGACTTCAAGTTTCCTTGAGGCATAGGCAATAACTTTCCCATTTTGTACTAGCACAGACCCTAGCCCAATTCTCGAGGCATCACAATAAACGACAAAACCAACCATTCCTTCCGATAAGGTCAACACCGGAGCGGAAGTAAGTCTATCTTTTAACTCTTGAAAACTTTTCTCACACGCTTCAGACCATATGAACTTAGCCTTCTTTTGAGTCAAAGTCATCAAAGGAGAGGTAATTGAAGAAAATCCCTCAACAAATCTTCTATAGAAACTGGAAAAACCCAAGAAACTTCTATATTTGAAGGAGTTAGAGATCTAAGCCAACTCTTGACAGCATCCGTCTTCTTAGGATCTTCCTCAATACCCTTGCTTGAGATAATATGACCAACAAAAGCTACAAACCTTAACCAGAATTCACATTTTCTAAACTTTGCAAAAAGTTGTTGGTCCTTAAGAATTTTCAATACGATCCTTAATTTATGAATATGCTTATTCTCACTTCTTGAATAGATCAAAATATCATCTATAAACACAATAAAAAACATGTCAAGGTATTGCCTAAAACCATGTTCATCAAGTCCATAAACGTCATTGGAGCGTTAGTCAACCAAAATGATATCACTTGAAACTCATAATGACCATACCGAGTTTGAAAGTCATCTTTGGAATGCCATCATGTTTCATCCTCAATTAGTGATAACCTGACCGGAGATCAATCTTAGAGAAATAACTTGCCCATTGAAGTTGGTCAAATAAATCATCTATCCTTGGGAAAGATTACTTGTTCTTAATGGTCACCATGTTCAACTGACGATAATCAATACACAAATGAAGAGACCCATCTTTCTTTCTAACAAATAAAATTGGAGCACCCCATGGAGAGATACTCGGTCGAATGAAACCCTTATCCAACAAATCCTTCAACTGTTCTTTCAACTCCTTAAGTTCTACCAGAGCCAAACGATAAGGAGGAATAGAGATGGGTTGCGCATCTGGGAGAAGGTCAATACCGAAGCCTATTTCTCACTCAGGGGAATAATGGATAACTCATCTAGGAACATTTCCAGAAACTCATTGACAACATGACGACTTGAGAGAAAGGATTTCAGAATCTGCATCCCTCACCCTTACTAGATGGTAAAATTAACCCATACAAATCATCTTTCTAGCTTTAAGATAAGAAACAAACTGACCCTTAGGCGTAGAATTTCCCCTCTTCCACTCTAGGATAGGCTAAATCGGGAATTGAAGATTGACTACACGAGCTCTACAATCAATAAAAGCATAACAAGAGTACAACCAATCCATACTCAAGATAACATCAAAATATATCATATCAAGCTCTACCAAGTCAAAAAGAGTAACTCTATGGACAAGGAAACGGGACACTTTCTATAAACCCTCTTAGCCACCACAGAATCACCAATAGGAGTAGAGATAGAAAAAGGTTCTAACAACACATCGGGGAGCACATCGAACCTCATAGCCACAAATGGCTTCACAAAAGACAAGGTAGAACTGGGATCAATGAAAGCATATACATCATGTTGGAAAATTATCAACATGATGATAACCACATCCGGAGAACTCTCTTGTTCATCTCTAGTTTGAAGAGCATAAAAGCGCTTTTACTTAGGAGCATTGGAACCTAAACCACTAAAGGTAGCTTGCTTGCCCTCTCTTCTTTTAGCCATAAGCATCGACAAATCCCTCATGTTTTGACCATTCTAACCATAACCATAGGAACCATCTGTGCCAGCTAGACACCTACCAACGTGCTTCCTTCCACACTTAGTGCAATTAGACCTAGGTAATGAAGATCCACTAACATTACTTCCTTGAGTCTTAGGGTTAGAGACCATATCTTGGTTGAACTTTGAAGGAGCATTGGAGGAATCTTGATCGGAAAACCATTGTTTGAATCTTGGATGACCTTGTTTATCGCCTGTGTTAGAGAAATTACCATCACCAGTCTTAGACCTTTTGGCCTCTCTAGACCTTTCCTTAAGGTTCTCCTCCTTAATTTGTTGTGCATGTACCATGAGACAAGAGATGTCAACATCATGAATGACAATTGCGTCTTGGCACGGTTTAACCGCCATTTTGACACACCCGACACAAACTTACTCATCTTAGCCCTTCTATCCGCAACTATTGTCGGAGCATACATAGACAATTGAGTGAACTTTAGAGCTTATTACCTCACACTCACACTCCCTTGTCGAAGGTTAATGAACTCTAGCACCTTAGCTTCCCTCATCTCAAGAGGAAGGAATTTATCAAGAAATGTGGCTTTAAACATCTCCCAATCAAGAGGACCCGCATCTTTCGGTCTCCCTTTTTTCCATTGGTTTTACAAAATTTCAGACACGTTATTCAATTGGTAAGAGACCAACTATGCCTTTTACACTGGCGTAACTCCCATGATCATCAACACCTTATAAACCTCATCGATAAACTCTTGAGGATCTTCCTCAAGCTTGGAACCATGAAACTCTAGAGGATTCATTCTTGTGAAGTCCCTTACTCTTGGCCATAAACACCACATTAGAAACATGCTCAGCTAAAGGATTGACTGAAACTTGAGGAGCTTGGGAAGGAGCTTCTTGTTCCATAGTCTCCCTCACATTATTCTAGCATAAGCTCTTCGGTTAGCCATATCATGAAAACATAGGATAAGGATTAGGAGAGAGACTTTATATAGTTAAACTCTATTGTAGGACTTAGAGTAATGAAATAAGTAGAGTTTCTTAATCATCTTGTAGCATATCATTCATAAATGTGGCGCACTTCACACTCATGAACAAGACTCTATGAGACATGGCTTATGAGACATCCTAGGACCATACTAAACCTTGTGCTTAGATTACCAAGTTTGTCACGATCCAAGGGTACCCCCTAAATGTAACATGGCGTATAGAACCCCAAAGGACTCTATATAAGCCACTTAGCTCTAATAATATAAGAAATAGAACAATAAGAATATAATAGTTCAAAGTCCAAAACATGTTATAAAATGAAAGGTAGAAGTCTAAACTCTTGTCCCAACATAGTCATCTAATACAATAGAATGAAATTGGGCCCAGCCCATACATCGCGTCCAAAAGAGAAAAACATGAAATAAACTAAACAATAAAGTCCGTCCTCAAAGCATGAGGACTTACCAAAGCTCGAGAATCAATCAAATCACCAACTAGCCATGAAACTAAGCACCTTGAATATCAGACCCTACATTTGGGAAAAATGTACGCAAGAGTATGTGTTAGTACAAAATAATGTACCAAGTATGATAGCATTGAATAAAAACATTTAAAACATGCTAAAATGGACATTTCATTTCATAACATGCAATTGACCAAGCTAAAACATAATATGAAAGAATTGTAAAACATAAGTCATAAATCATGGTCAGTGTAAGCTAAGTTCGTATTTAAAACCTTTGAACTCATATGTGATACTCCTTGAGTAACCTTAGTTCATTATTACTTGTGGGGAATTTGCCTTCATGACATTGATACCATCTAATCTATAACATGGAATGCGGTGTCTACCCCACACCGAAAAGGGGTGTCCTACTTGCTGAAGGTAGAACCTTAAACTTCTAGCTTAAGTGGATCCACTAGCTAATCAACCTATGGGGGAACATAGTTATGGGATAAAAAGATTGCTTCTAGAAACCCAAACTCTACTAGCAGGAGAGCTTCCATCTCATACGATTGCTTTGGAAACCCGACTTCTACTACGTGAGAGCTTCCATCTCACTATCAATATCCACTCGGTGCTAAGCATAAATTCCCATAGAATAGTTATTTCTTACTTGACCTCATTACTCGTTAAATAAAAGGTGCCCTTGGAAAACCAATTCAAGCAAGTTTTATTATGATAGCTCCTAGTCTTTGATTCAATTAGGTGAAAAAGCCTTTTAACCTATGAATAAATTTCTATGTGAGGAAACCTTTCACATGATACTAGTATATGTTTTAGTGAGAATATCCTTTCACAACACAACATCATCATTGGTAGTTTACTCTCAAAGCACCCTTAAAGCAATTGCATACATTTCATAAACAATGCATAAGTCCATAATTCACCTTCTTCAGGTCAAAACCCAATTTAAATAATCAACTCTTAGAAAACATGGGTTGGGTATGGATTTCATCAAAAATACATGTAAAGCTAGTATTACATACTTTTGTTTCATAAAACTCTTCCTTCAAGAGCAAAATCCCACAACATATAGTTCATAACTTGAAAACATAGCGATCACATGGGTTCATAGGAGAATTCAACATAAAAGCATTACAATTCAACAATTCATGCATAGAAGATCATAAATAAATCTTTTAAATCAATATTGATAACAACCCATGCAAACTAAAGGAATCCCTAATGCAATTGGGGAATTCTACCATTTGAAATAGAGGAATTTGGGAACTCCATGGATGGAAACTATCATACCTTGAGCCCAAATGCTAGCCTCTAATGGAGGAATTAGAACCTTAGCTTGAAACCCTAGGAGAACCCTACATCTTCTTCTTTCAAGTTTCTAGAGAGAGAATATTTGGAGAGGAATTGGTTTTCTTTTTTGGACTTAGGAAAAATGAAAAAATGAGGTGAATTTGGGGGTTAAAAGTCTTTTATAGGGGTCCAAAACATAGGCAAAATGACATAGTATAGGAACTAATTAATTAGGAAAAGACCCAACTAACCCTAAAATATAACTGCGAGCAGTGAACCACGACCCACTACTGACGAACCATTGTTAGGACGATGAACCATCCTGCACGACCATCGATAGTGGTCAAAAACTTGACATTGGGGCTTCAAATCACGGATTATGGTCTGACCTATGGTCCGTTGGTCAGGTAGTGGTTCTGGACCCTTAGACCCTACCTAGGTAGGCCAACCACAGACCACACCTAGGGTCCGTGGTCCATTCCATAGGCTGTGGTTGGCCGGCATAGTCTGGCTCCTGCAATATCTAGAAAGTTGTTATTTTGGTCTTTTTGAATACGAAGTGTTACACATTCTTACTTAGATGTGGGAAGATTTGAATATGGACTTCATCATTTGTTTATCGCGTACGTGGTGACAATATTACTCGATTTAGGTTATTGTAGATCAAATGACCAAATCATCTCATTTCATTCCCGTCAAATTTTCATAATTGGTGGAAGACTATGGTATGTTGTACTTGTGAGAAATGGTTAGGTTGCATGGACTGTCCTTGTCCATTATAATCGTGGTACCCAATTCACTTCTTAGTTTTGGAATTTTTTTCAAAAAGGGTATTGGTACTTGTGTTAAGCTTAACACGACCTTTTATCCACAAGACAATGGGCCAGTGGAATGTACTTTCAGAACATTGAAAGATATGTGGAGAGCATGTGTAATTGACTCCAAGGGTAATTGTGATGATCAATTGCCTTTGATAGAGTTTGCATACAAAAATAGCTACCATTCAAGTATCAGTATTGCTCCATTTGAGGCTCTATATTATAGGAGGTTTAGATCTAGTATGGGTTTGGTTAAAGTGGGTGAAGTTTCTTTGATTGGTCCTGAATCGGTACATGAGGCTATGGAGAAAGTTAAGCTTGTTAGAGGAAGGTTGAAAATGGCTCAAAGTCGACAAAAGTCTTATCCCGATGTTAGAAGAAGAGATCTTGAGTTTGATGTTAATGATTAGGTCTACTTGAAAATTTCACGTATGAATGGGTGTACTGAGATTTGGGAAGAAAGGTAAGCTTAGTCCTCGTTATGTGGGCCCATATTAGATTTTGATGCGAATTGGCAAAGTTGCTTATGAACTTGAATTGCCTAATTAATTTGCATCGGTGCATCTAGTTTTTCATGTCTTCTTGTTGAAGAAATGTGTTGGATATCCAACATCTATAGTTCCCTTAGAAGGTTTGGGAGTTGAGGAGAATCTTTCCTATGAGGAAGTTCTGATTAAGATCTTAGACGGGCAAGTCAAGAAGTTGAGAAACAAAGAGGTTGCTTTCGTAAAATTTCTATGGATGAATTAGTTAGTTGAGGGTGCTACTTGGGAGGCCGAGGCCGATATGATGTCATGTACCCTCATCTCTTTCCCTCCATCCCTACTCCAGCTTGAGGCATTAAGTTCCTCATGGTTTACTCTTTTGGTGTAACGTGTCTTAGATATTCCCATGATTTCCTCATTTATACATGTTCATGAAAAGCTTAAAATTTTGAGAAAAATGAGTTACTTGATTGATTTCTAAATGTTTATGTGCATTTGAGTATGTGTTGCATATAGACTTTATGATATAATGTTTTGAACATGCTGTAGATTTGAGTTGATGTTTCCTTCTCGGATATGTGCACTAATGTAATTGCATTCATGTTGGGATATAAGATTTAGTTAATACTCTCCTTATGATGTCTTGAATCTCATTCGAGGAAAAATATTCCCAAGGAAGAGATATTATAACACCAGATTTGAGAAAGCCTAGAAAGGGTGTCAAGTGGGATAAATCACAAGCCAGAACTGGACCATGGAACCCTCTACGGAGCCTTTGACGTGTCGTGAAGGGGACCACGGTTCATAAATTTGCTCGTGGTGAGTCTCCCCCTAGACTTGCTTCATACGAGTCCCTTTAACGGAGGCCTTGACGACTCATGAAGGAGCTCGTAAGGGCTTACAAGTGACTGCCATTGCCAGCTTCCTTCCCACAGAGGCCTTGATGGCCCGTGGTGAGGCTGACATGCTGTGTTGGTCTTCGTCAAAGTAATCCACCAGCAAGGGATCCTTCCCCTAGCCAATGGTCAAGGACCATGACTGCAATAATGACTTATGGTGTCCTTGACGGGCCGTGAAAGCCACTGTGAAGTTGGTCGCGTCAGTTTTAAGTCAGGGTATTTTAGGTCTTTTCCTCATTATTTTAATTCTATACTATGTCGTTTTTCCCTTAACCCAAAGACCTATATAAAGGTTCTTACGCCCAAAATCACCCAATACAATTCATATTCTCCATTCCTAAAAAAAGAACAAGTGCATCCTCCCCAAATATTTCTCTCTTTGCTAGTTGAATAAGAAAGCTAGGGTTTCAACATAAAGCCTCCTAATCCTCCATTGCTTCCAAGATTTTGGCATTAAGGTATGATAGTCTTCATCTATGGAGCCCTTTCCTCCGTAGAGTTCCAAAATTCCTTAATTTTTAATTAGAAATTCCCAATTGAATTATGGTTTTCTTCTATGTCAGGGGTTTCTTCTTATGCTTATTTGTTTGATTGATTTATGAACTTTTATGCATGAATTGAGATAATTGCATATTTTTATGAAGAATCCCCATGAACCCATGCTTAATCCATGTTTTCTAGATTAGGATGATTGAGAGACGGTTTTTGAACTATGAAAGGAGAATTACGGAAATATGCATGTTTTTATAAAATTGATGTAAATGTTTTAAGGATGCTTTGAGAGTGATGTATCAACATTGTTGTTGTTCTTGTTGTTGTGTTGTGAAAGGATTTCTCATATTCACATGAAAGCATGATTGTGAAAGGACTTTCTCACATAAAGGATTTGTTACGACCCAGAAAACAAGTAGGTGAAACTAGAGCCTAACGAGTTTTTTTTTTGAGTTTGATGTGGAGTTTCATGTTGTAAAATGTCTTCCCAAGATTAGGTTAAAGATTTTAGGGGTTAAACATCAAGGTATGACCCCCCCAAGGACCAACCTCGGGTCCTTGAAGGGGACCCTAAACCCTAACCCCAAGGCTGCCCCAACTAGCCAAAAGCTGTCAAAAACTTGTGACCCACGGATGGGACCTACGCACCATAGGTCCATCCACGCCCCATGGAACCCATCCGTAGGTCAAGGAACAAGATGAAATGCTCCAGACCCAAACCACAAAGTGCCAGTACGGCTCATGAACCCACCCACGGTACGTGGGTAAGGTTTTGTAGGTCACCACTGTGTTGCTGTCCAATTCGGCCAAGTGGAGGGGCAACTTAGTAAATTTAGTTAGGGATTGGGATGGTAATTATTGATTTACTAAAGTATATTAATGCTTTTAAAGGTATTAAAGGTATTAAACTCCCTTTTTGAACTCATTATTCCAAAACACAAAATTAGAAACCTCCTCTCTTCAAAATAGTTCTCTCTCTAGAAACCACCATTGGAGAAGAAGGAGTCAAGCTTTGAAGCTCAACATTTCACTTTTCTCAGTCAATTTTCATGGAGTTTCTTCCATAAAGGTATGGTAATCTTCATCCTTGATTAAGTTTCATTCAAGGAGCCCTTTCAAAAGATGATTTCAAGTTCCCAAATATCCCCAAAACCTAGGGTTTCAATCTAAGCATGGGTTCAGCTCCAAAAAATTTTCAAAGGTTTATATCTGATGAATTATAAATGAATTGTGGAATTAATGTTGATATATGATTGAAATTCCCCTATGAACCCATGATTCCCCCAAAGTACTAAATTTTGAATTATGATTTGGTATTGATTGATTATGGAAGTAATTGAAGAGATTAAATCTATATTGATTTAGTTTATTGAATTATGTCATTATTCATGCCTAAGTTGTAGTATTCTAGGAGTGTTGGTGAATTGTGATCCATGGCCTTGGAGGTCAATTTATGAAGGTTGATGTATGATTATGATGCTTATGGTTATGTGCTTTGATTTCAATAAAAGTAATGTGATTATGGTTATAATGCAATGGTAGTGTTGTTGAAAGGTTATTCTCACTTCACACACACTTATGAATGAAGAATGAATGAAGTTTCTAAGATTATGTTAATGATGATGTGTTGATTGAAAGGCTATTCTCAATTGTACACTAATATATGATAATGACATGTTGTGAAAGGACTTTCTAACAATATGGGGATTCTTTGTTGAAAGGCTTTTCCTATCTTTGAATCTATGAGATATCTAATGAATGAATGTTGGGTATGAGATGGATACTCATCCATGAGTTGAGGCGGGGTATCTAGTAACAATCTCTTATCCCATAATTATGAACTAAACTAATGCATGCTAAGTACTCCATGGGGAATAATCCTAAGCACCGAGAGGATATGAATTGAGATGGATGCTCATCCGTGAGTTGAGGTGGGGTATTTAGAAGCAATCTCTTGAGATGGATGCTCATCCGTGAGTTGAGGCTGGGTATCTAGTAGCAATCTCTCTATCCCATAACTATGTGCCCACATAGGTTTATAGATAGTAAATCCACCTAAGCTAAAAGTAATGGTCTTACATTAGGCAAGTAGGAATCCCTTATTTGTTGTGGGTAATACCGGTATTCCATGATTTTCTCACATGGTCTATGTCGGTTAAGGCTTACCCCTATAAAGAATGATCATTAACTATTGCCTCTCAAAAATGCACTACTTAGTGTCGGTGGGGGTATGTGACTTCATCCATGCATTGCACAAGTAGGCTTTGAGAGTAGTCATGGTGTGTTCCTTTATGTTATAATGTTGTAGGATTAGAGATGTGGGTTATGTTCTATGGTTACTTGAGAGGTTCTATGAAATATGGGTGGTAGTATGGGATGCCATTCATACATTGCACGAGTAGGCTATGGTACGTTTCTCTAATGTCCTAATGACTAATGAAATGAATGTGCTCCTAATGAACCTAATAAGAATGTTGACTTAAAGGCTTAATGTAATGATGCATGATTAACTTGGAAGTGTTATTGAGTTACTTTCCTTGTCATGGCTTACTAAATGTGAATGTTCCTTATGTATGAGTATTGACTGAAGATGAGTATAAAAAATGGTAAGTTCATCTAAGGTGGCCTTAAAGTGGTACTTCGTAGGAATAGTAGTATGGGATGTTATACTTACATTGCACAAGTATAGCGTAGGGTTATCTTAGGTGATGGTACTAATGTGTTGTAATGGCTTATATGTTGATTATGCTTGTATCTTATGCATTTTTATTAAAGTTTCATGAAGTTTTCTTAAACTTGGCATATGCATGGTTATCAACCAAAATGTCTATTTTAAGCATGATCTTTGCATGGCTATCATACTTAGTATATTTTTGTGTTCTAACCCATATTTCTTCTTTTATTACTACAAAGTGTAGGTTCTGGCATTTGAGACAATTTTTTCTAGTTGAAGATTGGATTGAGTTCTTCCAAGGCTTGTGGTATGTCCTCATGGATCTGAGGACAAGTTCTCTATTGCCATTTCATGTCTTTCATTGTACTAGTTACTGTTTAGACTCTCTATTGTAAAGGGTTGTGACCTTATTTTGAGACCTCAATTATATTGTATGGCGATGTGACACTATGTCTAGACTTCCACTGTTTTAAATAAAGTTTTTAGAATATTGGATTAAAAGTTTTAAATTCCGCACTATTTCCTAAACTCTTATGTGGTGATGTGCTATGAGGCTTGTATGAGACTTTTCGGTGTTCTGTACATCGTGTTACGTCTGAGGTGTAAGTTCAGGTCATAAAAAACATGGTATTAGAGCACATGATTTTTGGGATGGTTTTATGGATTGATGTCTCACAAGCCACGTCTAGTAGAGTCTTGTTCATAGTCTGAAGTGTGCCACATTTATGAATGAGAAGCTATAAGATGTTAGGAAATTTCACTTTCTTCATTATTCTTAGTCGTGCCTTAGAGTTTTAACTCTATGAAGTCCTTTTCCCTAACCCTTCTCTTGTGTTTATAGGATATGAGTACAAGAATGGCGAATGCAAGAAGGATGGAAGAGGAGAATGTGAATGAGGGATGTGGAGTTCCTCCCCAAGGTCCTCAAGAGAATCAAGCTCCTCAAGATGAGCAAATTCTGAATGATCCTCCAGTTATGACGGATATGGAGATTAGGTCGGGTTTCCTAACCATGGCCCAAGCCATGATGGCCTAAGTAAATAGGGATGTTAATGTGACTACTATTGCTTAGAGATTGAGGGATTATTCTAGGATGACCCCCTTCCCCCTGAGTTTCTTAGTTCCAAAGTGGAATAAGATCCCCAAAGGTTTGTAGAGGAGGTTGACAAGATACTTAGTGCTATGGGGGTGTCTTCGGAGAAGAAGGCAGAGCTATCCGCCTATCAACTAAAAGATTTAGCTCAAATTTGGTATGAACAATGGAAGGGTGAGAGGCCATTAGATGTGGGTGCCACAAATTGAGAGGTTTTCAAAGAAGCATTCCTTGATAGGTTTTTCCCCCTAGAGTTGAGGGAACAAAAGTTGGTAGAATTCAGGAACCTTCGTCAAGGGGGTATGATTGTGAAGGAGTTTTCTCTCAAGTTCACCCAATTATCCAAACATGCTCCAACCTTAGTGGCAAACTCGAGGGCTAGAATGAATAAGTTTGTGATGGGAGCGTCCGGTTTGGTTGAATAAGAGTTTTGTACGGCCATGCTCCATCATGACATGGATATTTCAAGGCTCATGGTATATGCTCAACAAATTGAGGAGACGAAACTCAAGAAAATGAATAAGGAGGCAATAATAGCTAGGCCCGATGAACAAGGTCAACCAAGGTCCAAAAATAGGTCCTACAACCAAGATTCCCCAATGGTTAACAAGGATAGGGTGTCTAACCCTAATTCTCAAGGAGAAAATGAAGGTGGTTCTTCTTTTAAAAGATCTATATGTGCCAAGTGTGGGAAGCAACATTTGGATAAGTGCCTTTTCGGTATAGATAGTTGCTTTGGGTGTGGAAAGAAGGGTCATAAGATGAGAGATTGCCTAACACTCTCAGCAAAAGGAAGGGAGGCCAAGCAAACTTCCAATGATGGTACAGTTCCTATCCCTACAAATTATGGTCGTTTCTATGCACTTCGGTCTGGAGAAGACAAAGGAGCCCTTCAAGATGAAGGCACCGGTATGTAATAGTTCCTTATAGTTGTGAATGTTGTATTGAGATTCTTAGGTTATTTTCATGTTAGCCTTAGTTGGGTTTACTCCCAAGGGGGAGATGGTATGTTGAATAGTAAGGTTGTTGAGAGTTTCGATATCCTTATCTCTTTCCTTTTATTCCTATTCAAGCTTGAGACCAAGAGTTCCTTTTTGGCTTGTTTCATGTTTTGGATTCATGTGTGATTATATATTTCCATGGTCTCCTTATGTTATGCATGTTCTTGATGAATTTATGTTTAATGAGAAAATGAGTTTCTATGATTTATGTTCCTCATGTTGATGTGCATTTAGTGTGAGTTGCCTATATGCTTCTTGAGGTGCATTGTTGAACATGCCTAAATGTGCTTCTGAGAATAATTGCATAATGTGATTAATGATGTTATGATGAGCATGATTGTAGTTGGAGAAGGTAATTCCTCCAATAGAATGAGAAATGTTTAAGTTTCATGCATAATGAGTTCGTAGATGTAGTTCCTATTTCCTTGTGTTGTATTGAGTACGTAAGGGATGGAGTTGATGTTTCCTCCTAGTTTTGTGCATTGTTTATGAAGTTTCATGTTTGCTGGGCTGCTAGTGCTGAGTCTCTAATTCCATAAAGTGTTTAAATTATCATACGGGGACGAATGTTCCCAAGGGGGAGGGAGTTATTGTTACGACCTGGAAAACTAGTAGGTGAAACTAGAGCCTAGTGAGTTTGTTTTTGAGTTTGATGTGGGGTTTAATGTTATAAAATGCCTTCCTGAGCTTAGGTTGAGGAGTTAAGGGGTCAAACATCAAGGTACGACCCCCCAAGGACCAACCAGGTGTCCTTGAGGGGGACCCTAAATCCTAACCCCACGGTTGCCCCAACTAGCCAAAAGCTGTCAAAAACTTGTGACCCATGGATGGGACCTACGCCCCGTAGGTCCATCCATTCCCTATGGAACCCATTCGTAGGTTAAGGTCTAGTATGAAATGCACCAGACCCATACCACGAAGTACCAGTATGGCTCGTGGACCCACCCACGTTCCGTGGGTGGGGTTTCATAGGTCACCACTGTGTTGCTGTCCAATTTGGCCAAGTGGAGGGGCAACTTAGTATATTCCTAATTAATTAGTTAGGGGTTGGGGATGGTTAGTATTGATTTATTAAAGTATTTCAAGGCTTTTAAATGTATTAAAATCCCTATTTGAACTCATTATTCCAAAACATAAAATTAGAAACCTCCTCTCTTCAAAATAATTCTCTTTAGAAACCACCATTGGAAAAGAAGGGAGTCAAGCTTTGAAGCTCAAGATTTCACTTTTGTCACTCAATTTTCATGAAGTTTCTTCAATAAAGGTATGGTAGTCTTCATCCTTGATTAAGTTTCATTCAAGTAGCCCTTTCAAAAGATGATTTCAAATTTCCAAATACCCCCAAAACCTAGGGTTTCAATCTAAGCATGGGTTCAGTTCCAAAATGATTTCAAAGGTTTATATGTGAAGAATTATGAAAGAATTGTAGAATTAATGTTGATTTATGATTGAAATTCCCCGATGAACGCATGATTCCCCCAAAGTACTAAATTGTGAATTATGATTTAGGATTGCTTGATTATGGAAGTATGTGAAGAGATTAAGTCTATATTGATTTCGTTTATTGAATTATGTCATTATTAATGCCTAAATTATAGTATTATAGGTGTGTTGGTGAATTGTGATCCATGACCTTGGAGGACAATTTATGAAGGTTGATGTATGATTATGATGCTTATGGTTATGTGCTTTAATTTAAATAAAAGTAACATGAATATCGTTATAATGCAATGGTGGTATTGTTGAAAGGTTATTCTCACTTCACACATACTCATGAATGAAGAATGAATGAATTTTCTAAGATTGTGTTAATGATGATGTGTTGATTGAAAGGCTATTCTCAATTGTACACTAATGAATGATAATGACATGTTGTGAAAGGACATTCTCACAATATGGGGATTCTTAGTTGAAAGGCTAGGACTTTCTCACAATATGGGGATTCTTAGTTGAAAGGCTATTCTCATCTTTGAATCTATGAGCTATCCAATGAATGAATTTTGGGTTTGAGATGGATACTCATCCATGTGTTTAGGCGGGGTATCTAGTAACAATCTCTTATCCCATAATGATGAACTAAAATAGTGAATGTTAAGTGCTCCGTTGGAAATAATGCTAAGCACCGAGTGGATTTGAAGTGAGGATGGATGCTCATCCGTGAGTTGAGGCAGGGTATCTAGTAGATATCTCTTGAGATGGATGCTCACCTGTGAGTTGAGACGGGGTATCAAGTAGCAATCTCTCGAGATGGATGCTCATCCATTAGGTGAGGCGGGGTCTCTAGTAGCAATCTCCCTATCCCATAAATATGTGCCTACATAGGTTTATAGCTAGTGGATCCACCTAAGCTAAAACTAGTGGTCCTACCTTAGGCAAGAAGTAATCCCTTATTCGGTGTGGGTAACACCGGTATGCTATGATTTGCTCACATGGTCTATGTCGGTGAACGCTTACCCCCACAAAGAATGATAATGAATATGGCTTCTCAAGAATACACTATTTAGTGTGGGTGGGGCATGGGACTTCATCCATCCATTGCACAAGTAGGATTTGAGAGTAGTCATGGTGTGTTCCTTTATGTTATAATGTTGTAGGATTAGGGATGTGGGTTATGTGCTATAGTTACTTGAGAGGTTCTATGAAGTATGGGTGGTAGTATGGGATGCCATTCATGCATTGCATGAGTAGGCTTTTAAAGGCTATGGTATGTTTCTCTAATATCCTAATGACTAATGAAATGAATGTCCTCCTAATGAACCTAATAAGAATGTTGACTTAAAGGCTTAATGTAATATTGCATGATTAACTTGGAAGTGTTATTGAGTTACTTTCCTTGTCATGACTTATTAAATGTGAATGTTCCTTTTGTATGAGTATTGATTAAAGATGAGTACGAAAAATGGTAAGTTCATCTAAGGTGGCCTCAAAGTTGTCTTTAGTAGGAATAGTAGTATGGGATACTGTTCTTACGTTGCACAAGTATAGCTTAGGGTTATCTAAGGTGATGGTACTAATGTGTCGTAATGGCATATATGTTGATTATTCTTGTATGTTATGCCTTTTTACTGAAGTTTCATGAAATTTTCTTAAACATGGTATATGCATGGTTTTCAACCAAAATGTCTGTTGTAAGCATGATTTTTGAATGGCTATCATACTTGGTACATTTTTGTGTGCTAACCCATATTTCCTTTATTTTTACTACAAAGTGTAGGTTCCAGCATTTGAGACGATTCCTTCTAGTTGAAGCTTGGATTGAGTTCTTCCAAGGCTTGTGGTATGTCCTCATGGATCCGAGGACAAGTGCTCTATTGCCATTTCATGTCTTTCATTGTACTGGTTACTTTTTAGACTTTCTATTGTAAGGGGCCGTGACCCTATTTTGAGACCTTGATTGTATTAGATGGCCATATGAGACTATGTCTAGACTTCCACTGTTTTAAATAATGTTTTTAGATTGTTGGATTAAAAGTTTTAAATTCCCCACTATTTCCTATGTTCTTATGTGATGATGTGTTGTGAGGCTTATATGAGACTTTTCGGAGTCTTGTACGCTGTGTTACATCCAAGGTGTAGGTTCGGGTCGTAACAGGATTCTTAGGGTTGAAATGTTTTCTCAACTAAGTATTGAGTTAGGATTTAAGGATATATTCTAATGAAATCTAGCTTTGATTTGTTAAGTAATTGTACATTTCCATGAATGATATATGACCTAGCTTGGATTGGCAATATGTCGTGCTCTTCCATGGATATAACAATATGTAATAAAATAATGAGTGTTCTGTGGGAGACACTGGATTCCATACTAATAGCTCACATGGTCTTACATGTCAGTTAAAGGTAAATTTGCCACAATAATGAACTAAAGTTATTTTCAAGAAGTATTTTATGAATGTTTTAAAGATATTGGCTTGCATTAACCATGTTTTATGATTCATGTTTTCTTACTACTTTATCTCATGTTTTAGCTTGGTCAATGCATGTTACGAAAATACCCCTTTATCATGATTTTCATACAATATACTCTTGCCTACATTCTTCCAAATGTAGGGTCCGAAGTTTCAGATCCGCTTTCCCGTGGCAAGTGATATTTTAGTAGAAGTTTGAAGATTGGGGAGTCCTCATGATCCGAGTACCAAGCCTTTATTTTTGTATGTCTTTACATTTCAGTTTTGATACGGGTTACGTCTCGAGAACTTCATATGTACTAGATGGCTTTGAGATATTGTTAGACTTCCACTTTTTTTTTTTATAAAACTCTATGCTTTGAAATATCTTTTAAATCTCTAAATTTCTACTATCTTGTCTATGTATGCTTATTGGCTTGTATGGGCATTTCGGAGTCCTATATGCCATGTTACGCCTAGGATATACTTTGGGACATGACAAGAACCGCAACCACGTTTCATGTAGAGGTTCACCTTCAATTCTCTTGAAGTTTTGGATCCAATCCTTGAGTTTTACCATCTTTGAGAGAGGAAAGAATCTCTCCAAGAAGGCTTCTATTAACTTCTCCCAACAAATGATAGAATCATTTGACAATTTGCGAACAACCTTGTAGCTTCATCCATCAAAGAGAATGGGAATAACCTCAACCTTATTGACTCTTGTAAGATATTTTTCAACACAAACGACTCACACACATCCACAATTTGAAATTTGTTCATGGGGATCTTCATGAGCTAAACCCACAAAAATTCCTCTTAATTGGAGCAGTTGGAGCATTGTTTCAATGACATAAAAAAGTGCCCTCCCAGTTGTGGGACGTAACCGGATGGCTCCCATAATTAGAATGAAATTCATGTGAATGTCATTAAAATCATCCATGTTTTAATTTTTTTTGTAGTGACTATGATTGTCACTACCATGGTCACTCATGATTTAGACCTGAAAATTAGTAAACAACAACACCACGCAACAATTAATCTACTCTCACAAAACAAATTTACAAACTAATTTCTCAAATGAAATTCTTAGCCATCACTCCCCGACAATAGTTCCATTTTTTATAATGCTCAAAACTACTTTGTAAAACAAATCCAAAGAGTAAGCGGTCGTAGTCAATAAAAATAGCTAAAAAAGAGGTTGGGTCGAATCCGACATAGAGTGATATAGAGTAGAGAATTCTATCAAGAAATTTTGAATGTAAATAAATTCATTTGGAGCAGTAAGAACATTTGGGTGGATGATTCCATTAAATTTATGAAAAGGGTTTCGTCATCAAGAGTCAATAATAATTAATCTAGGGGTGCGGGGGATTGAAAATTGATGTTATATAGGGGTAATTGTGTTGCTCTATAGTGCTAAATACTCATGGATATGCTAGGTCATCTTAAATGACATTAATCTTATTTCCATCTCATAGCATCAATTCATAGAATCTCCTTTCGGTCTCATCTATGTGCCAAACTAAACAACCTAATACCTTACACTATTCTCTCTTGATAAAAAAAATAGGGCAAAAAGAACTGACCCATTATTTGTTTGTCAAGCAATTTACAAATGTCAAACTTAAATTGCAAGCAGCAAACTAAGTACCTACTACAATCATTGTGTTTCAAGCATTAATCGGACATCGGAAGTAAGAATAAAGTTTGCAATCTTAAACCATAAATTAACTTCATTCTAATTAGCCAAAATCTATGTATGAACAACAACAAAAAAGAGCATAACACAATACCCACTACATTAAATCAACACCCAACCCCATATTGCACCCCTAGACTTTGGGATTTTAGCCACCCATCACAAAGTGTAAAGAAATTATACCTTTCATGAAAGCAGCCATGGGTAAGATAAATTTATTATAATCGATACCCACTTTGATTAAACTTCAAATTTTTAATTTTAAGAGCAAAGTTGAAAACCTCAAAACTAAAAGTGCTCTTTAAAAAGTAAAGTGTTTATCTTTCTAAATCTCTAGATAAAAAGCATTTAGACTAGTTTCTCCCAAGATTAAGAACCATTCTTTCACTCTCCTTTGGGCTTGTTATTATTTCATAAAATTTGGCCCAAAATTATCTACATGACCATTTCGGCAAAGTTAGTCGGGCTCGCCAAGAACATCCAGCGGATCAACATTTTCTTCTTGGCTCACCTTTCTCTTGCTTTAGGCTTGAAGTGCTTGAACCTTAGTCAGCGAACTTGTTTGAGTCATCATATCCTTTCATATTCGGCGGATCACCGAGTACCACTCTTAAGAACCTTTTAAACCTACAATTTTTCTCCAAGTTTTGTTACCTTTGGTGATGGTCACCTTGTTCCCCATTTGCATTCGGCGTGTCATTGTTCCTTTTTGAGTTCACAGACCTACCTTAATTAATTCAAGTGCTAAGCACTGTCAATTTGGGAGAGTCCCTACCCATTTTGGCGATACGACCTTCTTTTTAGGCAATCAACAATATGGAATTTACATTTCTTTTCATGTTTTTGGCCATTCTTCCAAACATTCATCCTTGCCTTGTCCCTTAGCCTTCATAGCTGCAAATCATTAAAATTATAATAGAATAGGAAATAATTAGTCATTGAGTACACTATTTTTTAAAAAAATAAATGGGCTTTAAATGAGTGTAAATAAACCACTCATCAACATCCTAACTTAAACTTTTGTTTGTCGTCAAGTAAATGAAGAACACAATGTCCCATAGCTCAGTTAGTGTCACACTATTTGTTGATCATCCCCCTCTCTCCTCAGCTACTCCTTATCAGTCATCTTAGTCAAATCATCATCGGCTCTATGATCCCTGATAACGCTAAACTACACCTCTTATGATTCAAAGTGTAAGGGATCGCTATCAAGTATAAACCCAATAGTGAGTTAGGGTCGATCCCACGAGTAATGGTACGGAAGAGAATTAAAGTACGAAGTATGGAAATGCTCTAACTTCTTGTAGAATGGAAATAAATAACACGTAACATAATGTAAATCAATAGGTTTCAACTATCAATATCAAGAGAGTTTGGTATCCAATTGTTAACGAAGACAATTAATGCAGGGTTTCAACAAGTAGAGAGGGGGCCTTAAGAGTGTGTGAGCAATCGAATACTAATTCTGCTTAATGGATAATGAATAATTTCTTTAAGTCATGGAATCTCAATGGGTAGGATGGATTTTAACTAAGACAACTATTTTTCAATCAGCTATTATGTTGCAAGCAAGTTCTTTGAACCTCAACAAGCTTAACAAAGTAAAAAAACCCAAATCCTTAGGTTAACCCACTTTATGAAGTTGGGTTGTAAAGACAAGAATAAATACAATTATCAATTATATACTCCACCCTATGCATCTTTCACGAGCATACTAAGAGAGCTAAAGCTATAATTGAAGTTGCAACTTTAGTTTATAAATGAAACTACAAGTAAATAACTGAACCAAATTCAAAACAAAATTAAATCAAGCTATTAACAATACCCACAAGTTAATTTGAGTATTCGATTACATAATCACACCTCTAAGGTAATAGGGTTTAGCAAAATATAATAAAAAACAAGATATAGTTACCAAAGAGATGTTCCATCACGATGTCACAATCTTCAATGCTCAATATCAAATATAAGACTAATATCCTAAAACCCTAATATCTTAGCTCAAAATCTCTCAAAGAATATTTAGTATTGTAGACATATGTAAAAATCTGTCAAAAGTTTGTGTAATTCCATATTCTCTCTCTTCAAAAACTAATTTATATGTTTCCAAAAACTACCTAAAAATTTAATTTCCAACCGAATCAACAAGATTAGTTGTGATTGCCAAATAACTCGGAGATCACCAATTAACTACTTTAGCTTTTGAATTCTTGACTATCAATTGGCGAACCTGATTGGTGTCTCCGTTTGGCTTCAGCGACTCACCGTTCGGTCCTTTTCTCACTGATTGGACTTGACTTCCTTCTCCATTTGTTTTGTTTATTTAGGTTAGTTGAGTCGAGCTCACCAAATCGGTTCGGTGATGCGATGTTTGGCACTTGATTTCCCTGAGTTTTCAAAGTTCATGAGCCAAACTCGATGGATCTTTTGGCGAGTCGCTGAGTAACATTTGCGAGCTCCTGCCTTTCTTTTCTTCAATTTTTCCAATTTTTTTGCTTCTTTTCCCAATGTAATGTCATTGCCTTATTCTTAAGCCTTCATGGCTGCACATAAACATTTTATCATTAGTTATGAACACAAAATAGGTATTGAGGATATTAATTCTTTAAATAACAAACCCTAAATGAGTCAAAATTCTCGACTCATCAACATCCCCTAACTTAAACTTTTTCTTGTCATCAAGTAAAACATAATATCAATCAGGTCAACAGAGATATCTACAAGTAGTGCTCCTTGAGAATCAACTTGAGAGTGCACACAAGGTTTAATCTAAACATGCAATGTTCAATTGGGCATTCGCAGTTTCAAACTCTAACTAGCCATCATCAATTAGAGTTCATGCTAAGAAATGCTTACTTCAAATGCAAATTTATGCCCAACAAAAGTATTTGAATGCCCTCACATCAAGAATGATCTCATACTCTCACAAATCCAATCAAGGACTACAACTAAGGAATCGAAATAAACTCTCACACTCCTAATGAGAAAAACATGCATGATTTTACCCATAGGCTTGCCTGTATTTTCCAACCAACACATCACCTGGCTTATGAAAGATCACAAAGATTTTTCAAGGCTTGTAATTTGGGTTAAGGGTAAGAGTATGATCATTTTGGCTTATTGACTCTACCTTGATGAAGCATGGCTCAAATTCACTTCCTTTCCTTTTCTTTCATTCTTTTCATATACCCAAATCATCCTTGGCTTATTCATAGCACACCAACTTTTTTGTATAGCTCATATGATACCCATTTTATTTCATCGACAATGCAATTCAGATACAAATTAATCATTTATTTTCTTTCTTCTCTTTTCTTTCATATTTTTTTTGAATTTTTTATATGTAGGGGTTCAGTCTTTTTCATTCCAAGTTTCCAAGGACAAACTTCTTACTTGGTTTTTTCCCCACTGTTACGACAATCCCAACTTTGGCCTAAGTTGGCTATTCAAACAAACTAATGCTTTACGAATGTTATAGGTGGGAAGGACAAGGCAATTTGAACAAACTGTTTAGACATTTTTGTTCACGTTTCATCTAAATAAAGGTTAGGCTCAAATGGTACCAAACTAGATTCACACACTCACAGGTGGTCATACAAAGGTATAACAATTAGGTTTACTCTCAAAATTCAAGCCTGGTGTTTGCGTAATCAAGACACAACTTCTGATGCAAGTGTCTACGATCGTACAATAGTTTAGTAACCCAACCAAGGGTTGGGATCGTTCCTAAGAGAGTGGTTTTTAGAATTAATAGAAAAATAACATTTAGTTCTATTTAGTCATAGCTAAAGACTTTAACAATTAAAAACATTGTAAATTAAAGGGGGACTCAAGTGTGTCAATTAACAATGGGGGGTTTTGTCATTAGTAAGTAAAAATAGGAAAATAAACAAGGATTTCTAAGTAATGAGAGGGGATCCTTAGGATGTGACGGGAATATGGGTTAAGATAGATTATTGCGTACAGGCCTTCAATAGAAGATTCATAGAATAATTGTGACTAGGCAAAACTTTAAGGGGGATAAGCTCTCTCTCAAGCAACTTACACCATTTCAAATGCGTTCCTCTTGGATACCCACTTGCTGCATGAAGACCAGCCTACGCTTTATCCCATTGACTCTCTCGAGCTGAGTGTGTGGACATGGGACTAGGATTCACTCTCTCGAGTTGAACCTCATGTTGACCCACTCACATTGGCTATCAATCTAGCTGTCTTAGTTTTACGACCTCTCTCTCGAGCAAGCTAAAAACACATAAATAAACTTGTATTTGCAACCACTAATTCATTAAATTCATCCACAACCACTAAACGAAATCACATTTAAACTACGAATAGACTATCAACAAGAAAGTCCCAACAATTATCTTAACCCATATTCGCTAAATCACGCCCCAAGAATTGGGGTTTTTAGCCGTACATGTATAAGAGATAGAAATTTATAGGAAATTGAGCTTGCATTTAACTGAGTATGAAGATTTAAGTCTTGATACATGCCAAAATTGAAGAATCCAAGAGACCCAAATCCCAATCTTGAAGATGAAACCCTTTTGAATTTCATGTCATCAAAACCCTCTCAAACATAGAGCAAAAATATCAAAAAGTACTATTCTATATGAAAATTATAATAATTGTACGACTCCTAAAACTATAACTCTAACTAGTATTTATAGTTTTCACAAATTTTTGCTGCAGTGGATCATTCGGCGTCGTTAGTCGAAATCACTGATCAACTTGGCGATTCACCTTTTTGTGTAATTCATCGCCGTCTTGCACCATCCTTCAGCATCGTCATGGTCTGGGTCATTGGGCGACATGGTACTGCTTCACAAAACTTCTCGGCTATGCGTCGACTGCTCCCTTTTTCTGTCGACTTAATCCTTTCCTTCAGGGCTCAGCACACTGGAAAAAAAGTCGAGTAAGACCCTTCGACGACTCGCCAACTGGACTCAGCGATCCTCAGGCCTTCATTTCTACATTCTTTTCAGCCTCTTCATTCATTTTTGTGTCATAGTGTCCATGCTTTCCTTCTAACATCAAATACCTAAAACTTAAGGGTTTTCATCAGATAATTATATAAAATAAACATTTGAGGACACAATTTCTATTAAAATATAGCCTTTAAGAAGTTCAATTTGTGGACTGATCAACACCCCCAACTTAAACTTTTGCTTGTCCTCAATCAAACTCAAGTTCAGCCGTTCAAAAAGGGTGTCTCGAATAGTGCTACACAAGACTCAATCATGAATGCACACAACAAGACTCAATTTACTTATATAAGGATCAATTGTGTACTCAAAGATTTAAGTTGTGACACACCATTACCAAAGATTCTCAACCTCGCAATACTTGCTTCAAATGCAAGTTCAAGCTCAACAAAAGCCTTCGAATACCCTCACATAAATGATGATTCCATTTTCACACGCAAAGGAATAATGAATTTAAAGTTCAGGAATCAGATACACCGCTCACACTCACAAAGAGGAACACAATGCATGCTTTCACCCGTAGGTTTGTCCGTATTTTCCATTCAACATTTGTTTCGACTTTCTCAAGATCACAAAGGTCTTAACAAGGCTTGTAACGGGGTTGAGTGTACAGGTATGGTCATTTAGGCTCAGTGAATTTTTTCTTCATGAAATGTGGCGCTCTCAACACTTACTTTCTTTTCCCTTCATCATTTTCATTAGTGCTTATAAGACATCCTATTATTCACTTTCTCTGGATTGTTTGTGAACCACATCTCTTTTGTACTTTATTCCACAACTTTCTTTTTCAATGTTTTTCTTTTTCTTTCTCTTTTCTCTCTTTTTTTTTTATATGGAGGGGTTCCATTTTCCTTAAAACCATGGGTAAGAGGAGAGTTTCCTTGTACTTTTGATTTGTCCTTCTCTTTTCACCACACCCCCAACTTAGGCTTCTAGCCTAAGTTGGCTATTCAACTAACCACAATTCAAGAGGATTATCGGTAATAGATTAAGAAAGGTCTAGTTTTCATCAAGTTTCTTCCAATGAAGCATAAGGCTCAAAAGGTGTTCAAGAGAGAATTACACGCTCACAAGGTAGGTGACAAAAGAGATATATGTCAAATTGGTTCACACTCTTCGAATTTGCCTAAGATCATATCAAGAGAGTCTTACTTAGTCAACCTGACCAACAGGGAAAATTCTAGGTGTTGTCATGCATGGTTCCAAGTAAGTTATCACACAAGGCATTGACACTTAAGTCAAACAATACTCCACACTTTTGCTAGTGTGCAACAGTCATCACAAGAGAATCAATTTGATAAATGGCTAATCACAACGAGATGCAAAGAATTCACATATTGTCTATGCAACTTCATTTGGCCTCATCGTATCAATACATTCATGTTCATTCAATTGATAGCACTATTCAAGTCATCGGTATTGATTGGGATCGAGACTTAAATTTTGCAAAAGAACAGCCACATTCGTCACACAAGAAGTGGTAAAAATTTCCGAACGGGCTAAAATCATTTTGCAATATAAAATAAAAGGAGCCATAAACTCAATAATCCACAGAAACAGATAAAACACAATTTTAAACAGAACAACCCAAATAAACAACATACGAACATCAAATAACACACAAAGGTGGGTCTCACCCCACCACAAATAAAAGTAATTTGTCCTCAAATTCAATTAACAAACATCTAAAAATATAAATAGAGAAAAATAGAGAGGTAGGCAAAGGATAATTATGGTTCAGCAGTTGTTTTATTTGTCGGGGCGGCATGGTTCTTCTTGCGACTTTAGGTGTAGTTGTCTCTGCTTCTTCGGGTTGTAGACCTTCAATAATTTTAGCATTAAAAAGAAGGTCAGGTGGGGATGTTAAGCGGACTGTTGAGTGGTTCAACAAGCTCTACACAGCTTTGCTAATAAACCCAACGCACCTATTTTCAACCCACTTACTCAAATGCTTTATAACCATCCTACTTTAACTATACAAAGAGTTAAACTTAAGCAAGATCCAACTCATGCAAGCACAACCTCCTTTTGCAATGACCCATTGAGAGTTGAATAGCTAGGAATGTAATCCAAGTTCCGAGCATAAATCGGTGCTAAAATACTTAGTTAATGCAGGTTTATGTAAAGATTAATGTGCAAAGGTGCAGTTGGAGGCATGAAGATGTATCAAAGTGAATCGTGCTGAGAATTTTAAACATTTTGTCTCACAAGTCGTTTAGATCCAAACCACTCGGTGATATTAGTCATAATCGCGGAGCATTTTGGCGAGTTGCTAGACAATCCCTTGCCTCGCCGATTCTTAAAGAGCTTTCCAATAATCTTGGGAATCCAAACGGCGGTCTCCATCGAGATAGCCGACAGAGTCGGCGATGCGCAAATAATTTCAACAGTTCGCCGTGTTTGATAGGTCCCAACTTAAAGATATCTTTGAGTAAAAAAGAAGAATAGTTTGGGTTCGCCGACCTCTTTGGCGATTTGCCAGTTAGACATGTTGTTCGCCACTATACACTATTTCGAAAACTTTCTACACTTCAACCTGTACAAACAATACACCATTATTTTATCAGTATGCAAATACAAAACGATAAAGAGTTTTGGGATGCCTCCGAAACAACACCTTAGTTAACGTTACAGCACGATGTAAGTCAACAACTATTCTTCATCCTCAAAGTCAACCATGGTGTAGATAGGCGAGTCCTCGGCGAATGGTGGATAGCGACCTGTCATCAAATGTGTGATTTGAGCATCCTGTAGCTGAATAGTTATGGTGTTTGAAGCAAATGTTTCATTCAGCATTCAATATTGTCCTTCATCTCATTCAACTTCTTGTCTTGGTCTTCAAGTTTTTGTTGAATGAGTGAAAAGGCTTTATCACTCTGCACCTCCCATGCTTCTTCCCGTGTTTACATTCACAAAGGAAGAAGTACTTTTCCTTTTCCATTGCTTGTTCTTCCAAACCCATGACTCATTTGGACAGAACGTCTACTTGAGCCACTAGTGCGTCCCACTCGTGTTTCTGTTGGGCCTCCTTTTTGGTTTCAACAATTCTATCAAGGAGTGTTGCGACGACTTCGTAGGGCTGGTGGAGCATACCGACCTCGAAAAGTTGATCGGCTATGCTCCTATTTTTGGGTCCAAGACCCCGATAGAAGCACTCCAACATTGTCTTGTCAGACATTCCATGAGATGGGCATGGTTGTAGCACTGATTGAAACTTCAGCCACATCTCTTGAATTGTCTCATTCCCTGCTTGTTTGAACGTCAGAAGTTGCCCTGAGGTTCAATAGATTTAGGAGGGGATGGTCCGTGTGGTACTCATAATGATCATCCATTCTTA
Source organism: Solanum pinnatisectum (assembly GCA_035578085.1). Taxonomy (NCBI): domain Eukaryota; kingdom Viridiplantae; phylum Streptophyta; class Magnoliopsida; order Solanales; family Solanaceae; genus Solanum; species Solanum pinnatisectum. The sequence continues at coordinate 19,762,864 of CM069084.1, read as the reverse complement.
TTTTCCTTCTTTGATATTCAAACAAGCAAAACAAAACAACAATTTAGATTAGTAATGCTAAAACTAAGAAGAATAAAAAATTCTACTTAACTAAGAAATCCCAAATAACACCACTCCCCGGCAGCGGCGCCATTTTGATGTTTGCATAATCAAGACACAACTTTCGATGCAAGTGTCTACAATGGTACAATAGTTTAGTAACCCAACCAAGGGTTGGGATCATTCCCAAGCGAGTGGTTTTGAGAATTAATAGAAAAATAATATTTAGTTCTAACTAGTCATAGCTAAAGACATTAACGATTCAAAACATTGTAATTTAAAGGGGGACACAATAGTGTCAATTAACAATGAGGGGTCTTGTCACTAGTAAGTAAAAACAACAAAACAAACAAGGATTTCTAAGTAATGAGAGGGGATCCTTGGGATGTGATGGGAATACAGGTTAAGCTAGATTATTGGGTACATGCCTTCGATAGAAGATTCAAAGAATAATTGTGACTAGGCTAAACTTTAAGGGGGATAAGCCCTCTCTCGAGCAACTTACCCAGTTTCAAATGCGTTCCTCTCGAATACCCACTAGCCGCATGAAGACCAGTCTACGCCTTAACCCACTCACTCTCTCGAGTTGAGTGTGTGGACATGGGACTAAGGTTCGCTCTCGGAGCTGAACCTTATGTCGACTCACTCACACTGGCCATCAATCTAGTGGTCTTAGTTTTACGATCTCTCTCTCGAGCAAGCCAAAAACATATAAATAAACTTGTACTTGCAACCATAAATTCATTAAATTCATCCACAACCACTAAACGAAATCATATTTAAATTATGAATAGAATATCAGCAAGTAAGACCCAATAATTATCTTAACCCATATTTGTTAAATCACACCCCAAGAATTGGGGGTTTTAGCCACACATGTATGAGAGATAGAAATTTATACCAAATTGAGCTTGCATTCAACTGGGTATGAATATTTAAGTCTTGATATATGCCAAAATGAAGAATCCAAAAGACCCAAATCCAAATCTTGAAGATGAAACCCTTTGGAACTTCAAGTCTTCAAAACCCTATCAAACATAGAGCAAAAATATCAAAAAGTACTATTCTATATGAAAATTATAATAATTGTACGACTCCTAAAACTATAACTCTAAATAGTATTTATAGTTTTCATAGATTTGTGTTGTAGTGCATGATTCGGCATCATTAGTCAGAACCACCGATCAACTCGGTGATTCACCTTTTCATGTAGTTCATCGCTGTCTTGCACCATCCTTTAGCATCATCGTGCTCTGGGTCATTGGGCATCATGGTACTGCTTTATGGAACTTCTCGGTGAAGCGCCGACTGCTCCCTTTTTCCGCCGACTTGATCTTTTCCTTCAGGGCTCAGCACACTGGAACAAAAGGCTAAGTAAGACCCTTCGGCGACTTGCTAAGTGGACTCGTCGATCCTCATGCCTTCATTTCTTCGTTCTTTTCAGTCTTTTCATTCCTTTTTGCGACGTAGTGTCCATGCTTTTCTTCTAACCTCAAAAACATGAAACTTAAGGGTTTTCATTATATATTGAGATAAAATAAGCATTTGAGGACACAATTTCTATTAAAATATAGCCCTAAATGATTCCAATTAATCCCATGCTAAGTATCTGAAATCAATGTATGAATAGCAAGAAAACATAGCATAACACAATACCCACTGCATCAAATCAACACCCAACCCCATAATTACTCCCCTAAACTTTGGGGTTTTAGCCACCATTCACAAAATTTAAAGAAATTATACCTTTCATGAAAGTAACCATGGGTAATATGAATTTTAGAAATTATAATTGATGCCCACTTTGAATTAAACTTCAAATTGTCGATTCCAAGAGCAAAGTTGAAAATCCCAAAAATAAAAATGTTCTTAAAAAAGTAAATTGTTTCTCTATTTAAAACTCAAGAGAAAAAGTGTTTAGACTAGTTTTCTTGCAAGATTCAAAAACCTTCTTTCTCTCCCTTTGGGCTATTCATAGTTACTAAATTTTTGGCCAAAATTTCACTACGCGACCATTTTGACAATGTTAGTCGTGCTCACCAAGCATATTTGGTGGATTATCATTTGATCCATAGCTCACCTTTCTCTTGCTTTAGGCTTGAGGTGTTTGAACCTCAGTCAATGAGCTCGTTCAAGTCTTCCTTTCACATTCGACAGATCACGTAGTACAACCTTTGTTCGCTTATAAACCCTCAATTTTTCTCCAAGTTCTGTCACCTTCGGTGATAGTCATCTTGTTCGCTCTTTGCATTTAGTGAGTCACCATTCCTCTTTGAGTTTGCCAACCTCCCTCAATTAATTCAAGTGTTGAGCACTGTCAGTTTTGGGAAAGGACGTGGCCATTGGGAAATTCACCCTTATTGTTAGGCGATCAACAATGTGGAGATTACACTTCTTTTCATATTCTTGGACATTCTTTCAAACATTCATCCTTGCCTTGCCCCTTATCCTTTATAGCTACAAATCAACAAAATATCATTAAAATAGGACATAATTAGGCATTGAGGACACTAATTTTTTTACAAAATATGCCTCAAATGAGTGCAAATATATTACTCATCAAAACTCCCAACTTAAACTTTTGATTGTCCTCAAATAAATCAAGAACTCAATTAGTTTAATAAGGGTGTCTACAATAGTTTTCAATGAGATCTACCATGCAAGTGTCATTACAAGAATACTCTTAATAACATGCTACACTCAATCAATATCAAAAAGCTTCATATGATGACTAGCCGCTATCAAACCAAGTTCAAGCTCACTATAGCTTCTTTTATAATGCAATACAATGTTCCAAAAAATGAATTCAAGTACCCTCACATCAATAATGATTCCATTCTCTCACAAAGAAAATAAATTAAGAAGTAAGGAATCAATACAACTCCCACTCTCCCAAAAGAGAAATACATACAGACTTCATCCCATAAGTTTGCCTTTATTAATCCATCATCATGTAACCTAGTTTATGCAAGATATCAAGGGTATTTTAGGCTTTGTAATGGGGTTGATGGTTAATGTATGGTCAATTTGGCTCAGTGACTTTACCTTTTCAAAGCATTATTGTAATCATCTTCACCTCTTCTCAAGTTCTTTCATTCTTTTTAATTTGATAACTAAAAATTTGACTTGTTAATCTTTTTATTTGAAACCTCATTTTATTTCACCAAACACTATTTTTCATTTAAATTTTTGAGATGTTGTTCATCACAGTCTCTCTTTTTTTATAAGAAGGTGCTCCTTCTTTTTGTAACACACTTCAAAGTTGAGTCACTTTTCATATTTCTTTGTTTTTACTTGGTTCTCCCTCCTCCTTCCTTTCCACTCCACCAACTTTGCCTTTTGGTTGAAGTTGGCTATTCAAACAAACCAATGCTTCAATATTGATTTTGGGTGAGAAGTTAGGGGCAATTTGGTTGAAGAGATGTAAATATGGTTGTAAATAATTGGTTTAGGCTCAAATGGTTCCAAAATGGTTGCACACCCTTGCAGGTTAGTCACAAAAAAATATGGAAGTTTAGGTTCCCTCTCAATATTTATACCCGCTATCATTCCTTACACTTACCAATGCTGGATAATGAGTCCACAATTTTGACTCATTTAAATATTTATTTTGATAGAATTAGTGTCTTCAAATGCATATTTTGCCTCAATAATTGATGAAATGCCTTGAGTTTCAAGTATTTGGAGTTAGAGTCAAAGCATGGACACTTTTGGGCCAAAAGGAACAAGCCAGCTAAAAAGATGAAGAAAAGATGGCCTGACCATCGCCTAAACCATTAGGCGAGTCACTGAATGGCTATGATATCGCCCAATGTTCCAACGTGCCAAGCTTTGAAGGAGAAAATCGAATCAACAATAGAAAGGAGCAGTCAACGAGTCACCGAACAGTTCCGCGAAGCAGTGCCTTATTGCCCAAAGTTACAGAACCTCAAATTTGCTGAAGGCCAATGCAGAAAGGCGATGAACCAGACCAAATGGTGGATTGTTGAGTGGATTGGTGATCCCAAGTAACTGCGCCAAGTGGACCTTCTGAGCACACTTTCTAACAACTATAAATACTTGTTTAAATTTTTAGCATAGTATCAGATTTTGTAATGAATCATTTTATTTTCAGTTTTGAGAACTTAGAGTTTTTGGGAGACATGGTTCTTAAGCTTTGACGATTTAAAGTTTTCAAATTCCAAGAAATTAGAACTAGGTATGGAAGAATCTTCATCTTTGACGTGTGTAAAGACATTTTCTTTCGTACCCGCTTGATGGAAACAATTTTTGGTATCGATTTCTATCTCTTTACTATGTCTAGCTAAAACCCCAATTCTTGGGGTGTGAATACGTGAATATGGGTTAAATTTACTGCTGGATATTGCTAATTGATGGTTAATTTTCTGTTTAGATGTGATTTCATTTAGTGGTTGTGTTTGAATTTAATGGGATTGTAGTTGCAAATACAATTTTATTTTCGTGTTTTGGGCTTGCTTGAGAGAGAGGTTTTAAAATCAAAACTACTAAATCAATAGTTGGTGGTTATTGGGTTGTCATGGGTTCAACTCGAGAGAGTGAATCCTAAACCCTCTCCTACACATTCAGCTCGAGAGAGTGAATGGACTAAGGCAAAGGTTGTGCTAAGAGGCCGCTTATCGGTGTTTGAGAGAAACTGATTTAATTCAGGGTAAATTGTTTGAGAGAAAGTTTACCCCCACTAAAGTCTAGCTTAGTTACAAATTTACAGCGATTAACTATCAAAAGCATTTACCCAGTTGATTATTTTTGCCCATACTCCTATCACATCCCAAGAATTCCATCTTCTTATTTGTATTTCTATACTTTTGTTGTTTTTAGTTGTTAAATTGACTATAACCACCCCCCCTTTGATATTTGACACTTGTATCACCCTTTTAATTTGATATGTTTTTTATTTGTAAATGTCTTGTAGCTATGAGTAACTTGAACTAATTCATACTTGGCTATCAATTCTCGAAACCACTCTCTGTGGAAATAATCCCAACCCTTGGTTCAGTTCTATTACTACTCGTGATCGTTGACACTTGAACTGGAAGTAGTGTCCTGATACGTGAAGTCAAAATGGCGCCGCTGCAGTGGAGTGGTGTTAACTGAGTATTTCTAGTTAAGTTGAATTTTGCTCTTGTTAATTATAGTGACACTTACTTAATTTTTAGTTTTGTTTTGCTTGTTTGTGTTGAAAACAGGAAGTATCAGCATAAACAGCAGCAATGGAATCCAAGTAAGCCATCAAGATGACATCAGAAACCTTAACAATGTCAATGAGCCTCATGTTATTAACCCCCATCGCCTGGGCGATATTGGTTCCATTCGCTTGCCTCCGACCGAAGGGAATGAGGTATTTCACATCACGAGTACTATGTTGCAACTATTGCTACTAAAGGGGCTTTTCAATGGTTTGACTCGTGAGGATCCTCATGAGCATATTAGAAACTTCATGGATGTATGTGGACTGTTCTCCTTCAAGAACATCTCTCAAGAGTCGGTCCGATTGACGTTATTCCCGTTCTCTTTTACGGGAGAGGCGTGCAAGTGGCTGGATGAATTGCCACATGAAAAAATCACTTCGTGGGAGGAGTTGGTTATTGCATTTCAAGTACAATTTTTCCCTCCTTCGAAGATGATGACTCTTCGGGATAGCATTCAGAGCTTTAAGTATCTAGAGGATGAGCCAATGCACGATACTTGGCTTCGATTCAAAAAGTTGGTGCTTCAATGCCTAACCCATGGCTTGCCTGATAACGTGTTGCTATAGTATTGTTACCGGAGTCTTGACTAGATAAATAAGGGTATTGTTGACAAACTTTCTCTGAGAAGTTTGATGCAACAACCTTATGTGATAGCCTCTCAGCTCTTGGATGGCATGGCTACTACAAACAGGGCATGGTATACCTGTGAAGACTAGGTCTCCCCTCTCACATTCATGCTGACCAAGGAATAGATGGAAAAGGACCAAGAGAGGGACCAAAACATGGTCAAGATCATGACACAACTTGATATTTTTTCTAAATATGTCATGGGAGCTAGTGTTCGTAGTATCAATGCCGTGGGTGTCAAGTGTGCTAATACGGAGAAGTCCAAGTTTGAAGCCTTGTATAATGAAGAAGTAAATTTCCTAGCCAACCAAGACAGTGGCTATCGTTCAAATTACCTAAGGCGGGGTGGTAACCAAGGTTGGGCTACGGATAAAGGTTGGAAGGATCCAAATTGTGAATGGAGGGACCATAATCCAAATTGGGAGGATGGGGAGAAGTATAGGTATGTGCCTCCACATGAGCGCCAAAAGCCAAAGGATTTGGAAGGTGGTAGGTTTGAGGATATGCAATCCCGTATCCTCAACAAAGTTGAAGGGTCAGACATGATTTTAAAAGAAATGAAAGAAGATGTGTCTACCCTTAGCCAGACCGTCACCTCCCATTCAGTGTCGATCAAGCAGTTGGAGACCCAAATGGGTCATATATTGTCTCATCTCAACCAGAGACAATAAGGGGGTTTTCCAAGTGATACTATGGGACTGAGCTTCCCATTCTTACCAAATCTCATCACACCTTTCATAGGTGAGATTTTCAAGTAGACCCAATCACCAATCTCAAATTCTAAATCCCTCCTTCTAATATCGGTATAAGACTTTTATCAACTTTGGGCCATCTTCAACCTCTCTCTAATAAGACGAACTTTTTCAATTGCCTCATAAACTAGTTCGGGACCAATTAGAACAAATTAACCTACTTCAAACAAATCGAAGATCTACACCTCCTACCATATAGTGCTTAAAACGCAGCCATGGCAATGCTTGAGTGGTAACTATTGTTGTAGTCAAACTCAATCAATGAGAGACGGTCGTCCAAACTAACCTTGAAGTCTGTCAGACATGCCCTCAACATGTCCTCTAAGGTTTAAATGGTGCGTTCCGCTTGACCATCTGTTTGAGGGTGGAAAGTGATACTAAGCTTAACATTGGTACCAAGACCATTTTGGAATGTCTTCCAAAAGTGGGAAGTAAATTAAGTACCCCAATCCGAAATGATAGATAAGGGAACCCCATGCAACTTCACTATCTCATTGATGTACAACTTGGCATAGTCTTCCACCGAATATGAAGTCTTGACGAGAATAAAGTGGGCTGATTTTGTCATCCTATCCTCAATGACCCAAATAGAATCATGTTGCATTCGAGTATGAGGCAAACCCACAACAAAGTCCATATTCACAACCTCCCACTTCTAAGTGGGAATATCTTTATATTGGCACAAGCCTCCAGATTTTTGGTGTTCGACCTTAACTTGTTGACAATATAGACATTTGGCCATAAAACCTGCTATATCCTTTTTCATACCATTCCACCAATAGACTTCCCGTAGATCATGGCACATCTTGGTGGCTCCCGGATGAATAGAATACCATGAACCATGAGCCTCCTCTAAAATTTGCTCTCTTAAGCCTTCAACATCCAAAACACATAATCTCCCTTGGTACCTAAGAACCCCATCTCCCCCTTGGGAGAAAGCCTTGATGGACTTGTTGAGTATCGATTCTTTCAACTCCATTAACATGGGATCAAGGTGTTGTTTAGACTTCACATCAACCACAAAAGATGATTTGAAACTATGATGGACTATAACTCTACCCTTGGTGAAATCCACTAGTTTGACACCTAACTAGGACAACCTATGCACATCACGAACCAATTCCTTCTTCTCATCTTCTACATGAGCCACACTACCCATGGATATTTGACTTAGGGTATTCACAACTATATTGGCTTTGTCGGGGTGGTAAAGGACACTCATATCATAATCCTTTGAAAGTTCTAACCACCTTCTTTGTCAGAGACTCAAGTCTTCTTGGATAAACACATATTGAAGACTCTTGTGGTCGGTGAAAACATCTACATGGACCCCATATAGGTAGTGCCTCCATATTTTCAAGGCAAACACCACCGCCGCTAATTCGAGATCATACGTTGGATAATTCTTTTCATGTACCTTGAGTTGCTTTGAAGCATATGCAATCACTTTACCATGTTGCAGAAGGACACATCCCAAACCCACTCGAGAAGCATCACAATATACCACAAACCTATCGGTACCCACCGGTAAGGTCAACACCAGAGCGGATGTAAATATATCCTTTAATTCTTTGAAGCTTTTCTCACAACCCTCCAACCACACAAACTTATATTTCTTTTGATTCAAAGTCGTCAATGGAGAAGCAATGGAGGAAAACCCCTCAACAAACCTCCTATAGTAGCCGGCCAAGCCCAAAAAACTTCTAATATCTGTAGGAGTTAGAGGTCTAGGCCAACCCTTTACCATATCCGTCTTCTTAGGATCTAACTCAATACCCATACCCTATATAATATGACCAAGGAAGGCAACCGACCTTAGCCAAAACTCGCACTTACTAAACTTAGAATATAATTGGTGGTATTTAAGGACTTGCAATACGATCCTCAAATGATCCATATGTTTACCTCACTTCTTGAATAGATGAAAATATCAACAATAAAAATGATCACAAATGAATCAAGATATTGCCTAAATACCCTATTAATTAGGTCCATGAAAGCCGTTGGGGCATTGATCAACCCAAATGACATGACCACAAATTCAAAGTGATCGTACCGGGTCCTAAAGACCGTCTTGGGAATGTCAACCTCTCTTATGCATAGTTGATGGTAACCCGAACGAAGATCTATTTTGGAGAAATAGCTATCCCCTTGAAGTTGATCAAGCAAGTCGTCAATTTTTGGGAGAGGATACTTATTCTTTATAGTAACTTTGTTCGATTGCCGGTAGTCTATAGACAATCTAAGGGACCCATCTTTCTTTTTCACAAACAATACTGGAGCACCCCATGGAGATATACTTGGTTGAATAAAACCTTTGTCTAACAAATCCTTCAGTTGTTCCTTCAATTCTTTCAATTCGGCCATCTATAGGAAGGGATGGATATGGGTTGTGTATCCGGCAAAAGATCAATGCCAAAGTCTATTTCCCGTTCGGGAGGAATGTCATGCAAGTCATCGGGAAAGACTTCAAGAAACTCACTCACCACGGAGATCGAATCTAAAGAAGGAACCTTGGACTCAAAATCCATAACCCTAACAATGTGATACATGCACCCCTTGGAGATCATTTCCCTAGATTTTAGACATGAAATAAATTGACCTCTAGGAATAGAATTCCCCCCTTTCCACTTTAAAATTGGCTCTTTTGGAGATAGAAATTTAACCACCCAGGTCCTACAATCTATAGAAGCATAACATTCATGCAACCAATCGATGCCAAAAATTACATGAAAATCAACCATGTCTAATTCTACCAAATCAACCAAAGTGTCTTTATGAGACAAAGAAATAGGACAACTCCTATAGACTCCTTTTGACACTACCGAGTCACCAACCGGGGTAGACACCAAAAAAGGTTCTTCTAACACATCGGGGACTATTTCAAAATTCATAGCCACAAAAGGTGTACCAAATAACAAAGTTGCACCGGGGTCTAACAATGCATAAATATCACTAGAGAAGACTTGTAACATACCGGTCATAACATCCGGGGAGCTCTCTTGGTCACCTCGGGATTGAAGAGCATAGAAGCGGTTCTTCTTAGGAACATCAAAATTTGAACCACTAGAAAGGGCTTGCTTGCCTTCTCTTTCTTGAATCTTGAGCATGGGAGAATCTCTTTTCATATGGACACTCTTCCCACAACTAAAGCAAGCATCTGTGCCAACTAGGCACTTGCCATCATGCTTTTTACCACACTTGGCATAATTAGGTCTTTCAACATAAGAGCTACCACTATTACCTCATTGTGGCTTAGGGTTAGACACCCTATCTTTGTTTCCCTTTGGAGCACTAGAAGAGCCTTGTTTTGAGAACCTTCTCTTAAATCTTTGTTTACCTTGAACCTCAAATTTACCTTTGGAAGAATTCCCATCATTAGCCCTTGCCCTTTTCACTTCTCTATTCGCCTGCTTGAGCTTTTGTTCCTCAATTTGTTCGGCATGAACCATAAGATGTGAAATATTCATACTTGGGATGAGCATTGCCTAAAGACATTCATTGACTACCAAGTCGGATACCCCCATGACAAATTTGTTCATCTTGGCCCTAGAGTTTGCCACCAAGGTTGGAACATACTTAGACAATTGGGTGAACTTAAGGCAATACTCCTTCACACTCATTCCTCCTTGGCGAAGGTTGACGAATTCTTGCATCTTTCATTCCCTCAACTATAGGGAAAAGAACATATCAAGGAAGACCGACTTGAATATTCCCCAATCTATCAGGCCCACTCTTACGGGTCTCTCCTCCTTCCATTGATCATACCAAACTTGAGCCACATCCTTAAATTGGTAGGTGGATAGTTACACCTTCTCTTGTGGAGAAACTCCCATAACATCAAGCACCTTAAACATTTCATCAATAAACCCTTGTGGGTCTTCATCCACTTTGGAGCCATAGAATATACAGGGATTCATTCTTGTGAAATCCCTGATCCTTGAAGCAGTTGTACTTGCATTGTGGTTCAAATAAGCTCTAGCATCCCTAGTGACTTGATTCGTTAAAGCATGAGTCAATGTTTGGAGAGCTGACCTTATTTCCACATTTATCATAGCCCCCTCATCATTAGGAGCTTGAGGAACTTGAGGCCCTTGAGGACTTTGGTGAGGAACTCCCTCATTCACAATCTCCTCTTCCATCCTTCTTGTGGCCGCCATTATTGTAGGCATATCCTATATGCACAAGAAAGGGGTTAGGAAAAGGACTTCATAGTGTTAAAACTCTCAGGAACGACTAAAGAGTAATGAAAGAAGTGAAAGTTCCTAAACATCTTATAGCCTCTCATTCATAAGTGTGGCGCACTTCACACTCATGAACAAGACTCTACTAGATGTGGTTCATTAGACATCATCCAAGAATCATTCTAAACCTTGTGATCTGATTACCAAGTTTGTCATGACCCAGGGGTACCCCTAGACTTAACACGTTGTACTTGACCCCGAAGGGGTCTCATACAAGCCCTTAGCATAATCATGAACATAACTACATAGAAATGATGTGGAAAATTTAAAACTTTTACAATCGAAGTCAACTTCTTTTTCATAAACGAATATAAGAGTCTAGACCTTTTCTCAATCACCATCTAGTACAATAGAGAGTAAAAATAGAGTCAGGGCCCTTGACATCAATAAAGTCTCAAAAATAGAAAGTACAATAGAAGCTAGAAAAGAATAACATCTTGTCCTTAAACCATGAGGACTAACTAATCTTAGGGAATAGTCAACCCAAGCTTCACTTGAAAGAAGAAGTACGTCTCAATGACTGGAACCTACACTCATAGTCAATGTAGAAATTATGGGTTAGGACAAATAATGTACTAAGTATGGAAGCCATGCATAAAAGTCCTTAAAACATGCATAAAAGGAACATATAGTTGAAATCATGCATATATCAAGTTTGAAAGTCATTATGCACATTTATAAAGAAACATAAGTCAAATCAACATATAAGCAACCCAAGGCCATACTTGCGCAATGCAAAGGTAAGATTACATAACCCTACCAAATGCTAAGTATCACATTTAGGTCACCAACATCATAAATGTATTACTTTTGCCTAATCCATAACCAATATACATAAATAATGACCTATTCATATTCGTAACTTGTAACAAGTAAAGTCAACCTTAACATTCATACATATCTTAAATACATAATCCATATGTATTCATAACATAGGAGAACCTCACCATAACCCCTCTTAAAGTCTACTTGTGCAATGCATGATTGAAGTCCCATACCCCCACTCATACTAAGTAGTACCTCTTAAGAAGTCATAATTAAAGTCCATGTTCTTATCATAGTTTATATTCGTATCATATAGGGAAAATAGCCTTAATCGACATAGACCATGTGAGCTACATGGAATCTATTGTTCTACCCCCACACTGAAAAGAGGTGTCCTACTTGCCTACGGTAGAACATACATTTTAGCTTTTAGGTGGATCCACTAGCTAAAGACCTATGTGGGCACATAGTTATGGGATAAGGAGATTGCTACTAGAAACCTGGACTACTAGCATAAAAGTTTTCCATTTCATGAGATAACTTACATTGGGAAGCCAGACTTTCTAACGTAAAAGCTTCCATCTCATTATCATATCCATTCGGTGCTCAGCATAATTCCCTTCCAAAGTAACATTAAGTCTTTACTTAAGTTCGTGTTCATGAAAGAATGCACTAGGCACTCAACTCAACATAGTATCATAATAGCTCATGGATTCATTGGGTGAGAATGTCCTTTCAACCTTAGAATCATCAATATGTGAGTAAACCTTTCACATTATATTCATAGTGTTTCATGAGGATGACCTTTCAATCAACACAACAAGCTTATCATAAACAGACATACATACTTAATGCATAAACAAGTGTAAGGGTATAGGGAAGAAGTATATTGCATCAATACCACAATTACACCATAGTCATAGGATCATCACTATCTAAGTGAATCACATGTTTATATACAATCCTTATCAACATGTATAAACCATAATTAATTGCCCTTCAAGGCCATGAATCAAGATCAACCCTAACTAATAGAATTACAACATTAGATAGAGGGATATCATGATTCAACAACTTAATACAAATAAACATAATCAATTGTCAAGCTCCCATCATCAATCAAGCCATACCATAGTTCACAATTTAGGAAGAAGGGGGAATCATGGGTCCAAGGGAGATTTTCATCATAATTAAACAATACTCCAAAATTCCAATCATAAATCGTCATAATCAACCATAATGAACCATAATTAAGCAATTGAAATCGTTTTGGAAGAAGACCCATGAAGTAGATTGAAAACCCTATGTTTTGGGGATTTGAATCTTAAAAACATAGTTTGAAGGGGCTCTTTGGGTGATAGCTTCCCAAAGATGAAAATCATCCATACCTTAGCTTTATTTCCACAAGGAATTGGAGAACCCTATCTTGACCTTTTTCTCTTCAATGGAGTCTTAGAGAGAGAATTTTTGGAGAGGAGAGGTAGTTTCTAGTTTTTGGTCTTGTCAGTTATGAAGTGTTAAGAGGAGTTTAAGGAATTAGAAGTATTTATATAGGTCTTAAATAATGCATTAAAATGACCCCACACTAATATAATAACTCTTGGAATTATTGGCTTTGGCTAAGTCTTAGCCGATTATTTAACAGGTTTTGCAGGAGGGGACCTACGCCCACCACCCACAGACCATAGGTAGGCTCACGCCCTATCCTACAGGTCTGTGGTTTGGTTCTATAGCCCCTCTTTTTGGCCATCCACTCACGAGACCCCATATACGAGACGTGATTGGGTATATGGGCCGTGCTGCTAAATCGTGGAATGTTACTAGAACTTGGAGATTTTAGAGGAGGTTTAGTCTCGACTCCCGACCCAACCTATGGGGCATGAGTCCACCCACGGCTCGTAGGTACCTCTTTCATGGGTCATGTTGGTTTTTGACAGCTTTTAGGCAGTCCTTTGGTCCTCCTCAAGGACCCTTGGGGGTCTTTGGGGGCCATGCCTTGATGTTTAGGGACTAAAACATTAGTACAAACTTAGGGAGGTCATTTTAGGACTCTAATATTTACGTTTAACTCCATTTAGGCTACTAGATTATATGTTAGGCTCTAGCTTAGGTCATTAGATTTTTGGGGTGTTACATAGGTGTGGACAAAAGCACGAGGGTAAGTGCTTAGTCAACATGGATGGTTTCTGCTATTGTACTAAAAGTGGTCATAATATAAGGGATTGTCCAATGCCTACAGCTAATGGAAGAAAAGGTAAGCAAGCTTCTCCTAGTGGTTAGAGTTCAAGTGCTCCAAAGAAAAACTGATTCTATGCACTTCAAACTCATCAAGATCAAGAAGGTTCTCCTAATGTGGTTACTGGTATGTTGAAAGACTTCCAACTTGATGTTTATTCTTTACTTGATCCTGGTGCTACCTTGTCTTTTGTAAATCCATATGTGGCTACGAGGTTTGATATTCTTATGGATGTGTTTTTAGATCCCTTTTATGTCTCTAATTCTGTTGGTGATTCTGTTGTGGCTATGAGGGTCTATAGAAAGTGTCCCGTCTCCTTGTCCCATAGAGTCACTCATGTTATCTTATAGAGCTTTATATGCTAGATTTTGATGTTATCCTTGGTATGAATTGGTTGCATTTGCTTCTATTGATTGTAGAACTCATGTAGTCAAGTTTCAGTTTCCAAATGAACCCATCCTAGAGTGTTAAAGGGGAAATTATATTCCTAAGGGTCAGTTTGTCTATTGTCTTGAAGATAGAAATATGATTTCTAAGGGATGCATATACCATCTAGTTAGGGTGATTGATATAGATTTCGACACCCCTACTCTTGAGTCGGTCCTCATTGTAAATGAGTTTTAGAAGTATTTTGACATGATCTACCCGGTATTCCTCCCGAAAGGGAAATAGACTTCGGTATTGACCTCCTCCAAGATACAAAACTTATATCCATTCCTCCTTATCGTATGGCTCTGGCAGAACTTAAGGAATCAAAGGAGAAAATAAAAGATTTGTTGGATAAGGGTTTCATCCGACCGAGTATCTCTCCATGGGGTGCTCAAGTTTTGTTTATTAGGAAAAAGGATTGTTTGCTTCAGATGTGTATTGACTATTTGACAATTGAACAAGGTTACTGCTAAGAACAAATATCCTATCCCAAGGATAGATGATTTGTTTGACAAACTTGAAGGGCAAGTTACTTCTCTAAGATTAACATTCGATCGGGTGATTGAATAACGTTATCAAAGATACTTCATCCAATTCTAAGCATCAACGATCGTTAATCAATCTATAACCCAACTAAATGAGTTGGGGTCGAATTCCACGGTGAGCAGTACGTGCTTAAGATTCAATAGTAAAGTATGAACATGGTCAAACAGTCATAGGAATAGAAATTATCGAATGAAAACATTATTCAAATTAGGGGGCGACATGAATGTCAAATGGGCAGTTTTGGTTTGAAATTATCAACAACAACAGCAACAAAGAATATGAAATAACAATAATGAGACGGGTTCTTGGGATGTGATTTGATAATAGGCTAATATAGACAAATGGGTAATTGCAAATATTAGAGAATAGCTAGGTATTAGTGAGTAAGCTAGACTATAGAGGAGATAAACATTTTCTCGAATAATTTACCCTGAATCAAGTCGATTTCTCTCGAACATTGACAAGCATGCCAAATAAGACCAGCCCACACCTTAGTACATTCACTCTCTTGAGCTGAATGTGTGGAAAAGGGTTGAGGATTCACTCTCTCGAACTGAACCCATGACAACCCAACACCCACAGACCATCAATGAATAATTTTAGTTTTAAAACCTCTCTCTCGAGCAAGCCAAAAATACAAAGGTAGAACTGCATTTGCAACTACAATTCTTAAATTAAACCACAATTAAAGAGTGAACTCACTTGTAAATAGCATTTAAACTAACAATTAGCAATACCCATAAACTAAATCAGCCCATAATCACATAATCACACCCCAAGAATTGGATTTTAGCTAGACATTATAAAAAGACAAAAATCGTTACCAAATTGTGTTTCCATCAACTAGGTTAGATTAATTTTGTCTTTAAAATGGTCCAAGTTAAAGAATCTCAAAGACTCACTTCCTATTTCTCAAAAGTGAAAAACTTCAATTCTTAAAAGCTAAGGAAAACTAGCGAAAAATTGTCTCACATTTCAAAACTTCATAAAAATATGTTCTAAAGAGTAATTGATATGATAATTGATAATTTTATAATTGATTCTAAACTAAATGTTCAAAAATGTGTTTATAGTCGCCAAAAATGTGCTTCGAAGTGTCACTCGACGATGTAAGTCGGGCTCGCCGATCTGCCCTTTGGTCAATTCCATCGCCCTTCTGCTTTGGCTATCAACATCCTCAAGGTATGTAACTTTGGGCGATTAAACACTGCATCGCGGAACCACTCAGCGATCCACCAACTTCTCCTTTCTCTCGCCAACTTGGTTCTTTCCTTCAGGGCTTGGCACACTGGAACTTTAGGTGGTCAAGCAGCCGTTCGGCCACTCGCCAATTGGACTTGGCGATCACCAAGCTTGCTTTTCTTAATTCTTTCAGCTCACTTCATTCCTTTTTGAAAATTAGTGTCCTTGGTTTGTTCCTCAATCCATATACCTGGAAATCAAGGGTTTTACATTAGTTATTGGCACAAAATAAGAGGACACTAAATCATTGTAAATAAATGCCTAAAGGATTCCAAATCTCGAACTCATCAACACCCCAAACTTAAATATTTGCTTGTCTTCAAGTAAAACTCATGTGTAGCAGTTCAAAAAGGATGTCACAAATAGTGCTGCACAAGACTCAATCACGAATGCACACAACAAGCCTCAACTTTTTCATGCAAGGAATTCTCAAAGATTCAAGTTATGACTCACCATTATATAAGATTCTAAAGTTCACAATACTTGCTTCAAATGCAAGTGCAAGCTCAACAAAGGTGCTCAAACGTCCTCACACAAAGATGATTCCATACGCACACACAATGGTTCAACACTTTATAGTTTCAGAATAATACACAACTCTCACACTCACAAAGATGAACACATGCATGACTTCACCCATTGGTTTGCCCTTATTTTCCAACCAACAATTGTTTTAGATCACTCACGATCAAAAAGATATTTTTAAGGCCTGTAATGGGATTGAGTGTAAAGGTATGGTCATTTAGACTCAGGGGCTGCTATCCTCATGAAATGTGGCATAAACAACACTTTATTTCCTTTTCTTCAACATTTGCACTCATGCTCAAAATTCACCCCGTTATTCACCTCTCATGGAATATCGAACACCCTATTTCCTTTGCAACTTTCACAACTTTTTTGTTCTTTTTCTTTTTCATTCTTTTTTTCTTTTTCTCTTTTTTTTTTTTTTTTTTGTATAGAGGGGTTCCATCTTTTTGAGAACCATGGATCAAGGGGGACTTCTTTGCACTTCATGATTTACCTTCTCCTTTCACCACACCCCCAACTTAGGCTTTGGGCCTAAGTAGGCTATTCAAACAAACCACACTTCATGAGGATTATGGGTGAATGGATAGAGAGGGGTTACAGTTTCATCAAGTTTCTTCCAAGAAAAGGATAAGGCTCAAAGGATGTTAAAGCAAAGTTCACACACTCACAAGGTAGGCCACAAAAGAGGTATAGTGTCAAAGTGTTTCACTCTTCAACATTCGTGCCTAAGATCATTTCAAGAGCTTGCATCACTTAGTTAATCGGACCAACTGGGAAAATTCTAGGTGTCATCATACAAGGTTCACGGTAGGCTCATCACAAAATGCATTGGCACCAATATCAAATAAGACTCCACACTTTCGCTAGTGTGCAATGTTCATCACAAGAGACTCATTCGATAACTAGCTAGTCACAACGAGATGCAAAAAGTTCACATATTGTCTATGCAATTTCATTTAGCCTCATCATAGCCAGATATTAAATTTTATTCGATTAAGAGCACTATTAAAGTCATCGGTATTGATTAAGACCAACACTCAAATTTACACAAGAACAGCCACATTCAAATACACAAGAGGTGGTAAACTTTTTAGAAGGTTCAAAACCAATTTGCATTCAAAATACAGAGCCACAATCTCAAACATCCACAAAACAGTGTCAAAACACAATTTACAGCACAAAAACCCAATATATACAAAATAATAATCACAAGAGGTAGGTATAGAAATACCTCATCCCACCACAAATAAAAAGAAATTTGTCCTCAAATGCAACAAAATACTAAAGTTCAATAAAAGTGACAGAGACGGAGGTAAAGAAAAGTTCTTCTACACAATCGCTCCATATGTCGGGGCATTAGTGCTCGGTGTAGCATCAGCAGCAATCGAGCCACTTGTGCCTTCCATGGACATGTATGTAAGTGACGTCTAAATCACTGACTGTACAATCGTCTCCTCAAAGTCATAGATCGTCTCATCTGGCACCTCTATTTGTTCCTAGTCGGTATCTGCCTCTGACTCATCAACTGCCATATCATCCATCGGAACGTCTCCGGTGTTGGCTAGAGGGATCTCAGAAGAAGTCAAGGCATCCACATCATAATGCTGCCTCCGATAGTGAAGTGAACGCAGTGGACTTCAAGTAGTCCACATCCTTCTTCAAATTTGTATCCTCGACTTTCAAAGATGTCACCTCTGAAGTGGCCCCTTGTCGACTCTCACAAGTCTCTACTCTCGCAGTGAGAGTGTCAATAGATGTTAAGAAGGGCGTAAGTGCAACTAGGATAGCACTCTCAATCATCCACGATACAGTAGCCTACAATCGGGTAGCCCTCACATCCATAGAATGGGCTAAGTGCCCCATCTTCAAGATCATGGCCTGAGTGATATTGGTAGGCTTGGAGGTAGTAGAAGCACCAGGAATCTGGGAGAAAGTGGAAGTACCTAAAGACCTAGAGGCCAGAGTAGGCAAAGATGCCTCTACAGGTATAGAATCAACATCCACCAGAGCTGCTCTCCTCCTGTCTGCCTCCTTTCGAGTGTACACGACCTTTATGAGCTGGATGTCAGTGGAAGATGTATGAGTGACCTCGAAATCCCTCTTCTCATCCCAATAAACTCGAGCACGCAAGCACAACTCTGTAATCAAGACCAGGAAGGAAAGGGATGTCTAATGCTGTTTGGCCCTCAAGGCCATCTCCTGCTCAATAATCAATCCCAAGTTGAACCACTTTTTTGCTATGATTGACCCTAGATAGGTTGCCTTTGCATGTCAGAGAATGGATTCATTCAGAGAAGGAATGGTGGAGTTGTTGATGAATTCGAACCAGTAACGTGCAGCTACATTCAAGTCCTTCTTCTCTATCTCAACTCCCGCCTCAATCCACCTTGGGGTGGTATCATAAATAAAGGGGGCAAGCTAGCTCTTTACGTCATCCAAGGACTTAGATGTCTCCATGCTCTCATATTCAGGCTCGAATCCTGTAGCTCTCTCAAAGAAAACATTTATGTGATCGCTGCTACACCCAACTTCTTTTCCTCGGACTATGACAGACTTCATCGGTCCAAAGGCACTGTCCTTATTCTACCCCTATGGAACTAAATCATCATAAGTATAATAGAACTCATGGACCCAGGTGTAGATATATGGTCCTCGGGGCCTGGTGAAGATATCGAATCTATGCCACATGAGTGTGTCCAATAGTAGAGGGTACTTGCCCTCTAAGCCCTCTGTGGACATCCACTTCTCTTCTAGGATTGTCCTCAGTCCCTTGACTTTTAATCTGTTGAGTAGCTGGAGAGGAGGACCCTGTACTGGTGGAACTAGAGACACAATCGGTGCTGGAGCTAGCACAATAGCACTTGTTGGAGGGGTTGCCTCTAGAACTTTCAATGAGTCTGGGCGAGACCTAGCACGGATCTTTACCCACCGGAATTGTAGAGGCTGGTCATCATCCAGCTCAGAAAAATGCAGCTTTAAAGTCAAAGGACTCTCCCCCACTACTGGAGTTGCACTCAGGAATCTCATATATGGGCTTCTTGCCCTTACCTTTTCCTCCCTTTGGAGGCTCTTTCCTTTCCTTTTTAGAAGGATTTGCTGCCCCTTCATTTATCACCATGCTCTGTGCTCTTTTATGGGGTGGCATGTCCAAGTTGGTTCCAGCTATATATGCAAAACACACCAAAGAGAGTTAGAATCATTCAAGAAAATTTCACAAAAACAGATCGGTAAGTCACCGAATCACTATGACGAGCTAGATCGGGCTCGCCGAAAGGATTGGATTCAAAAGTTTCGAGAAAAATTCCATGCTGGTGATGGGATGTGCCTTTTTTTTATTCGGCGATAGCATTCGGTGAGCAAAGACAAGCCCGCTGAAAGTTATAGTGCATTTGAGGGGTTAGGGGTGCAGAAAGGGCGATCAAAGAAGACTTTCAGTGAGTCGTCGAGTGCACTCGGCAAACTCTAGCTTCTCATTGAAAGGTACAAAACAAAAAGCATAAAAAACAATACAAAAAGGCGATCAAGGGGTGTTCGGTGAACCGCCAAGTGGTTCGACGAGCTCAACCCAGCTCACCAACATATCCAATATGCCTACTTTCTACCCCGACTTCCAAAATCAACCCAGCAACCCCCGAAAACAAAATCAATGCTTACACTTATTCAATTAGACTAAGACCTATAATACCCATGCCACCGGAATACTCAGACTTCTCACGATTTGGCAAAAATAGGCCATTTCACGACTTTAGCCCTGAAGAATGACGTCAAACGCTCCATCATTGGGCAAAGCACTTCATTTAGCAGCAAAATGGGCTACTCAGACTTCACCTGAATAGACCCAACATCAATTAAGCACAACCCAACAATTTATGATCAATTTTAAGGCATGAAACTCGGGAAATTAACAATTTATGCAATTTAGGTTAGATATCAAAATTAAAATAGGCAGGCAAGCACAAAAATATGAATTCAGAGAGGCCCAACACACATCATTAAGAACAAAATTGCAAATGAGTTTAACTGCTAATTTACGAGTTTTGGGGTTCAAAAAACCAACCTTTAATGTCGAATATATGAATTTTTAACACTAGGCGGCAATGTATCCAACTTCTAACACCGAATCAATGACTAGAAAGCGGTAAAAATGTAAAAAATATAGGAAATATAGTGCAGGTGTGATTTTTCTAAGTTAAAAAAGTGAGGGAATGTGAAAGAGTTTGAAATTTAAACCTTTGGCCTTTTAAAAACCATCCAGTTCTCACCTTTTTGGCGACATTAATATTCGTCGCCAAACCACTCGGTTACATGCCTAGTGGGTACTTAAGTCGCTGAGTTTTATAGGATCTTCAGCTAGTGTGGGGGTCCAAACGACGGACTATGTCGGGATCGCCGACCTGTTCAGCGATTCGCCGACTATTCCATGGGCCCGCCGAGGTTTAGATACTCTAATTTGAAAATTTCATGAGTCCAATAGTAGTCCAAGTCGGGCTCTCCAACCTCTTTGGTAAGTCGCTGACTGGACTCTTTGCTCACCAACCTACATTTTTCAAGCACATTCCCCACATCAACCTACATAATAAACACACAGTTATTTCAAAAACAAAACGAAAGCAGTAAAAACATGGGTTGCCTCCCAAGAAGTGCCTTAGTTAACATCATGGAACGCGCAAGTCCCCAATCAAACTTCACTCCTGGAGTGGAGATAAAGACAACACATGACACATTTGGGTCTCTTGTAGCTGAATAGATATGGAATGGGAAGCAGTCATATTATTCAGCAGTGAGACATTCTCTTTTATCTCTTTCATCACTCTTTCATGTTCTTCGACTTTGTAGAGAATGAGTGAGAGTATCACTTCTACTTGTCCACCCTAGTACTTCTTGGACTTTCTACGCTCATGAGGGGGAATGTACCTATCTTTCTTTTGGTATGGTACTTCTAATTCCATGATCTTTCTGGCCCAGTGATCCTGCTGAGTCAACATTGTGGCCAAGCCCTGGTCCTTCTCTGTCTCATTGTTGGTCTTGGCCATGTGATCAAGGAGTTAGGCTGCTATTGCATATGGTAGTCGCGTGACACCACCTAGAGATATTTGGTCAGCCACTCCTCTATTCTCAAGACTAAGACCTCTATATAAGCAATCCAGTAGTTTTTTATTTGGAATTCCATGAGTTGGGCATTGCAGCAATAGTGTCTTAAATCTCAACCACAACTCATGGATTGATTCACCCTCCAATTGCCTGAAACATAGGATGTTATCCCTAAGAATCATCATTTTCGAAGAAGGATGGCTCACTTGGTTACCATTGCTACAAGACATGCTCCTTTCTTTTGTTCTAAACAAGCAACATACAAAACAAAACTAAAAGTAAGTAGATTTAACTATAACTAAAAAGAACAAAATTCAACTTCACCAAGAGAATCTTAAACAACACCACTCCCCTACAGTAGCGGCATTTTTATTGAATAACATTATTCAAAGACACTTCATCCAATTCTAAGCATCAACAATCGTTAATCAGTATATAACCCAACTAAATGAGTTGGGGTCGAATCCCACAGGGAGCGATACGTGTTTAAAATTTAATATTAAAGTATGAACATAGTCAAATCAGTGATAGGAATAGAAATTATCGAATAAAAACATTATTCAAATCAAGGGGTGACACGAATGTCAAATGGGGGCTTTGGTTTGAAATTATCAACTACAATAGCAGCAAACAATACGAAATACCAATAATGAGATGGGTTCTTGGGATGTGATTCGATTATAGGCTAATATAGACAAATGGGTAGTTGCAACTATTAGAGAATAGCTAGGTATTAGTGAGTAAGCTATACTATAGAGAAGATAAACTTTCTCTCAAACAGTTTACCCCAAATCAAGTAAATTTCTCTTTATCATCGATAAGCATGCAGATAAACTAGCCCACACCTTAGTCCATTCACTCTCTCGAGCTAAATGTGTGGAAAAGGGTTTAGGATTCACTCTCTCGAGCTGAACCCATGACAACCCAACACCCACAGACCATCAATGAATAATTTTAGTTTTAAAACCTCTCTCTCGAGCAAGCCAAAAATACAAAGGTAGAACTGCATTTGCAACTACAATTCTTAAATTAAACCACAATTAAAGAGTGAACTCACTTGTAAATAGCATTTAAACTAACAATTAGCAATACCCATAAACTAAATCAGCCCATAATCACATAATCACACCCCAAGAATTGGGGTTTTAGCTAGATATCATAAAAAGATAATAATTGTTACCAAATTGAGTTTCCATCAACTAGGTAAGATTGATTTCATCTTCACAATGGTCCAAGCTGAAGAATCTCAAATACCAACTTCTAATTTTACAAAAGTGAAAAACTTCAATTCTTTAAAGCTAAGGAAAACTAGCGAAAACTTGTCTCACATTTCAAAACTTCATTAAAATCTGCTCTAAAGAGTAATTGATATGATAATTGATAATTTCCTAATTGATTCTAAACTAAATGTTCAAAAATGTATATATAATGGCCAAAAATGTGCTGCGAAGATTCACTCGGTGAAGTAAGTCAAGCTCGCCAATCCACTCGGTGATCCACCCTTTGGTCAATTCCATTGCCTTTCTGCCTTGGCTTTCAGCATCCTCAAGGTCTGTAACTTTGTATGATCCAAAATTGCATCGCAGAACCACTCGGTGATCCACCGACCGCTGCTTTCTCTCGCCAACTTGGTTCTTTCCTTTAGGGCTTGACACACTAGAACTTTAGGCGATCAAGTAGCCGTTCGACGACTCCCCAAGTAGACTTGGCGATCAGCAGGCTTGCTTTTCTTCATTCTTTCAGCTCGCTTCGTTCCGTTTTGCAAATTACTGTGCTTGCTTTGTTCCTCAATCCATATACCTTGAAATCAAGGGTTTTACATCAGTTATTGGCACAAAATCAGCATTTGAGAACACTAAATCATTTTAAATAAAGCCCTAAATGAGTCCAAATCTCGGACTCATCATTGGGTTAGCACTAATTGAGGGTGAAGGAAGATGACATTCTAAAGATGGATTTTCAAACATGGTATGGTCATTATGCATTTTTGGTAATGTCGTTTGGCTTGACTAATGATCCGACGACATTTATGGATTAGATGAATAGGGTGTTTAGACAATACCATGATGTGTTTTTGATTGTGTTTAATGACGATATATTGATCTATTTAAGGAGTGAAGATGAGCACACCTATTATTTAAGGATTGTGCTGGCATTCCTCAAGGACCAACAACTCTTTGCAAAGTTTAGTAAATGTGAGTTCTATTGAGATCTATAGCTTTTTTATGTCATGTTTTTTTTGGTAAGGGTATTGAGGTAGATCCTAAGAAGAAATATGCGGTAAAGAGTTGGCCTAGGCCTCTATCCTTTTCAGATATTAGAAGTTTCTTCGGTTTAGTTAGTTACTATAGAAGGTTTGTTGAATGGTTTTCTTCTATTGCCTCTCCATTGATGAAAATGACCTAAAAGAAGGTTAACTTTATATGGTCTAAAGCATGTGAGAAGATTTTAAATGAATTGAAAGATAGACTTACTACCGCTCTGGTATTAACTTTATCGGAAGGAACCGATGGATTTGTTGTTTATTGTGATGCCTCAACAATCTATTTAGGATATGTATGTAGGCAAAATGGGAAGGCCATTTCCTATTACTCAAGACAATTTAAGGTTCATGAGAAGAATTATCCTACTCATGATCTTGAACAAGCGCCGATTGTTTTTGCCTTAAAGATTTGGAGGGATTATTTGTATGGTGTTCATGTAGATGTCTTTACTGACCACAGGAGTTTGCAATGTGTATTAAACAAAAATATCTGAATCTTCACCAATAAAGGTCGCTTAAGTTACTAAAGGTTTATGACATAAGTGTTCTCTATCACCCCGAAAAGGCAAATGTGGTGGTGGATGCTATTAGTTGATTATCGATGGGTAGTGTTACCCACATTAAAGATTATAAAAAACAGTTGGTTTGAGATGTTCATAGGTTGGCCTGATTGGGTGTTTTGTTAGTTGACTCTACTAAAAGTGGTGTTATGGTTCACAATGGTTCAGAATCGTCTTTTGTGGCAGATGTGAAAGCCAAGCAAGACCTTTTCTGAATTTGATATAATTAAAGGAAGTGGTTTCCGTAGCTGCTTTCTCCCTCGGGGGAGATTGTGTGCTCCGATATCAAGGTCGTTTGTGTGTTCCCAATGTAGATGACTTAAGAGAGTAGATCTGAACAAAAGCCCATAGTTCTCGATATTCGATTCAGCTGAGAGCCACCACAATGTACCATGACTTGCGGGAGATCTATTGATGGAATGGGATGAAGAAGGATATTGCAGAATTTGTGGCTAAGTGTCCTAATTTTCAACAAGTGAATGCTTTGCATCAAAAGTGGGAAGTTTATTCCAAGATATTAACATTCTGTCATGACCCAGGCGTACCCCCTGATGTAACATAGCGTATAAAACCCCGAAGGACTCAATATAAGCCACTTAGTTCTCATAACATAAGAAATAGAACAATAAGAATATAATAGTTCAAAGTCCAAAACATATTACAAAATGGAAGGCGGTAGTCTAAACTCTTGTCGAAACATAGTCATCTAATACAATAGAATGAAATTGGTCCTAGCCCATACATCATGTCAAAAAAAGAAATACATGAAAGAAACTAAATAATAAAGTCTAGCCTTAATGCATGAGGACTCACCAAAGCTCGGGAATCAGTCAAATCACCAACTAGCCATGAAACTGAGCACCCTGAATATCGGACCCTACATTTGGGAAAAATATAGGCAAGAGTATGTGTTAGTATAAAACAATGTACCAAGTATTCTAGCCATGCATTAAAATCATTTAAAACATTCTAAAAAGTATATTTCATTTCATGACATGCAATTGACCAAGCTAAAACATAATATGAAATAGTTATAAAACATAAGTCATAAATCATGGTCAATGCAAGCTAAATTCTTCTTTAAAACCTTTGAACTCATATGAGATACTCCTTGAGTAACCTTAGTTCATTATTACGTGTGAGGAATTAGCGTTAACCTAGACTGAGACAATAGGAGCTATATCATGGAATCTGGTGTCTACCCCACACCGAAAAGGGGTGTCCTATTTGCCAAAGGTAAAACCTTAAACTTCTAGCTTAAGTGGATCCACTAGCTAATCAACTTATGTGGGAACATAGTTATGGATATGGAGATTGCTTCTAGAAACCTGACATGTACTAACGGGAGAGCTTCCATCTCATGAGATTGCTTTGGAAACCCGACCTTTACTACGGGAGAGCTTCCATCTCACTATCAATACCCACTCAGTGCTAAGCATAAATTCCTACGAAATAGTCATTTCATACTTGACCTCATCACTCATAAAAAAGTGCCCTTGGACAACCAATTCAAGCTAGTTTCATTAAGATAGCTCTTAGTCTTTGATTAAGTTAGGTAAGAAAACCTTTCATCTTAAGAATCCTTTTTATGTGAGGAAACCTATCACATCGTACTAGTATGTGCTTTAGTGAGAATATCCTTTCATAACACAACATCATCATTAGAAAGTAGCCTTAAAACATTTGCATAGATTTCATAAACAATGCATAAGTCTATAATTCATCTCCTTGAGGTCAAAACCCAATTTTAATCATCAACACTTAGAAAACATCGGTTAGATATGGATATCATCGTAAATACATGTAACTCTAGTATTACATGATTTATTTAATAAAACTCTTCCTTGAAGATCAAAACCACACAACATATAGTTCATAACTTGAAAACATAGGGATCACATGGGTTCATAGGGGAATTCATCATTAAAGCATTGCAATTCATCAATTCATGCATAGAACATTATAATTAAATCAATAATGATAAGAACCCATGCTAATTGAAGAAAACCCTAACTCAATTGGTGAATTCTAACATTTGAAGTAGAGGAATTTTGGAACTCCATGGATAGAAGGAATCCATTGATGAAAACTATCATACCTTGAATCCAAATGATAGCCTTCAATGGAGGAATTGGATCCTTAGATTAAAAACCTAGGTGAACCCTTCTTCTTCTTCAAGTTTGTAGAGAGAGAATATTTGGAGAGTAATTGGTTTTCTTTTGGAAATTTGGAAGAATGAAATAAATGGGAAAACATTTCGAGGTGAAAAGACTTGTATAGGGGTCCTAAACACACACAAAATGACATAGTATAGGAACTTATTAAATAGGAAAAGACCCAACTAACCATGAAAAATAACTTCCAGCAGTGAACCACGACCCACCACTAACGGACAGTGGTCAGGACGATGGACCGTCCTGCATGGTCGTCGATGCTGGTCAGAAACTTGACATTG
The DNA here is from genome assembly GCA_035578085.1 of Solanum pinnatisectum. Classification (NCBI taxonomy): domain Eukaryota; kingdom Viridiplantae; phylum Streptophyta; class Magnoliopsida; order Solanales; family Solanaceae; genus Solanum; species Solanum pinnatisectum. Next base: position 19,735,877 of record CM069084.1, on the reverse strand, counting down.
GTGCTTCAAAACATAAACCTCCAACCACGGTCTGTGGTCTGACCAATGGTCCGTTGGTCAGGCTGTGGTTCTGGACCCTCAGAGCCTACCTAGGCAGGCCAACCACGGACCACACCTACGGTATGTGGTTCATTCCACGAGCCGTGGGTGGCAGACGTGGTCTGGCACCTACAACATTTGGAAAGCTACTATTTTGGTCATTTTGTATATGGGGTGTTACAATATCTCCCCCTTGGGTTCATTCGTCCTCAAATGAGATTTAAACTAGTTCTAAAAGAGTAGGAGAGAAGCTCACAACCCAATCAACAATGCAATGCATACAACCAAGGAGGAACTATCGACTCCAAGCTAGGACATTCTCAAAACATCAGAAGAGGGGTGAAACTAACTCTATCTGCTCATCATGCATGCAATGCGCATAAATAATGAGGAAACATCATCTCAAAGCTCAACATACTCAAATGCAACATAAGGAAGTAGGAAATACATCTAGCAACCCAATATGCATGAATATTCACAATTACTCATGTTCAAGGAGGAACTAAATTCTCCAAGCTAAAAGCATGCTCAACACAATCTCATGGAGCTCATATGAAATTCACTCTCAAAAAGCATATCTAAAGCATGTTCATCAATTCATCTCATGAAGTTTATAGGGCTTCATTTTAATAGATTTACTGTCCGCAAATGCTTATTTTGTGCAAATAACTTATGTAAATCCTTGATTTCTAGGTATTTGGATTGAGGAACAAAGCATGGACACTAATGAACAAAAAGGAACAAGGCAGCTGAAAGGACGAAGAAAAGAAGGCCTGGTGATTGCCTAACCCATTGGGCGAGTTGCCAAATGGCTACGATATCGCCTAAAGTTCCAATGTGCCAATCCTGAAGGAGAAAATCAAGTCGGCGATGGAATGGAGCAGTCAGTGTGTCACTTTAAGGTTTCCCGATGCATTGCTAAGATCACCCAATGTTACATAACATGAGGATGCTGAAGGCCAAAGTAAAAAGGCAATGGAATTGACCAAAGGGCGGATCGCTGAGTGATTTGGCGAACCCAACTTACTATGCTGAATGGCCCTTCGCAACATATTTTTGGTGACTATAAATATATTTTCAAACATTATGTTTGGGATCCGAATTTTATTCTGAACATTCATTAGAGTAATTTTTTATTTTTGAACTAAGAGTATTGAGATAATATTTTCCTTAGTTTTAAAGAATTGAAATTTTCCATTTCTTAGAAATTGGAAGTGGGTCTTTGAGATTCTTCAGCCTTGACTTTTGTAAAGACGAAATTAATCTTACCCATTTGATGGAAACACAATTTGGTAACAATTTTTATCTTTTTATGATGTCTAGTTAAAACCCCAATTCTTGGGGTGTGATTATGTGATTATGGGTTGATTTAGCTTGTGGGTATTGTTAATTGTTAGTGTAATTGTTGTTTAAAAGTGATTTCAGTAAGTAATTTTGGTTCAATTTAAAGGGTTGTAGTTAAAAAATGTAACGACCCAAGGCTAGCCCCAAGATGTGACACGACATACTTAACCCCAAAGGGCTCTCATACAAGCCTCATAGCATTTTATTGCATTCGATAATAGAAAATAGTACAGAATTAAAACTTTATTTAAAACGATACAATCAAAATACTCATTTAAAACTCTAAAAAAAAACACTACAGAAGTCTATTGTCTTACATGGCCATCTAAAAACAACATCCGAAACAAAAGTAGGGACATGCCCCTTTACAATGTCTAACAATACTCTTTTACATGAAAGAAAAGAAACATCTAAACACTTGTCCTCGATCTATGAGGACATACCACTTTGCCTTGGAAGAATCTCAAATCAAGGTCCTTGATCTAGAGAGAAAGCAACTCACTTGCCGGAACCTACACTTGTAGTAAAACATAAAGAAGAATGGGTTAGCACAATTAAGTACTAAGTACGATAGCCATGCAAAAACCATGCTTAAAACGAACATTTTATTTGAAAGTCATGCTTTTATGCGATTTTGATAAAACTTCATGAACATAAGTATAAAAGGCATAATATTCAAACACAACCAATATACAAGGCATTTCACCACATTAGAACATAATCAACCATATAAACCATTACCTTCACTTTAAGACTTCACCTCAAGCAACCCTCAAGTTATACTTTGTGCAATGTATGGATAGCGTCCCATACCACCATCCACACTAAAGTACCACCTATCACCAAAAGTGAACTTACCATTCAAACTTTCATCTATACACAATACTTATACATAAGAGACATAAACATTTCATAGGTCATAGCATCACATAAAGAGCATCACCTAAGATAACCCTAAGTCATATTTGTGCAATGTTCAAGTAGCATCCCATACTACTACTGACACTAAGTACTCCTTTGAAGTCACCGTATACAAGTCACATTCATACTCAATAAGTAATGACAAGGAAGTAACTCATAATACAGTCCAAGTATAGCATACATCGTCTCATTTAAGCATATGAGAGTCAACATTCTTCATTAGCTTCATTTAGGACACATTCATACATTAGCCATTAAGACTTAGAGAACTCACTATGACCCTCTCAAAGCCTACTCGTGGAATGCATGGATGCTATGAGTCCGTCAAGAAACCATAATGCACATCTCACATAATGGGAATAAGCGTTTAACCAACATAGACCATGTAAGCTAGACATGGAATCTAGTGTCATGAAGCCCCACATTGTAAAAAGGTGATCTACTTGCTTAAGGTAAGACTAGTAACAATATCTTTGGTGAATCCACTAGCTAGACCTATGTGGGCACATAGTTATGGGATATGAAAGATGTTCATTGAAATTCGGCCTAACGTGGGGAAAACCTCCATCTTACCATATCCTCTCGGTTCTTAGCCAACATTCCCATAGAGTAGTTTCAATTATATTACATTATTGTACTTGAGAGGAATACCAACTTTAAGCCTACCACCCCAAGATACATTACACATGAAAGTGACACCAACCTTAGGTCTACTGCTTCATGGTACATTACAAGGATAGCTCATTGGCTTTCCTAGAAAGGGCCACCACCATTAAGTCTACCGCTTCAAGGTTTATCATTTCACAAAAGGAAGAGCCACAACCATTAGGTCTATCAATCCAAGGTATAGCATCACATTAGTTCCTAGACTCCTCATGAAGGGTCACCACCATTAGGTCTACCGATCCAAGGTTTAGCCTAGAATACTTCATCATTCATTCATTCATGAAAGGATACCAACATTATGTCTACCAATTCAAGACATTAAGATATTAAGTCAAGATATATTCATTATACAAGAAAATGATGCACAAGCCTGCCAATTCAAGATATCACAATCAGATTACTTCCATTTATACAAGAAAATGATGCCTAAGCCTACCAGTTCAAGATATACAACACATAGGAGAAAACCTTCCACATTCCATCATCATCTATTGTGAATGTTATTTGAGAATATTCTTTCAATCACAACACTATTACATTCTAAACATGATCATCATACTATCATTGTATTCACATACATATCCTTCACATAATATTCATACCTTGCCTTTCAATGCCATCGATCACATTCAGCCACACACCTTAGATCAATACAATTAGGCAAGAGCAATAACATAATTTTAACATTATATATCCATATACACATAAACAATTCACATACTTAATAATCAATCAAATCCCATTCACAAATCACAACATAGGAATATGGGGAAAAACATGGGTTCTAGGAAGAAATAATATTAATTCATCCTTAAATCCACATTTCTTTAATAATTTAATGCAATAAAGCCTTTATAAAATGTTTTGAATCGAATCCATGCATAGATTGACATCTAGGATTTTTTGGGGAAACATTGGAGATTTAAAATCACTTTTGAATTGGCTCCTTGAAAGAAGCTAAGTCAAGGATGAAGACCAGCATACCTTGATGGAAGAATCCCATGAAAATCCCTTGAAAAAATTGAAGACTTGACCTTGAGAGCTTGAATCCTTTACCTCCAATGGAGGTTTCTAGAGAGAAAACTTTTAAGAAGAGAGGTTTCTAACTTTGGGGTGTTTTGAAATAATGAAATCTAAAATAGAGTTTAATATTTTAAAAGCACTTAAAATATTTTAATTAACGTAAAATAACCATCCTATAACTAAACTAAGTAACTTAGGAATTTACTAAACTACCCCAGCATTTGGCCAAGATTGACAGCTTTTATAGGTGGTGACCTGCCCATGACCTACGGACCGTAGGTTGGCTCACGCCCAGTCCTGCTTGTCCGTGGTTTAGGCCTGGGACTCACCTTTTGGGGCCTTGACCTACGGAGGCCATTCACGGGCGTGGATGGACCTACGGGACGTGGACCCCATCTGTAGGTCACCCTCATTTTGGCAACTTTATTTTCTTGGCAGTTTTGGGGGTTAGGCTTTAGGGTCTCCCTCAAAGAACCTTGGTTGGTCTTTGAGGGGTCATACCTTAACGGTTAACCCCTAATTCCTCAACCTAAGTCCAGGACAACATTTTACAACTGAAACCCCAAAACAAACTCACAACCAAACTCGTTAAGCTCTAGTTTCACCTATTCATTTTACGGGTTGTTAGATTAATCCCCACTTGGGAACATTCGTCCTCGAATGACACTTTGAACACTTTAAGGGGTTAACGAATCAAGATTAGTAGCCCCATCATCCATGTAACATCATAAACAACGTACAAAACTAGGAGGAAACCTCAACTCCACATCAACAAGCTCAAAGCAACACAATAAGGTAGGAACTACATCCATAAACTCATTATGAATGATAACTTCAACATTTCTCATTACATTGGAGAAATTACCTTCTCCAACTACAATATTTCTCATCACAACATCATTAAGCACATTATGCAATTTCTCTTAAAAGCACATTCAAGCATGTTCAACATTTACCTCATGAAGCATATAGACTACTCATACTAAATGCACATTAACATGAGGAACATAATTCATGAAAACTCATTTTCTCATATAAACAAGAATTCAACTAGAACATGCATAACATAATGAGACTATGGAAACTCATATTCACACATGACTGCAAAATATGAAACAAGCTAAATGGAACTCTTCATCTCAAGCTTGAATTAGCGTAGAAGGAAAGAGATAAGGTTATCAAACCTCTCAACAACCCTTCTATTCAACATACTATCCCCCACTTAGGAGTAAACCCAACTAATGCTAACATGAAAACAACATAGGAACCTCAAAAAGACATTCATAACCATAAGGAACTACACATACCGGTACCTTCATCCGGATTAGCTCCTTTGTCCTTGTTAGCTTGAAGCACATAGAAACAGTTTCTCTTTGGAGCATCAAGATCTAGGCCATTAAGATAAGATTGTTTGGCCTCCCTTCCTCTAGCCGTAAGAATAGGACAATCTTTCACTTGGTGATCATTCTTCCCACAACCATAGCACCCACTAGTACTGGCTAAGCACTTCCCATGAATCTTCTTCCCATAATTGTGGTTAGTAGGTTTAGCAAATAGAGGTCCACTACCTCTCTATTGGTTAACCATAGGAGTGCTTTAAGAATCTTAGTTTGGAGATCTCTTCTTGAACGTAGGTTGACCTTGCTCATCGGGCTTAGACCTGTTCAACTCCCTATTATTCCTCTTAAGTTTAAACTCCTCAATAGATTGAGCATACACCATAAGTCTAGAAATTTTCATATCATCATGGAGCATTGCCGTATGACACTCTTTCTCAACTAGGTCGGATACACCGGTAACAAACCTACTCATCTCATCTCTAGTTTTTGAAACCAAAGATGGAGCATACTTAGACAATAGGGTAAATTTCAAGGAATATTCCTCAACACTCATGCAACCTTGCTTAACGTTGATAAACTCCTCTACCTTAATCTCCCTCTTGTCACGGGGAAAGTTTCTACCCAGGAATGCTTCCTTGAATAATTCCCAATCTATAAGCCTCGCTCCTTCCGGCTTGTTACTCTTCCATTGAGTGAACCAATTTAGGCAACATCTTTCAATTTATAGGCGGCAAGTTCCGCTTTTTCAATAGAAGTCACTCCCATAACATTGAGTACCTTATACACCTCATCTAAAAACTCTTGGGGATCCTCTCCCACTTTAGATGCTAGAAAAACTGGTGGGTTCATTCTCACAAAGTCCCTCAACCTAGAGGCCATAGTACTCTCAATAGAATTTGCTCGAGGCCCCACATCTCTATTAACTTGGGCCAAGGTTAGAAAAGCTGACCTAATCTCTTCATTAGTCATGGCCGGAGCATTAACCGAAACTTGGTTGTCTTAAGGAACTTGATCACCTTGAGGACCTTGAGGATCTTGGGGAGGAACTCCCACGTTCACAATCTCCTCTTCCACTCTCCTTGCGGTAGTCCTTCTTGTATTCATATCCTATAAACACAAGAGAAGGATAAGGAAAAGAAAACTTATAGAGCTAAACTCTAAAGCACGACTTCAAGAATATGAAAGAAGTGTAACTTGCTAACGTCCTATAGCCTCTAGCTCATAGATGTGTCGCGACTTACGCCTATGATCAAGACTCTAATAGACATGGCTTGTGAGACATCACACTTAAAAACCATATCAGAAATCTTATGCTTTGATACCATGTTTGTCACGACCCAAGGCTAGCCCCTAGATGCGACACGACATACTTGACCTCGAAGGGGTCTCATTCAAGCCTCAAAGCATTTCATTACATTCGATAATAGTAAATAGTACGGAATTAAAACTATATTTAAAACAATACAATCAAAATACTCATTTAAACTCTTATAAAAAACCATAGCGGAAGTCTATTGTCTCACATGGCCATCTAAAAACAACATCTGAAAAAAAGTAGGGACACACCCTTTTACTATCGAAAAGTCTAGTAATAGTCTTTTACATAAAAGAAAACAAGCATCTAAACACTTGTCCTCGATCTATGAGGACACACCACTTTGCCTTGGAAGAATCTCAAATCCAAGTCCTTGATCTAGAGAGAAAGCAACTCACTTGCCAGAACCTACGCTTGTAGTAAAACATGAAGAACAATGGGTTAGCACAATTAAGTACCAAGTATGATAGCCATGCAAAAACCATACTTAGAATGGACGTTTTATTTGAAAGACATGCTTTTATGCCATTTTGATAAAACTTCATGAACATCAGTATAAGAGGCATAATATTCAAACACATCCAATATACAAGGCATTTCACCACATTAGAACATAATCAACCATATAAACCATTACCTTTACTTTAGGCCTTCACCTCAAGTACCCCTCAAGCTATACTTTATGCAATGTATGGATAGTTTCGCATACCACCATCCACACTAAAGTACCACCTTAGGATCACCACAAGTGAACTTACCATTCAACCTTTCCATCATTACAAAATACTCATACATAAGAGACATAAACATTTCATAGGTCACATCATCACATAAGGACCATCACCTAAGACAACCTTAAGTCATACTTGTGCAATGTGCAAGTAGCATCCCATACTACTACTGACACTAAGTACTCCTTTGAAGTCACCACAGACAAGGCACATTCATACTAAAGAAGTCATCACAAGGAAGTAACTCATAATACAATCCATGTATAGCATACATCATCTCATTTAAGCATATAAGAGTCAACATTCTTCATTAGCTTCATCTAGGACACATTCATACATTAGCCATTAAGACTTAGAGAACTCATTATGACCCTCTCAAAGCCTACTCATGCAATGCATGGATGCTATGAGTCCCTCAAGAAACCATAATGCACATCTCACATAATAGGAATAAGCGTTTAATCGACATAAACCATGTAAGCTAAACATGGAATCTGGTGTCATGAAGCCCCACACTGTAAAAAGGTGATCTACTTGCCTAAGGTAAGACTAGTAACAATATCTTAGGTGAATCCACTAGCTAGACCTATGTGGGCACATAGTTATGGGATATGAAAGATGTTCATTGAAATTCGGCATAACGTGGGGAGAACCTCCATCTTACCATATCCTCTCAATGTTTAGCCTACATTCCCATAGAGTAGTTTCATTTACATTACATTATTGTACTTGAGAGGGCAACCAACATTAGGCCTACCGCCCCAAGATACATTACACATGAAAGAGCCACCAACATTAGGTCTATCGCTTCATGGTACATTACAAGGATAGCTCATTGACTTTCCTAGAAAGGCCACCACCATTAGGCCTACTGCTTCAAGGTTCATCATTTCACACAAGGAAGAGCCACCACCACTAGGTCTGTTAGGAGTGTTAGAAAGTAATCTTGCTTATGGACCAGTTTACTTTAACTGTTATCATAATTTTACTGTTGATATTCATGATCCAAATATTATTGATACTTTGACACTTAATGTCAAGACCAAGAACATGAATAGTAAAATAGATACTAGAGAAATAGCTGTAATATACCGGGTATATTACAAGTTAATGAAGACCACTATAGCCCCAAAAGCTATAGTTTCTAGTGTTAAAGGAGTAACTATTCTTATGGAAGCAAATCAAGAGCATAGTACTACTTTTTTCCCTAGGCTCCTTAAATGGACTGATATTTTAGTTGATGAAGAATGGAAATTTGATTCCATTACAAATCCTTACCCATTCAACCGGAGACTTCGCAGATAGACCGGGTTATCCAATTCCCTAATGGATCTATTAACCTTAAGTTTTTAAGATCCAGCTCTTTTAGCCAAGCTTCTTCAAGTAGAAGAATGTCTTCGGCAAGACCTTCTTCTTTTCAAACCCGGGAGGAGGATGAAGATAGTATAAGCTAGCCAAACCATAGAAAGCTTTATGCTGTAGATTTCTCCCAGACTGTTCCTAAGGTTTACTATGAAGAGACTTTGGGAAGTCCCACTGCCAGCGACATGAAACCTGTGCATAAAAGAAAAGATTCTATTGGAGTTCTCACTTCCGATGAGGAATTTGTCCCCAACAAAAGGAAATTACACGCTTGGTGGAAATCTCCAGAACATAAGCAAATGGTAGATTGGTATAAAGCTACCTATACCTTGGAACAAAAAATCTCTTTCAGAGATAAGTGGTTCGAAGATATGAAAAGATTCAAAACCGAAATTAAGTTTTTTAAATGGCTTGAATATTCTGGACAAATCGATGATAAACAGTCATCTCTTCCGGTCCTTATCAATAAGTGGTACACCAAAGAACAAGTGGTTGAAAGTGTTACTCCCCCTCTTGAAGGACTTAGTATTCCTTATCGAAATGAGGTCCTGAAAGCTGCACCTTTCAAAAACCCATAGAAAAAGAATTAGCCTTGATAACCGCTGCAGACCTTAATAAAGTTTTAGAATAGAACAATTATACTAACCAAGTTCTCCATGTGATATCCCAATAAATTGAGAAACATAAAGGAGATAACTTCAAAGGAATTAGTCAGATAGCTGATAAACCTAGTTCTTCCAAAGTTAGCGCTCAGATTGAGACTAAGCCTATCTTTAAAATCCCTGAATTCTCCAAAGAAAACTTTCCTAAGCTATCCAAAGAGTTTAACCATTCCAATGAATTGCTTGACAGGATAAATGATCAGTTATCTAGACTCAACATCACTCAAGGTAATAAGCTTAGAACTCTATTAGAAAGACACCCCAACAAAAGAAATTATTATTCTAGACCTTCTTTCCCTGATGTTCAGTTTGAGAAAAACGTTCTCCATCTAGCGTCTGCTGCAGATGGTTCTAGGTTGACTGAATGGAATATAGATGGAATGGCCGAATGTAAGATTTATTCTAAGCTCCAAGAAATGGAGATGAACATCACCGCATACAAAATGAAAGGTGCTGGGGATAAGGAAGCTGCCAATATGATTATTGTAGGTTTTATGGGTACCCTGAGAAATTTGTGGGATAATTATCTCACTGATCAAAATAGGGCAGAGATTCTTGATGCTGTAACAACGAAAGTAGTTGTTAAAATTGAAGAAGGAACAAGTATCTCTTCAGAAGTAGTTTATGAAGATGCTACTGCCACTCTGCTTTATAGCATAGCAAAACATTTCGTGGGAGAACCATGTCTTTTCCAAGATAGAAGTCTTGAAACCCTTAATAATCTATACTGCAAGAAATTGACAGATTTCAGATGGTACAAAGACATGTTTCTAAATAAGGTCATGATAAGATCTGACTGTAATAATGAATATTGGAAAGAACGCTTTATCAGCGGATTACCTACTCATTTCGCTGAAAAAGTCAGATAAAAAATAAGAGATAGATGTGAAAGAAAAATCCCGCATTCCCAATTAGCATACGGAGATCTTATCAGCATCATTAATGTTGTTGCAATGGAACTTTGCACTGATCTTAAGCTAAAGGAACAGCTTAAGAAAGATCAAAAGTCCACTTCTGCAGAACTAGGAAGCTTCTGCCAAGATTTTAGATTTCCTTTGTTAAAACCTCCTTCTGCTAGGAAAGCAGGGAAAAAGGAAAGAACTACTGGACAGTATAAGAAAAGATCTTCAAAGAAAAGAAGAGATTTCAAAGAGAAATCTAAAAAGAAAAGGAAGCATACTTCCAAAGAATCTTCTTCAGAAGACACGTGCTGGACATGTGGAAAAAAGGGTCACAGATCTAATAAGTGTCCCAGAAATAAGAAAAAGAAGAAGAAGGTCAACCTTCTTGAAGTCGATGAAGAAATTAAACAGAAACTTTTTTCTATCATCGAAGAAGAAGAAGCTTCTGATACTGAATATTATTCCTCAGAAGAAGAAAGTGATGAAGAATTTCTCAATGTCACCCATAATTCAGAATTTGAAGAAGAAGAGTCAGAATGTACTTGTAACAGGGCATTTTGCCTCTGTGATATTAAAACTATTAGTGTTATCTCTGAAAGGACTGCAGAGACACTTTTTTCTACTATTGAGCATATTCAAGATGAAGAAGCCAGGAGTAAATACCTCCTTGAATTACAAAAGTTGGTTACTAGGCAAAAGGAAGAAAACCCTAAAGTGATTCATTTTAGCATGAAACAAATCATGAACAAATTTGACTCCAAAAAGGAAGAACCTTCTGTCGAAGAACTTAGAAGAGAAGTCAATTCTCTTAAAGAAGAGATGAAAGGAATTAAGTCTAGGCTTCATAAAATAGAGATCGAGGCCATTACAGAACAACTTCTTAAAGAAGTCAGAAATAAAGAAGGAACCCCTAAGGCGGTTGCCTCAGATAATGAAGAACATGAGGAAGATGAGGATAGCGAAGCAGGTATCCATACTATTACTAAAATTAGACCTGAGAGTTCTCATATTATGATTAAGCTTGTAGTTAATGAAAATTTAACCCTTAACAAGATTGCTTTGTTAGATAGTGGTACAGACAGAAATTGCATTGTTGAAAGGATTAATTCCTACTAAGTACCTTACCAAGGGAACTACCAAATTATACAGCGCCACAGGTGAGCGTATAACTATTGATTACAAGTTATTTGATGCTCATATCTGCAATAATGGTATTTGTCTCAAAAATGATTTTGTAATTACTAAAAACATTAATGAAGAAATTATTTTGGGAATACCATTTATTACTCAAATAAAACCGTATATTTCTGATTTTAATTCTATCAAAACAAAGATTTTAGGAAAAGAAATTTCATTTCCTTTTATTAAAACTCTTTCTAAAGAAGAAAGTAAATTTTTACATAAACAAACTGCTTTTAGAATTAATTTAATCTCTAATCAGATTTGTTTTCTCAAAGAAGACATAAAAATTAAGAAAATTGAGCAAATTTTAAAAACCCCGGGAATGATAACTAAGATTGCCAATTTACAAAAAACTTTTGAAAAAGAAATTTGCTCTGATTTCCCAAATGCTTTTTGGGCCAGAAACGCCCACACTATTGATCTCCCTTATATTGATGGATTCAATGAAAAGGCCATTTCTACGAAAGCTAGGCCCATTCAAATGAATCATGATTAAATGGAAATTTGTAAAAAGGAGATTAATACTCTTTTAGAAAATAACATTATCCGGCTCTCTAAATCTCCGTGGAGCTGTTCAGCCTTTTATGTCAACAACGCGGCGAAAAAAGAGAGAGGCTCTCCCCGTTAGATATCCTATTCCTAACAAAAGAGATCTTTTGAAAAGAACTTTTAAAGCAAATATTTATAGTAAATTTGATATGAAATCAGGATTTTGGCAAGTACAGATTTCTGAAAAGGATAAATATAAATCTGTTTTCAATGTCCCCTTTGGACAATATGAATGGAATGTTATGCCTTTTGGACTTAAAAATGCCCCTTCTGAGTTTTAAAACATTATGAACTCTATTTTTAATCATATTAGCCATATTTCAATTGTTTATATTGATGATGTGTTAATCTTTTCCGAGGACATAGATTCTCATTTCAAACACTTAAATATATTATTCAAAATTGTTAAACATAATGGTCTTGTGGTTAGCACCAAAAAGATCAAACTATTTCAAACAAAAATCAGATTTCTTGGTCATGATTTATATCAAGGCACTTATAAACCTATTTGCAGAGCCATTGAGTTTTCAGATAAATTCTCAGATGTCATTATTGATAAAACCCAATTGCAAAGGTTTTTGGGTAGTCTCAATTATGTTGCAGACTTTTTCCCCAAGGTTAGACAGGTTTGTAAGCCCTTGTATGATAGACTTAAGAAAACACCTGTTCCTTGGACGAATGAACATACTACAGCGGTAGTTAAGATTAAAGAAATGGTTAAGAGCTTGCCTTGCTTAGATATCCCTAATCCAGATTCTTTTATGATTGTTGAAACTGATGCTTCAGATATCGGCTATGGAGGAATTCTTAAATAGAAAAGAACTCCCGAAAGTCATGAACAATTAGTTCGTTTTACCTCAGGAGTTTGGAATTCCGCACAGAAAAACTATAGTACTGTTAAAAAGGAAGTTCTCGCAATAGTCCTTTGCATAACTAAGTTTCAAGATGATTTGATTAATAAAGAATTCTTACTTAAAGTAGATTGCAAATCTGCTAAATAAATTCTTCAAAAGGATGTTAAAAATCTTGTTTCTAAATAGATATTTGCTAGATGGCAAGCTTTATTGTCTAGCTTTGATTTTCAGGTGGAATATATCAAAGGAGAATAAAACTCTCTCCCGAATTTTCTAACAAGAGAATTTTTGCAGGGAAAATCATGAGGCCAGTCATGAGGCCAGGATTTGGAACAAAAGGCCCTTTCCAAGAAAAGGGAAAAGAAACTGACAAGAAGCAATCAGCTTCTCCATTTGCAATCAGGCCACCTTTGAATAGCCCAAACAAGTTTTCAGCTCTTGCAAGCTTACCTCCCATAAATCCTCCTTACACTATAAGCCCCTTTCCATCGCTACCACCAAGCGCATCCTCATCAAACCCTTTGATTCTAAAGAAACCTTTTTCTAAAGAATTTGAACCATGTTCCTTTTCCCCTTCAGGAAAACCCAGATTTTCCTCTCCACAAACAAAAGATTCATACACCATGAAAGCTCCAAAAAGCTTTTTAGAGGCAATCTCTCCTTCTCATAATAAATCTACAGAAAGAGAAGTCTTTGATATGGTAACTTTATAGGTTAACCCAATCCTTGCTCTTGACAAGGAATATGAAAATTTTGAGGTTAAGAGTTTGCTTAAACCATGTTATACCAACAGGAATTATGTGGACACAGAAAATCCTCTTAAAACAAGAAAATATTATGAGTTTATTCTTGTTGACACAAGTTCCATTGAAGTGGAGCACAAGTTAAGCCATGATTCAGATCCGGATAGCATTGCATATTCGAAGTTCACTATTAAAAAGGTTTTATCTCCATTCGATTGGCAAGTTGACCATCTTCATACTCCAATTAACCTTTCCAGGGAACACAAACCCCAGACATACAACTGGTTTGATTATAAAAATGCTTGGTTTAACTTTTTATATTTAAGGCCAACCACTCATACTTGGTTCGTCAAATATGGTCCTGAATTTTCCAAATCCATTATCCCCAGATGGTTCTATGAATGGTGGAACAGTTTCGGAGGAAATCAGAAGGTTTTGCCAAAAACCTTTTTAGATAAATTTAATCAGTTTCAAACTGAACAAGATATTTCTACTTTGCCAGAACACATTAAATTGTGTAAATACTTTGTACAAAAAAGAATTTCCTTCATTATTAGTTGGACTTTTTCTATTCATGTGTTTGACAGGATCAAATATTTGTCCAAAGAAATACTCATTAAAGGATGGTCGTCAGCTCCCAAAGAAGCTCTACGCCAATCCCCAACACCAACAATTGGAAAGAAATCATCCTCTAAAGATGATTTAAAGAAAAGGCTCCAACAAGCTCTGTCAGATCTAGAAGATGACAAACAAAATGACGAGACAGCCTTACAATTGCTAGTTGAGGCCTCTTCACAAAGTGATGACAATGGAGATATGTTAAGGCCAAGAGCTTTAGCACAGTCTTATCAAGATCCATTTTATGATTGATCTAATTAAATAAATAATCCAGTAGAGGATATTAAAATCTGGAATTACTGACCTTCTGAATAGAGACTCAAAGAGTCAGAATTATTTAAGAAGGTAAGGGATGAAACTCAAAGAGTTGGAATATCTCTTGATTAATTATTCAATTAAATTAATTATACAAAGAATCCCACAACAGCAAAAGATACTTTGGCACGTTGCGGAAATATCCATCACTCTGAAGGTGGCAGATAACTTCTAGAAAAGCAGCAATCACTTTCCAAAAAGAAGATGCCCGACAAAAGAAAAAGTAGCCACTACTTTTCCAAAAGAAAAAACAGATGGCCGACCAACTTTATCAAAAGCAAAAGGGACCCTCAAAAAGAGATTCCTTTATCAACCAATCAGAGAAGAGCATCGAATTAGTTCTCTATCTATATAAGGAGAAAACATTTTCATTGTAAGGCATCAGAAAATTCAGTCTAGATTTTCTTATATGCTCTTGTCTTAAGTTGTAATGTGGATTGCTTTCTCTTTGATTTTTGCTTCTGTCTGAATAAAATTGTGAGTAGTTTGTTTATTGCTCACCGAAAGTGGTCAGAGATTCGCTGAAAATACCTTCCCATCGCCGACTTGCTATGATTTGAAACCAACATTTTTGGCGAGCCCGAGTTAGCTCAGCAAAGAAGTTCAAGGACTCGTGATCCACTTGGCGAGTTTTCCTGCAGAAGATTATCATGTCCTTCTACTTGATTTCTCGCCTAACTCTTCCCAATATTTTGCAGATATGACTAAACGTAACAAAGCAGGTAGCAACACACCACCCAAGGCAAAGAAAAAGGGATCACACTCAATGAGGATGCAACTGCATCCAGGAACAAGGCCACTAAACTTTCCACAACTAGTGGGAAAGGAAAAGGCAAGGACAAAACCATTGAGCTATCAGATGCAAGCTCCGACAGTATTGGTTTTTACAGTAATGACCCAACAACATATGATAGTGAGAGTATGGGTTCAGATAAAGATGAACTGATAGAGGCACAGAGGAATGAATTACGATCAAAACAACTAAACGACCCATCTCGGATCAAAAATCCTCAATCCACCACTCTGAATCCTCCAGTTTCAGAGCAAGAAATAGTACTGGCACCTCTAGTACAAGGCCCCCCACATAAATCAATGAATAGATTAAAGTCTAAGGGGTTGAGAATGATCATTGAGGAAAAGCGGATGTCCATAGATGGGGTGATCGATTGGTATCCTGAGATAATAGAGTGCCTGAAATATCACAAATTCCAAATCTTTACAAAACCCTGTGGCTCTTATATACCAAGTTGGGTCAAAGAAGTTTACAATGCATACAGTGCATTGGTACCTCAACAGAAGAGGCTGGTATTGTCTTCCAAAGCAGTTGACTAAGTGGTCATCAGAGGAAGGAAGGTAGCTTGTGACAGTGAGGCTATCAACACAATCTTGGGTATGTCTGATAAAATAAATGATCACTGCCAGCACTTGATCAGAACAGAGAAGCTGGATGCGATGAAAAAGTGGTTAGCTCTGATAATCTCAGATGATAATGCTCTGAAATAGTTAGTAGAAGGTGTTTCGATTGAAAATAAAGATCTAAACATAGCTACAAGATACTGGTTCGGGTTCATCAGCAGCACAATTATGCCATCACAAAATAAATCAATCATTCGCCTTGCCAAGGCAGCTTGTCTTGGATATATCATAGAGAAAACCAGTATAAATCTAGGGATGATCATTGTTTCCGAGATCCATATGCGTGCAAAGCAAAGCCAGACATCTCTCCTTTTCCCGATATTAATCACTGCATTGTGCAAAATAGCTCAGGTGCCTAGAGATGCAAAGAAGGATGTGGAATTGGTTGCCACCGCTTCCACCAGTATTCGAAAGAACGAAGCCGAATATCTTAAGGACCAAGCGAAAAAGAAACAGAAGGAAGTTGTGGCCACTAGGTCTATACCTGCAGAGGCATCTTTGTCTACTTTGGCCCCTGGGCCTTTAGATATATCTGATGCCATCACCACTCCTGCTAACCCTCCACATCCCTCTCGCTTCATTACCACCTGCACTCATCATTGTCGCTGCCTCCTGTAGGCTGATCACTCAAGCATCTTTGATTCGGATGGGACAACTTGCCCAATCTGCTAATTGTCGGACTGCCAACATAGAAAGCTCCATTCTAGGAATGATTCAAGCTTCCATTGATGATGTTATGAAACCACTAAGCACTAGTATTGATGCTCTAGCTGCCAGGATAGCAGTGTGTGAGCACGACTAAGGATCCAGAGAGGAGGTAACAGCCTTAAAAGCCGTCATTGCAATACTAAAGAAAGATATGGACTACCTAAAGTCCACCGATATGTCCATGATATTTCGAACAGTAAAAATTCCAAATATGCCCGAAATGCCTCAGACTATCACTGGACATGGGGATAGAGAGAAGCAGATAGCCGACCCTGAGTCAGAAGCAGAGACTGATGAAGAGATGCATGAAGAGACTGAGGAAGCTGCAGATGAAGACCTGATCGAGACAGAAGCAATCCTGATAGATGTTGTTGTACAGGCTTCCTTGGCAAAGGCTCTTGCTGCTAGTTCGAATGAAGCTGGCCCTTTTGGAGGTCACTCTGGGCACTGAAACCCAGAAAAATGGAGTGACTGATTAGCCAGGATCACCTCTTTACCTCCCTCTCTGTCTTTCTTTATTTTACGTTTCGAATTCTGTGTTAATTGCATTTGAGGACAAATTGGTGGGGTAAGGCCTACTTTTTGTGTGAATATTGATGCTCATGTTTTGTGCTCATATTTGGGTTGTTCTGTTTTAAATGATATTATCACTGCCTTTCTGTGGATGATTGAGCTTATGGCTCTTTTTGTTTTAAATTGCAAAACAATTTTGACCCTTCCAAAAAATTTTGAATTTTTCGCACATTTTCGCCACCCGTCATATGCTCTTGATTGTGGCTGTTCTTTTGCAAAAATTTGAGTCTCGATTTCGATCAATACCGATGACTTGAATAGTGCTCTCAATCAAACGAACATGAATGTACAGCTACGATGAGGCCAAATGAAGTTGCATAGACAATATGTGAACTCTTTGCATCTCGTTATGACTAGCCTTGTATCAAATTGATTCTCTTGTGATGATCATTGCACACTAGCGAAAGTGTGGAGTCTTGTTTGACTTATAGTTTCAATGCCTAGTGTGATGAGCTTACCTATGAACTATGCATGATAGATCCTTAAATTTGTCCCGTTGGTCCGGCAGACTAAGTGATGCTATCTCTTGATACGATCTTAGGCAACTTTGAAAAGTATGAACCAATTTGACATATACCTCTTTTGTGACCTACCTTGTGAGTGTGTGATTCTCTCTTGAACACCCCTTGAGCCTTACCTTTCTTTGGAAGAAACTTGATGAAAACTAGACCTTTCTTAATCCTCATGAAGTTGTGGTTAGTTGAATAGCCAACTTAGGCCAAAAGCCTATGTTGGGGGTGTGTTGAAAAGATAGGGGCAAGTCAAGAAGTGCAAGGAAAGTCTCCTCTTACCCATGATTTTGAGAAAAAATAGAACCCCTCCATATAAAAAGAAAAGGAAAAATACAGAAAAAAAAAAAAAGAAAAACAATCAAAAAGAAAGTTGTGGAATAAAGTACAAAAGAAATGGGGTTTTCTAACAATTCATGGGAAGCGAATAATAGGATGACTCATGAGCACTAAAGAAAATGATGAAGGAAAAGGGAATGAAGTGTTGTGAGCACCACATCTCATGAGGATGAAAGTCACTAAGCCTATATGACCATACATTTGCACTCAGCCCCATTACAAGCCTAGAAAAGACCTTTTTTATCTTGAGTGAGCTGAAACAAATGTTGATTGGAAGATACGGGCAAACCTATGGGATAAATTATGCATTATGTTCTTCTTTGTGAGCGTGAGTGTTGCATCTGATTCCAAAGCTTTAAACTATGAAACCATTGTGTGCATATGGAATCATTTTTTGTGTGAGGGCATTTGAACATTATAGTTGAGCTTGAACTAGCATTTGAAGTAAGTATTGTGAGCATGAATTCATTGATATTGGTGAGTCACAACTTTAATCTTTGAGTGCACATTTGATCTTTGCATAAGTAAATTGATTCTTGTTGTGTGCATTCATGATTGAGTCTTGTGTAGCACTATTTGAGACACCCTTTTTGAACGACTGAACTTGAGCTTGCTTGAGGACAAGCAAAAGTTTAAGTTGGGGGTGTTGATGAGTCCATAGATTGGACTCATTTAGGGCTATATTTTGATAAAAATTGTGTCCTCAAATTCTTATTTTATCTCAATATCTGATGAAAATCCTTAAGTTTCGGGTATTTGATGTTTGAATAAAAGCATGGACACTATGTCGCAAAAAGGAACGAAAAGGCTAAAAATAACGAAGAAATGAAGGCCTGAGGATCGTCGAGTCCACTTGGCGAGTCGCCGAAGGGTTTTACTTCGCATTTTGTTCCAGTGTGCTGAGCCTTGAAGAAAAGGATCAAGTCGGCAGAAAAAGGAAGCAGTTGGCACATCGCCAAGCAGTTCTGCGAAGCAGTGCCATGCCACCCAATGACCCAGAGCACGACGATGCTGAAGGCTGGTACAAGACGGTGATAAACTACACCAAAGGGCTAATTGCCGAGTTGATCAGCGACTTCGACTAATGAAGCCGAACGATCCACTGCAGCTCAAATCTGTAATAACTATAAATACTAGTTAGAGTTTTTAGTTTTAAGTATAAAACAATTATTATAATTTTCATATAGATAGTACTTATTGATATTTTTGCTCTAAGTTTGAGAGGGTTTTGAAGACATGAAAAAGAGAGTTTCATATCCAAAGATTTCGACTTAGGTCTCTTGGATTCTTCATTCTTGGCCTGTAACAAGACTTAAATTTTCATACCCGTTTGAATGCAAGCTCATTTAGGTATAAATTTTTATCCCTTGATGTGTGGCTAAAAACCCCAATTCTTGGGGTGTGATTTAGCGAATCTGGGTTAAGATAATTGTTGGGTCTTGCTTGTTGATAGTTTAATCGTAGTTTAATTATGATTTCATTTAGTGGTTGTATATGAATTAATGAATTTGTAGTTGCAAATACAAGTTTATTTATGTATTTTCGGCTTGCGAGAGAGAGAGGTTGTAAAATTAAGACCGCTAGATTGATGGCCAGTGTGAGTGGGTCGACATGAGGTTCAGCTCGAAAGAGTGAACCCTAGTCCCATGTCCACACACTCAGCTCGAGAGAGTGAGTGGGTTAAGGCATAGGCTGGTCTTCATGCGGCAAGTGGGTGTCCAAGAGGAACCCGCTTGAAACGGGGTAAGTTGCTCGAGAGAGAGCTTATCCCCCTTAAAGCTTAGCCTAGTCACAATTACTCTATGAATCTTCTATCGAAAGCATGTACCCAATAATCTAGCTTAACCCGTATTCCCGTCACATCCCAAGGATCCCCTCTCATTGCTTACCCCTTAAATTCTCAAAACCACTCTCTTGGGATGTTCCCAACCCTTGGTTGGGTTACTAAACTATTGTACGATCGTAGACACTTGAATCAGAAGTTGTGTCTTGATTACGCAAATATCATTGACCATCTAGTGGTCAACTCACTTTGCCAGTCTACCCCTTATAAATATTTTGATTATAAATGGTTGTGTCCCGCATAATCATTCTTCAAGCTTTAAATTAAAAAAAGTGTCAATTAGGGGAACAAATGCTATCAATGCATTGACATTTTTATATTTAGAATTTAAACATATAAATTTCAAATAATGAAAGCAAAATACTAATTATTACATTTCCGCATATTAAGCCTAATAAGTCAAAAAAATCTAATGGTTAGAACCTAGATAAATCCCAATAGAGTTGTCATTTCAGTTTGATGAAAGAAAAAGGTGAGTTTTAAAATTGATTTCAACTTTAAAGGAAAAAAAACAACTTTTTAAGGAGTCACCACTTAATTTTAAAAGGAAAATTAAAAAAAGCCTTAAACTTATCTTCAAAATGAAACTTTGAAAATAAAAATAATTTTGAAATTCTAAAGAAAGGTCACAAGGTGCTTATTTCGATTTTATGAAGGTTTCACGCACTTGAAACATCAGCTAACATGCAGTTACCCAACGAATTGAAAAAAAATTCATTTGACTAAATTTGTAAAAAAAAAAAAAAAATTAAAGTAAATAGAGACAATTAAAATCATTTTTTAACTTGAAACACTTGAATAATTTGAGTAAGATCATGCAAAAAATGACAAAGTAAAGAAAACGTATAAATTCTTTAAAAGATATGGAAATTTGAAACAAGGCAAGTAAGGATTTGAACAAGAAAATTGATTAAATAAATCGAGAAAGACAAGATCTTTTGGAAATTATTAAAAATAAACCACCACAATAATTGTTCACCTTTTTGGGAAATTTAGTTAAGTCAATTCAATGATTAAAGTTATACTTAAACAAATGATCACAAGAATAATCAATTAAATAAAACAAACATAAATTTGGGCTTAAACATGCCCAACCTTGACCTGTCCTAAATTCTATTAAAGAAGTTGCCTCATTTTTGGGCCTTTTGCCCGTTCCTGCATATGCTGAAATCTAAGGGCTTTGGCCCATTTCCATTGTGTATACGTTGTTCGTATACATTTGTATATTTTCTAAATATTGTCTATATATAAGCTCCATACCTATATACTGTATGTTTACTAATCCATACAAGTCCATTATTGGCTTAAAAGATCTGTAATTTAGCCTCCCTTGCCCTATATTATCGCACCAAATCCTTCATAAGGGTGACTCATAAATGGATCTCAACTAGATGAAATTCAAGGATGGAGAAGAAATATACTCGGCCAATATCACATCCATCAAAAGAAAGATAAGGCAAAGAAGGGAGGACACATTATTTAGGAATCAATCATTTTGTGTTCGGTGTATTGGGCAAGACGACATAGTGAAATGATTATTTTGTATAGTATATTCTATATATACCGGATGTATGCAATTTATGGGTTTTGTTGTAGGATAAGTTACCTATATACACAACATTATTTAACATATTTCTATTATTCCCTATCTTTTCTAAATATTAAAATCTCTTTTTTTTTACTCCATTAAACCCAAATTCCAAATACATAACTTATTTTTTCCTAACCCACGTTTATCTTTCCCCTTTTCACTCCTTAAATCACTCCATTTTTTACACCCACAATCTTATCAGTTTATTCTCTCATTACTATTTTGAATTTAAGATCTTTCTCTCTCCAGTCGATCATCCATCAAGTATTGTTTCAAATTCCTTCACTCACAATTCATTCTTTTTTTTTCTTCATCAAAATTGTGATACATTATGGATGATGCACCTTCATTCTGTATTGGGATTACCTAGATAATGTCATCGAACACCAATAGTGTTTATGATTATGAAGAAATTGATTGGATAGAAAACAGATCTAAGAAATTGCATAATCCTTTCATAAGGGCGAAAGTAAACATTAAGAAGGTGAAGAAGGATAGTGATTCTTCTTAAAAAATGTATCGATAAAACCCCAAAAAAGAGGTATCGAAAAGTCGCACCAGCAATATCTCGGCGTTCTTTACCTAAGGTTAGATTTTCTATCTTTTTATCAATTTTTGTGATCACTAAGCTTGATTTTATTAGTTCAATGATTTTATGATACATTAATGATTCAATACTTTTTTAATGTTGTAATTCAACAAGATTTAGTTAGTTTTCTAGATGATTTTACTTTGTCGAGAATGATTGTGCCATCTCAAACATCCCTCTTCCTAATGTAATTACATGCAAGATCTTGGTTGGACAAGTGAGAGGAAGTTGAACAACTTTTGGAGCTGGAAGAAGCTTTAGCAACAATTGTTGCCTTTTGGAGATAAACATTCATTGAAAAGAGGAAGGGGTGGGGAGTAGAACATGTTGCTAAACATTTAATGTATTATGTTCAAATATTATTTATATGACACATAACTACGTCAAATTGTCTAATTGACTATGTATCAGATGTTGTTATGTATCTGCAGTACTGTTTTCTAACTAAATGTGTGTTCAATATATTCACAGTTTATCATAACTAGTTTTTTTGATATTTTGATGTTCAACTTTGTCTGATACAATATTGGGGGGGGGGGGGGGAGGGGGGGTGGAGTAGAACATGTTACTAAACACCATTCTATACCCAAGGTTCAGATTTTTAATGTATCTAGTTGATAATGCCTTCGTTTCAACTTTATGATACATTAAATTAACTTTTGTTACCAAACAATAATGTATATATCTAAAATCAAACAATTAGACAAAGTTTCAATAAAGATTGAATCATAGGTAAATTTTACCTCCGTACATGATATGCAACCTTATTATGGTAATACGGTACTGAAAAGGCTAAGGCAGAATACACTAGTGAAAATAAGGATCCACCAAGGCCTAAGAATCAATTTACAGCACCAGCTCAAGACGATTTGGTTAATGATGAATAAAGATTATCTATTAGTTGTTAGACACTTTTTTATAGTGTTATTGTTTTTGAGATACATTAACTCTAGTTTAAGATTTTTTATTTTATTTTAAGATACTCGTACTCAAGTTTTAGAGTGCTTCTCTAAAAAGTTTTTATTTTGACTTTAACTTTCACTATTTTTAGTTGTTATTTACTATATGGATTGTCGTACACATTTGTCTTATAAAAATTCATACAAAATTTGAATAAAATTAAGTATTTGATTCATTAATGCATAAACACACAATACTATTTCTTCTAATTAGTTTTCGTTAGTTGCTGATTGCTGATACATTTTGACACCTAACCAATGCAATGTATTTTATAACTTGATTGCTGATTCATTTATATATTTACTTGATAACTTAGTTCTAGTTAGTTGTTTATTTATTCATGTTGATACATTGAATAATTAGTTGTAGTTAGTCCTTGATTCATTCATGTATCTAATTGATAAATTAATTCTTACTTATTGTGATACATTTATAGATACTCGTTATTTGATTTTATATACTACTTTTTCACAACCTTATTGTATCAAATACTTCATTTTCAACTAGATCATGATACATTATATAAAAATGTATCAGAACCATACTGAGTGGTACCAGCTCCACAAACACAATCTTTGGTACATTATAATCAAATAGCTAATGATACATTATTTTTAAAAGGTCTATGAAACATAATGTGTTACAAAAATGAACACAAGATTGAAAATCTTAATATTTCAATTTATTGTATCAAAATTTCACTAGCTAATAGTAAATTGTATTGTTTTATCATGGTAAAAGTGAAAAAAATAGAAAAATGAAAATTTATAATCTCAAAATAATGTATCTGAAACATAACAATAGTTCCAAAAAAAGAGCTTTTCAATCTTCTTTCGAAAAGAAAGTACAAGCTCTTCGTTTATGACATTCTTGTCCACAACGTACACAAATATTTGTGTGTGCGCTTATCTTTCCATCTAGATCTTTTACCTCCTTTTCCTTGGTCGTTCAGTCATCTTTTTGTACCTAGGTGGCAAGACAATTTCTTTCAAAATAAATTTCAGTACTGACCAATCATCCTTATCCGACATTAGATGCATTGAAACTTCATTCATAGTTGCTAATGCAGCTGGTTTGTAGTAATCAAAGCAGGGATGTATCTCTATGATGTTTTTGTTCTTTACAACAGCAATTGCGTGCTCACATGGTATCTCGTCATACTGAAATCTATGATTACATATTTTTCTCTCAAGGCAAACAATGTATCTTTGTCCACCTTTATAGACTTAATAAATAAATTTAGAGGATGAAGCAACCTGCGCACATTTAAAAGTTAGAGATACATCACATATCAATTAACTCAATTTAAGATACACAACAGCCTAATGATAACTAACTCCAGATATACGATAATTTATAAATTGATACATACCTTCATATATCAATTAAAAATTTCATATACTGGTACATTAAAAAAGACAAATTCACATGTATTTGATATGTTATTGTAACAACACACTAACTCACATCTATAAAAATCCATTACATATACATCAATCTAGAATTGAATCAAGTTGAAATCAGTAATGTATCATGATTTATATATGCATATACAAATTCAATAATCAAAAAAGAAATTCATATGTATTTGATACTTTATATTAACAATACTGTAACTCATAGAACTTCAAACCCATAACATATACACAAAGTTTTAATGTCTCAAGTTCTAATCAGTAATGTATCACGACCTATTGATCAATATACAGATTCATGAATGAAAAAATAGTGATTAAAGCACAAGAATATGTGTTGCATACCTTTTGTTATCAGATCTTTCAATTCGAAAATTGAAGCTATGGCCAATAAACATAACAATTTTTGTCCAAGCTAATTATAAAATAACAACTTTTAATTGGCTTCATATTTGGAATTTGACATCAGACAATGGTAAGCAATCACCAGCACAAAAATAAAGATACCAAGAAAGTTGGCAAAGAAACTCAGGTCCTAGTTGTCAATCATAATGAGATTTGTGTAGAATTTGAAGAACCCAAAAGCTGCGATCTTCAATTTTTTTCCATCGAGAGTGTCAGTCAAAAATCAAAAATATTCATTATGCATCTTATCAAATTTTCAACAAATGTTTTGAATCCTACTCAAAAGTTTCTTCGCTGAAACAAGGACAAAGATGAACAGGGATTTTGAATTTTGAATTTTGAATTCATTTGTTATTTTAGGATTTATGTTTTTCTGATTGACACAGTAAAGACTAAAGAGGATTTGAATAGCAGTAAATTATGGGATTTTAATTTGATTTTCTGATTTGTTTTCCTTTTTAAGCGCAATTGCCACATATATAATGTATCACAATTAATGTATCCGGACAGCGAATTATGTATCCGAATGGCTGACATTTTAAGGAATTTTTGTAAAATAGAAAAGAATAGGGATAGGATGTAATTTAGGATTTACACTATTATATTTATGTAAATTATACTTTGTTGTATGGTATGAATTGGGTTTTATTGGGTTTGTTTTGCTGGAAAGAAAAAAGAATTGGTCTTGGGCTCGATTTAAATGAATTGGGCTAGGAATTAGGGAGGAAAGGTCAGATGTTAGAGTCTTAAAAACGGTGTGATAGAGCCAAATTTGTTAGATTTGCAATTAAATATATGGCCAATGAATTTCAAATTTGGCAAGTGAATTAAGAATTAAGGCGAATTTGAATTTAATTATCAAATCAGCTAAAAAATAAAATAAATAAATATTAATTAATTAACGAGCATCTTAGTCTTAACGAAAATAAAACAATCAACTAAATTATAAAGTAATTAATTTAAAAATATAATCTACTAATTGCACTAAACTTATTAAAAAAATTAATTTAAAAAAAATAATTTTGAAACAATTTTCCAATATTTATAAAAGTTCGTAATTACATACATATTATATAGAAATATATATATATATATATTATTTGAAAAATTATAAAAATGACTAAATAACATAGAAATAACTTGAAAATATTTTGATTTTTATATAAACTAATTATTTCAAATCGATTAAATTGAAGAAGCTTGATAATTAATTTGTTATTATGGACAACTAAAATTGGGTGTCAGCAATCATACATACCCTTAAATACTGACAATTTTTGCTAAGTTCAAGAAGCGTGAGTTTTGGTTGAAGTCAGTAGCGTTCCTTTGTCATATAATCTCTTGAAGGAATTAAGGCTAATCTTCAAAAGAGCGGAGCAGTAAGGAACTAGCCTAGACCCCTCTCTCCTTAACACGTTAGGAGTTTCTTGGATTTAACTAGTTATTACAAATGGTTTGTTGAAGTAATTTCCTCTATTGTTTCTTCTATATCTAGATTATACCAGAAGAAGGTTGATGAGTTGAGAATTTTGACTCATTTAGGGCTCATTATTAAATGAATTAGTGTCCTAAAAACCTTTTTTGTGCTCATAACTAATGTTAATTTGGTTATATGCAACAATGAAGGCTTAAGCATAAGGCAAGGACATTATAATGCGAAAATAAGTGAAAAAGTTGGAAAAACTGAAGAAAAGAAAGGTTGGAGCTCACAAAAGTCATTCACCGACTCACCAAGTGAGTCTCCAGCTCACCAAACTTTGCAGCGAAGTAGAGCATGAATCAAGCCAACTCAGCGAGTGAAAATACACTCTGGCGATGCACCGAATGGAACGGTGATCACGACCCAACTCGCCAAATCTTCTAGAATAATTGGACACAGGAGTCCAGCCAAAAGGTTAGAAGACATGCATGTTAGTTAATTTTTGAGTCATTCGGCGATTCCGACTAATGTCACCGATTAGACTTCATGCTGTGATTTTGGGAAGATTTTGGAAACGTTTAAATTCATTTTTTTGAAAAGAGAAAAAGAGTTCACACAGATTATATTACCCAGTTTTGAGAGCTTTTTACATACTTTTACATATTTGAATACTCTTGGAGAGGATTTGAGCTTGGATTTACGGTTTTAGGATTCTAGTCTTAATTTTGGCATTGAGCATTGCAGATTGTTAACAATTCGGATGGATAATCTTTTTAATAACAATTTTTTTTTTGTATGTTTAGCTAAAACCTCTTCCCTTAGGGGTGTTATCATGTAAGCGAATATATAAATTAGCTTATGGGTATTGTTAATTATTGAATTTAATGTTGTTTTTGAATGGGTTCAGTTGTTTATTCATGTTTTTATTGGTAAGCTGAAGTTGCAAATTCAGTTCTACCCTAGCTCTCAATGCTTGCTTGAGAAAGATGCTTAGAGTAGAATGAATGATTGATAGTTTTATTGATTTGCGTCTTTACAACCTAGCTTGAAAAAGTAGTTTGGATTTAAGAATTAGGTTGCTTTCTATTGTTAAGTTGGTCAAGGGTTGGAAGAACTTGCTTGAAACATGATAGTTGTTTGAGAAATGGCTATCGTAATTACAACCTATTATACCCATTGATATTCAACAACTTAAAGCAATTAATAATTATTCATTAAGCAAAATTACACTTCTTCACACTCCTAAGGTCCTTTCTCTAATAGTTGATGAGTCCACAATTTAGACTCATTTAAGGCTTTGTTTGGATAGATTTAGTGTCCTCAAATGATTGTTTTGTGCAAATAACTGATGTAAAACCCATGATTTCTAGGTATTTGAATCGACAAACAAACCATGGACACTAATTTATAAAAAGGAATAAAGTGAGCTAAAAGAGCGAAGAAATGAAGGCCTGGTGAACGCCGAGTCTCTTTGACGAGTCGTCGAATGGCCATTACCTCGCCTAAATTTCCAGAGTGCCAAGCCCTAAAAAAGAAAGTCAATTTGGCGATAGAAAGGAGTAGTCAGCGTGTCGCCGAGTGGTTCCACGATGTAGTGTTGGATCGCCCAAAGTTACAGAACTTGAGGATGCTGATGGACAAAGAAAACAGGCGATGGAACTGACCAAAGGGTGGATCATCAAGCTGATTGGTGAGCTCGACTTACTGCGCCAAATGGTCATTCGCAGTATATTTTTTGGCGACTATAAATACATTTTCAAACACTAATCTTAGGACCTTTTATCATAATCTTAGATTCAATTTTTAGAATTTCAGTTTTGAACTCTGAGTATTGAGACAACTTTTTCTTAGCTTTGAAGAATTGAAGTTTTCCATTTTTTTATAATTGGAAGGGGGTCTTTGAGATTCTTCAATTTGGACCTTTGTAAAGATGAAATCAACCTTACTAGTTGATGGAAACACAATTTGGTAACGATTTCTATCTTTTTATGATGTCTAGCTAAAGCCCCAATTCTTGGGGTGTGATTATGTGATTATGGGTTGATTTAGCTTGTGGGTATTGATAATTGTTAGTTTAAATGTTGTTTAGAAGTGATTTCATTCAGTAATTATGGTTCAATTTAAAGGGTTGTAGTTGCAAATGCAGCTCTACCTTCGTGTTTTTGGCTTGCTCGAGAGAGAGATTTGAAAACCAAGATTACTGAATTGATTGTCTGTGGGTATTGGGTTGTCATGGGTTCAGCTCGAGAGAGTGAATCCTAAATCCTTTTCCACACATTCAGCTCGAGAGAGTGAATAGACTAAAGCGTAGGCTCTTCTCATTTGCATGTTTGTTGGTGTTCGAGAGAAACCAACTTGATTTGGAGTATATTGTTCGAGAGAAAGCTTATCACTTATTCACTGATTTACAGTTATTTACTAATAGTTGCAACCACTCATTTGTCTATATTAGCCTATATTCCAATCACATCCCAAGAACCCGTCTCATTATTTGTTAATTCGTGTTATTTGCCATTATTGTAGCTGATAGTTAAAACCAACACCCCTTTATTTGACATTTGTGTCACCCCTTAATTTGAATTATGTTTTTATTCGTAAATATCTATTCCTTTGATTGACTTGACCACATTCGTACTTTGCTATTGAATCTTAAACACGTACCACTCCCTATGGGATTCGACCCCAACTCATTTAGTTGGGTTATTAGATTGATTAATAATTGTTGACGCTTAGAATTGGATGAAGTGTCTTTGAAACGTTATTAATCAAAATGGTGCCGCTGCGGGGAGTGGTGTTGGTTAAGATTCTCTAATGAAGTTGAATTTTTGTTCTTGTTAGTCATAGTTGAACGTACTTACTTTTAGTTTTGGTTTGTTTGATTGTGTTTTGAAACATGAAGTATGAGTGTGAACGAAAGCAATGGTAACCAAGTAGGCGCCAAGATAACATCGACAACCTCAACAATGTCAATGAGCCTAATGCTAATGACCCCCATCTTATGGGTGGTATTGGTGTCATTTGCTTGCCTCCGGTGGAAGGGAACGCAGTGTTCAATATCACAAGTACTATGTTACAGCTCTCGCAATTGAAAAGGTTGTTTGGTAAGCTGGCTCAAGAGGATCCCCATAAGCACGTTAGAAATTTTGTTGATATTTGCGGGCCATTCTCCTTCAAGAATATATCTCAAAAGTCAGTCCGGTTGAGGTTGTTCCCATTCTCTTTGATGGGAGAAGCATGTAAGTGGCTGGCTGAATTTCCACGAGAATTAATCACTTCATGGGAGGAGCTGGTCACTGTATTTCAAGTGTGATTTATCCCTCATTCGAAGATGATGACTCTTTGGGATAGCATTCAGATCTTCAAGTGTCTGGAGGGCGAGCCAATTCATGAGACTTGGCTACGATTCAAGAAATTGGTGCTACAATGCCCAACCCATGGTTTACCCGACAATATTTTGTTGCAGTATTTTTACGGGAGCCTTGACTCGGTAAACAAGGGATTTGTTGACCAACTTTCTCCTAGAGGTTTAATGCATCAACCTTTCGTGATAGCAACTCAGCTCTTGGATGGCATGACCGCAATCAATCGGGCTTGGTACACCTACGAAGATTAGGTCTCCCCTCTCGTTTAAATTGACCAAGGAGCAGATGGAGAAAGACAAAGGGAGGGACCAGAACATGGCCAAGATCATGACACAACTTGACATTTTGTCCCAATATGTCATGGGAGCTGGTGCTCGAAGTGTCAATTTTGTAGGTGTCAGGTATGTTAATCTTGATAAGGCCAAGTTTGAGGCTTTGTACAATAAAAAGGTGAACTTCCTAGCCAACCAAGGTGGTGGTTATCGTTCAAACTACACAAGGTAGGGTGGTAACCAAGTTTGAAATAGGGAGGAAGGTTGGAAGGATCGTGATTGAGAGTGGAGAGATCATAACCCCACTTGGAAACAGAGAGACGGGGAGAAGGATAGATATGTTCTTCCCCATGAGCGCCAAAAGCCAAAGGATTCTGAGGGAGGGAGGTCGAAGGATATGTGATCTCGTATCCTTAACAAAGTTGAGGGGTCAAACAAGATTTTGAAAGAAATGAAAGAAGATATGTCGACCCTTAGCCAGACAGTTACCTCTCATTTCGTCTCGATCAAATAGTTGGAGACCCAAATGGGTCATATCTCATTTCATTTAAACCCGAGACAACAAGGGGGGTTTCCTAGTGATACTATGGCCAACCCCAAGAATGAGGTTTGAGCGTGGACTTTCGTCATGCCGCGACGTTATCTAAGGTGTTGTTTGGGAGGCAACCCAAGTTTCTATTTTCTTTCTTTTTGAGTTTGAAATAATGGTGTGTTGATTATGCAGTTCAATGTGTGGAAGGTGTTTGAAAAGTGTAGGTTGGCAAGCTAAAAGTCCAATCGGTGACTCACCGAAGAGGTCGGCGAGCCCAACTTGGACCGTCGTTGAACTCAAGACACTTTTAAATTGGAGTTTGTAAAACTCGACGAGCCCAGGAGTATATTGGCGAATCACTGTCCAGGTCGGCGATCATGATTTTGTCCGCCATTTAGACCCGCACATCAACTGGAGGTCCTTTAAAACTCGGCGAGGTAAGTGCCAACTCGGCGAGCAATACTTATGTCGTCGATTGGGCGAGAACTGGACGGTTTTTAAAGGCCAAAGGTTTAAACTTTCAAACTCTTTCACTTTCCCTCACTTTTGAACTTCCCAAACTCATACCCATACAATATTTTCAGTATTTTTGCATTTTTATCTCGTATTTGTTGTCAAGTTTGTGTTCGGAGTTGGATTCTTTGCCGCCTAGCTTTTCAACTTGTTTAATCGGCATCCAAGGTTGGTTTTTCGAACCTCGAATTTATTTTAGAGATTTTTACTCTTATGCAATGATTTCTTATCTTAGTGATGTATGCTGGGCTTCTTTGATCGTAATTGTATGCTTTTGTGCCTATTTTAATTTGAATATCTTGCCCGTAATGCCTTTGTTGTTGAATTCCTGAGTATTTTATGCCCTAAAATTGATTAAAATTGTGGGTTTGTGCTTGCATATTGTTGGGTCTAGTCGGGTGAAGTCTAAGTAACCCGCATTTGTGCCAAATGACATAATTTGCCCAATGATGGAGTAGTTGACAATATTCTTAAGGGCAAAAGTCGTTAAATGGCCAAATTTGGCCAAACCGAGAAAAGTCTGAGTATCCCGGGGGCATAGGTGTAATGGGTCTTAGTTTAATTGTATGGGTGCATAGTTTGATTTTGTTTTCGGGGGCTGCGGGGTTGAATTTGGAAGTTGGGGTTGAAAGTAGGCACGTTGGGTCGTTTGGCGAGTTGGGTCGAGCACGCCGAACCACTCTGTGGTTCTCCGAATACTCCCGTATCACCTTTAATTTCATGCTAAATCTTGAATTTGGTTCTGTTACTTTCAGCGAGAAGCATGAGTTCGCCGAATGCACTCGGCGACTCGCCGAAAGTCCTTTTAGATCACCCTTTCTGTGCCTTTAACCCCTAATAATGCACTGTAATTTTCAGCGGGCTAATCCTTGCTCACCGAATGCTGTTAGCAATTCTCTGAAAGGCCCTTCCCATCGCCGACATGCCATTTATCTGAGAAATTTTTGAGCCAA
Organism: Solanum pinnatisectum; assembly: GCA_035578085.1. Taxonomy (NCBI): domain Eukaryota; kingdom Viridiplantae; phylum Streptophyta; class Magnoliopsida; order Solanales; family Solanaceae; genus Solanum; species Solanum pinnatisectum. The sequence goes on along the minus strand of CM069084.1, from coordinate 19,703,911 downwards.
TCCTTTCGGCAAGCCCGATCTTGCTCGCCAAAGAGATTCGGCGAGTCTGTGTGCAACTATTTTTCTGCAAAATTTTGCTTAAACTGTTTCTTACTTTCCATGATGATTTAGAAGATATGACCAGGACTAACATCGACATGCCACCCTGTAAAAGAGCACGGGGTATAACTATAAATGAAGAAGGAGCCAACCCTCCTAAAAAGGGAAGGCAAGAGCCTCTAAAGGGAGGACATGGCAAGTGCAAGAGGCCCCATATCTGAGACTCTGGTGAGCAACTCCAGTAGTGAGGGAAAAGTCCCTAACTCCCAAGTTGTGTTATCTGAGCCAGAGGACGACCAGCCCTTATAATCCCAAATAGAAGATGTTCGTTCTAGATCTCATCCTGACTCAGCTAGAGTCCCAGCAGCCTATTCTCCGGCAGATACAGTGTTAGTTCCGGCACCTCATATGGCTCCAATGCCACCAGTACTTCCTCCACGCCGACTCCTAAATAGACTTAAAGCTTCTAGGTTGCAGACTATTCTCGAGGAGAAGTTTTTTCTACAGAGGGCCTTAAGGGCAAATACATCAGGGTGAGGGAGACACTCTAGTATCATCGTTTTGGGCAGTTCACCAGGCCCCATACATCCCTACATGGGTTTGGGAGTTCTACTCTACATATGATGACCTGGTCCCTAAAAGCAAGAAGAAGGCCAGTGAGTTCAGAACAGTGGGGTCCATTATGGTACGGAGGACAGTAGTGCATTGTAGCTGTGATCAGATCAACGTGGTACTTGACAGGGGGTTAGACTTTGACTACCCCTATCTGGCTACTACTACAACATCATTGGATGAGCTTAAGGGCTGACTAGCTCCCTTAAAATAAGACACCACCCCGAGGTGGATTGAGGCAAGAGTCCAGATAGAGAAGAGGGACTTGAGTGTAGTTATACGTTATTGGTTTGGATTCATCAACAGCTCCATTATGCCCTTCCAAAATGAGTCCATTCTCCACCATCCTAAGGCGGCCTGCCTTGGGTCGATTATGTCGAAGAAGAGAATGGACATAGGACTTATCATAGAGCAGGAGATGGCCATGAAGGCCACTGATGTTTGACGTAATCAAAGACACAACTTCCAATTCAGGTATCAATGATCGTGTGTAGTAATATAACCCAACCGAATGGGTTGGGGTCGAGGCCCAAGGGAGTGGTTGCAAGAATTAATAGGAAAGTAAAATCAAGTTCTAATCAATCATAGTTATAAATATTAACGAGTAAAAACATAATAAGTTCAAGAAATGACACAAATGTCAATTATCAAATGGGGGGTTTTTATTCAACTAAAAGACAAAAATAGCAAAAATGTAAAGATGCGAGATAGGGAGATGAGATTCTTGGTATTTGATAGGAATATGGGATAAAATATACTATTGGGTAAATGCTATTGATAGTAAATCGCTGAATATTTGTAACTAGGCTAGACTTCAGTTGGGGTAAATTCTCTCTCAAGCAACTTACCTCGAATCAACTCGATTTCTCTTGAACACTGAGTTGCAGCATTTAAGCACAGCCTCCTCCTTAGCCCATTCACTCTCTCGATCTGAAAGTGTGGGAGAAGGTCTAGGATTCACTCTCTTGAGCTGAACCCACGATGACCTAATAACCACTAGCTATCGATTTAGTAGTCTTAGTTACAAAACCTCTCTCTCGAGGAAGCCAAAAACACTAAGACGAAATCGTATTTGCAACTACAATCCCATTAGGTTCAAACACAACTACTAAACGAAATCACATTTAAACAGCAAATAGATTAACAATAAGCAATACCCAACAGGAAATTTAACCCATATTCACAAAATCTCACCCCAAGAATTGGAGTTTTAGCTAGACATGAAAAAGAGAAAGAAATCAATACCAAGAAGTGTTTCCATCAAGTGGGTACGATAGAAAATGTCTTTAAACACGTCCAGGATGAAGATTCTTGGATACCCACTTCCAATTTCTTGGAGTTGAAAACCTTCAAAACCTTCAAGCTCAAGAACAATGTCTTCCCAAAAACTCTAAGAACTAAAAAATGAAAATATTCTAAGTCTTAGTAATAATTCTCTACAACTTGATATTCTAGATAGACATTAAATAGGTATTTATAGTTTTCAAAAATTTGTGTTGCGAAGGACCACTCGGCGCAGTTAGTCAGGATCGGCGATCCGCCCTTTGGTATGGTTCACTTCCTTTCAACTTTTTCCTTCAGCATCTTTATGTTTAGATTCATTAGGCGACAGGGAACTACTTCGCGGAACTGCTCGACGATGCACCGACTGCTCCATTTCCTCACAGACTTGATCTTTTTCTTCAAGGCTCAGCACACTAAAACATTAGGCAAGATTTGAGGCCTTTCGGTGACTCGCCTAATAGATTAGGCGATCTTCAGGTCGTCTTTTCTTCCTTCTTTCAGACGCTCTGTTCCTTTTTGCTCGATAGTGTCCATGTTTTGTCTCTTAAATCAAATACCTGAAACTTAAGGATTTACATCAGATATTGATACAAAATATGCATTTGAAGACACTAATTCAATCAAAATATAGCCCTAAATGAGTCCAAATCGTGGACTCATCAACACCCCCAACTTAAACTTTTGCTTGTCCTCAAGTTCAACAGTTCAAAAAGGATATCTCAAACAGTGCTACATAAGAGTCAATCATGAATGTACACATAAGACTCAACTTACTCATGCAAGGATCAATTTTGTACTCAAATACTCAAGTTGTGACACACCATTATCAAAGATTCTCAAGCTCACTATACTTCCTTCAAATGCAAGTTCAAGCTCAACAAAGGTATTCGCATGCCCTCACACAAAAGAATGATTCCATTTTCACACACAATGATTTAATCATTTAAAGTTTCAAAATCAAATGCAATGCTCACACTCACAAAAATGAACATAATGCATGCTTTCACCCATAGGTTTGCCCGTATTTTCCAATCGACATTTTCTTCAGCTCACTCAAGCTAAAAAAAGGTCTTTTCAAGGCTTGTAATGGGGCTGAGTGCAAAGGTATGGTCATTTAGGCTCAGTAACTTTTATCCTCATGAAATGTGGTGCTCACAACACTTCCTTTCCTCTTCTTTCATCATTTTCTTTAGTGCTCATAAGTCATCCCATTATTCACTTTCCATGGATTGTTCGGAAACCCGATTTCTTTTCTATTTTCATAACTTTATTCCATGACCTTTCTTTTTCATTCTTTTCTTTTCTCTTTTTTTTTTTTTTTTTTTTGTATGGAGGGGTTCCATTTTTTTCAACACCATGGGTTAAAGGAGACTTTTCTTGCACTTCTTGACTTGCCTTCTCTTTTCACCACACCCCCAAATTAGGCTTTTGGCCTAACTTGGCTATTCAATCAACCACAAATCAAGAGGATTATAGGTAGTGGATTTAAGAAAGGTCATGTTTTCATCAAGTTTCTTCCAAAGAAAGGTAAGGCTCAAGGGGTGTTCAAAAGAGGTTCACACACTCACAAGGTAGGCCACAAAAGAGGCATATGTCAAATTGGCTCACACTCTTTGAATTTGCCTTAGATCATATCAAGTGATAGCCTTGCTTAGTGGACCAGACCAATGGGGTAAAATCTAGGTGTTATCATGCATGGTTCACAGTAAGCTCATCACACAAAGCATTCCCACCAAAGTCAAACAAGACTTCAAACTTTTTCTAGCGTGCAACGATCATCACAAGAGAATCAATTTGATAGAACTAAAAATGTGTGGTGAGGGCTCAGTGGTGAAAGAAAAATGAGGAAGATGGACTACGACAAGTCTGTGCATGTGGAGGATGATTCTCCTATACCTTCGATTATGGGTCCTTTTACGTCATTAGCTAGTGAGTTACAGATTGTGAAGGAGATAGTGATGAGGCTGCCCCAAGGGTCGAATGAATCATTTGTACAGAGAAGATCTTACGTGCCTCCTTAAGTGATCAAAGGAAGCAAAAAGCTCAACTTGTAAATTTAGAGAAGGCCTATGCTTGCTTAGCCGAGTCACATGGTGAGTTAAGCATCTCACACAGTAAAATGAAAAAGTAAGAGAAGATTCATGACAAGTTCTTTACTCGGATATGGAATGGTGTAAAATGCCTTAGGAAATTGTTGAAGGCAAATGAGCCATTCCCGACTTCTAGGCTAGAAGTTGATGGAGATGAGTTGGTCGCATAGAGCGATGATGATGGGATAAGGACAACGAGGCCACCGAGGCTGATGGAGAGGATTGATGTCATGACTCAGGGGTACCCCCTAGATGTAACAAGGCGTATAAGGCCCCGAGAGGCCTTATACAAGCCATTTAGCACATCATAACATGAATAATAGAAATGAAGCAAAAATTTAAAACATTTTGAATACAATCAAAGTCTTTATAAATTGAAGTGAAAGTCTAATACACTTTGACTCAAACCACCCAAAACATGAATTTCTTAAGGACACATACCATATAATAGTTCAAAACATAAAATGAAAGAACATAAGAGAACCGGTGATCACATCCTCGAATGATATGAGGACTCACCAAAATTCAAGTATTGCTCTATTAGGATCCTATCCAAGGGGATATGAGTCAATGTCGCCAGACCCTACATTTGGATAAGAAATGTAGGCAAGAGTATGCGTTAGTACAAACATTACTAAAAATGATAGCTAGCATAAACAACATAAACATAATGGTTAGTCAAGATAAACCATGAGCATAATCAATGCACATAAATCATCATAATAAAAGAGGAGTACTTCTCAAGCAACCTCAACTTATCCTTAGTCAAGACTTGTGTCATCCACCTCTAGTCATACTTACACAGTCAAAGGCATCCCAAGGAACAATTCAAGCTATTCATTCTTCATCGTCATAATTCACATTATTCATACTTACTTTTAAACAAATGGTGATTCGCCTCTTTTCCTAACTATATAGGCTAATGGGTATTCGCCTCTTGCCTTACTTACTTTAAGATCGGTACTTGCCTCCATATCATTTCATAAGGATCATTGGTACTCACCTCCATGTCCATTCATGATAATAGGAACGTGGGGAATCACCTTTTTTCAATTCTAAGGGGTATGGGAAATCACCTCATATCCTTCTCATATGGAGGTCAAGGGTAGTCGCCTCTGGCCTCATCAATTACATAGTCTTTTAGTATAGATTCATTCTAGGTGAGAAATCCCTTCAACCTAGAATCGTTCATGTGAGAAAATCTTTCACGTTCATACATTCATAGTTAAGCAATTCATGTGGGAAGTATCCCTTCTACAACAATAACATCAATTACCAGCAATTAACATCATAAGCTTTAATCTCAAAGCACTACATCTCATGCTCATCATCTATGATTTTATTCTCAAGCAATTAACATTATAAATTATATATCCTATAAGGATAAATCTAAACCCATAAACTTTCCCTTCATGGCATCAACCCAATTATGTCAATTCTAGGTTAGAATACATAAAATCTCATCCTAAAAACATTTAATTCTATCAATTCAATCATAAAAAACCACAATCCACTCAATTGGATCAACATTCATCATAACCACAACATTGGAAGAAACCCTAACTAGAATTGGGGAATTCTTATTCAAATTGGGGAATTCTCGGGGACTCCATAGGAGAAAGGATCCCATGGATGAAAAGTCATCATACCTTAATCATAAAGCCCAAAAAAAACTTGAAGATTGGAGAGTTGAACTTGACCTAGGTTCAACTCTTCCTACTTCTCCCACCTTCTTGAGAGAGAATATTTGAGAGAAGATATTTGGGATATTGGGAAAATGACTAGAATGAGTGAATTTAGGGGTTAAATCTACTTATATAGGTGTTTTAGACTTAGGCAAAATGACACCACTTTGATTTAATGCCCCTACAAATAACTGTCGCATACAACTGATGGACCGTCCTGCATGGCCATCGTTCGATGGTCAGAGACTAGGTGTTTTGGCCTTGGACCACGGACCTTGGTCTGACCGACGGTCCATTGGTCAGGCCGTGGTCCTGAGGTCTTAGCTTTGGTTTAGGGTGACCAACCATGGACCCGCGCTACGGTCCGTGGCTCAGCCCATGGGCCGTGGGTGGCCTCTTGTGGATGGCACCTGCAATTTTGCTAAAATGGCTATTTTTCCTCGTTTCAAATCTGGGGTGTTACATTATCTCCCCCTTGGGATTATTCGTCCTCGAATGAGAATAAATGCACAAAATCTAGGAGGAAATATCAACTCCGAGCCAAACATACTCAATGGATCATAAGGGAGTAGGAACTACGTCTAACAACCCAGTATGCATGAAATTTTTAGATTTCTTACATTCAAGAAGGAACTATTATCTCTAAACTAAAAAGCATGCTCAACACAATCTCACGGAGTATATATGCAATCTATACTCAAAGCACATATTCAAGGAGGAAATCTCCACTCCAAGTCAAGGTATGTTCAACAATTCATTTCATGAAGTCTATAGGCACTCATACTCAATTCATAACAATTATGAGGAAAATAAATCACCTAAGTCATTTCTTTCAAAACTTAAGCTTTTTCATGAACAAGCATATCAAGGAAATCATGGAAACACATAAAACACACATGACTTCTAATCTCAGAGGAAGTTCATTACCTCAAGCTAGAGTAGAAGTAGAAGGAAAAAGATGAGGATATCGGCACTTCATATCGACCTCGGCCTCTTGCACCCTTAACTAGTTGACTCCTCCACAAAACCATCACGGAAGCTACTTCCTTGTTTCTCAATTTCTTAATCTGTTGGTCCAAAATCTCAATCGGAACTTCCTCTTATAAAAGGCTCTCATCAACTCCCAACCCTTCTAAGGAAACTATAGATGTCAGATCTCCAACACACTTCTTAAGCATAGAGACATGGAAAATGGGATGCACAATTGCCAACTCATTTGGCATATCTAACTCATAAGCAACCTTACCCACACGCCTCAAAATTTGATACGGGCCTATGTAATGGGGACTATGTTTCCCTTTCTTGCCAAATCTCATCACACCTTCATGGGTGAGATTTTCAAGTAGACCCAATCACAAAATCAAGGTCTCTTTTTCCAACATCGGCATAGGACTTTTGTCGGCTTTGCATTGTTCTCAACCTCTCTCTTATAAGCTGGACCTTCTCGATAGCCTCATGAACTAACTCAGGTCCGATCAAGGCAACCTCACACACTTCAAACCACCCTATAAGAGATCTACACCTCCTACCATAAAGAGCTTCAAAGGGGGCCATACTAATACTAGAATGGTAGCTATTATTATAAGTGATCTCTATTAATGGCAAGTGATCATCCCAACCTCCCTTGAAATTGATGACACATGCTTTCAACATATCCTCTAAAGTTTGGATCGTTCACTCCGCTTGCCCATCAATTTGTGGGTGAAAAGCCATGCTAAGCTTCACTTTCTTTCCAAGACCATTTTGGAATGACTTCCAAAACTAAGAAGTAAACGAGTACCTCTATCGGAGATAATGGACAAGGGCACACCATGCAACTTTAACATTTCCCTCAAATATAACTTAGCATAGTCTTCCGCCGTATAAGAAACCTTAACGGGAATGAAATAGGTCGATTTCGTCATTCGGTCTACTATGACCCAAATCGAATCATATTGGTGCCGAGTATGCAGCAACCCTACTATAAAGTCCATATTCAAGTCTTCCCACTTCCAAGTAGGAATTCTAATGTCTTGGGATAAATCTCCCGGTTTCTGCTGCTCAACTTTCACTTGTTGGCAATTTGGACACGTAGCCACAAACCCTATAATATCCCTCATCATCCCATTCCACTAATAGACCTCTCTCAAGTCACAGTACATCTTGGTGGCTCCCGGGTGAATGGAATAACGAGAACTATTGGATTCTACCAAAATTTGTTCCCTTAAGTCCTTAACATTTGGACACATAATCGACCTTAGTATCTAAGTACTCCGTCTCTCCCTTGGGAGAAAGCCTCAACAGACTTCTTGAGCACCACTTTTTTCAATTCTACCAACGTCAAATCAAGACATTGCTTAGCTTTCACATCACTTACAAAAGACAATTTGGAACTATTATGAACCATAACACCACCCTTAGTGGAGTTCATCAACCGAACATCCCAATGGGCCAATCTATGTACATCTCGTACCAATTCCTTCTTATCGTCATCAATGTGAGCAACACTACCCATAGACGACCACTATGAGCATTTACTACTACATTTGCCTCACCGGGGTGATAGAGAACACTGACATCATAATCTTTCAATAACTCAAGCCACATTCTTTGGCAATGAGTCAGATCTTGCTGATTAAACACATATTGCAAGCTTTTGTGGTCAGTGAACACATCTACAAGGACACCATACAATTAGTGCCTTCATATCTTTAAGCCAAAAACCACCGCCGCTAATTCAAGATTGTGAACTTGATAATTCTTCTCATGAACCTTAAGTTTCTTTGAAGCATAGTTAATAACTTTCCCATTTTGCAATAGCACACATCCTAGCCCAATTCTCGAGGCATCGCAATAAACCACAAAACCATCCATCCCTTCCGGTAAGGTCAACACTGGAGCGGAAGTAAGTCTATCTTTCAACTCTTGAAAGCTTTTCTCACATGCTTCTGACCATATGAACTTATCTTTCTTTTGAGTCAAGGCCATCAAGAGAGAGGCAATTGAAGAGAAAAATTCAACAAACTATCTATAATAACCAGCCAAACCCAAAAAGCTTCTAATATCTTAAGGAGTTAGAGGTCTAGGCCAACACTTGACCGCATTTGTCTTCTTAGGATCTACCTCATTATCCTTGCTTGACACAATATGACCAAGGAAAGCTACAGACCTTAACCAAAATTCACATTTGCTAAACTTTGCAAAAATTTGTTTGTCCTTGAGGATTTGCAATACGATCCTCAAATGATCAATATCCTCATTCTCACTTCTTGAATAGATCAAAATATCATCGATAAACATAATCACAAACATGTCTAGATATTGTCTAAACACTCTATTCATCAAGTCCATAAATGCGCTAGAGCATTAGTCAAACCAAATGACATTACTAGAAACTCATAGTGACCATACCGAGTTTGGAAAGCCATCTTTGGAATGTCGTCATCTTTCACCCTCAATTGGAGAAAACCCGATCAGAGATCAATCTTAGAGAAATAGCTTGCCATTTGAAGTTAGTCAAATAAATCATTTATCCTTAGGAGTGGATACTTGTTCTTAATGGTCACCCTGTTCAATTGTCGATAATCACTACATATACGAAGGGATCCATCTTTCTTTCTAACAAACAGAACTGGAGCACCCCATGGAGAGATACTTGGTTGGATGAAACCCTTATCCAAAAAGTCTCTCAACTGCTCTTTCAACTCCTTAAGTTCTGCTGAAGCCATTATATGAGGAGGAATAGGAATAGGTTGCGTATCCGGGAGAAGGTCAATACCGAAGTCTAGTTCCCTTTTGGGAGGGATACCAGGCAAATCATCTAGAAACACTTCCAGAAACTCATTAACAACAGGGACCGACTCAAGAATAGGGGTTTCGGATCCCTTACCCTAGCTAGATGGTAAAAGAAACCCTTAGAAATCATCTTTCTAGCTTTTAGACAAGAGACAAACTGACCCTTAGGTATAGAATTTTCTCCCTTCCACTCTAGGATAGGCCCATTTGGAAACTGAAATTTGACTACCCGAGTTCTACAATCAATAGAAGCATAGCATGAATACAACCAATCCATACCAAGGATGACATCAAAGCTTAACATATCAAGCTCTACCAAGTCAACAAGAGTAACTCTATGGGACAGGGAAACGAGACATTTTCTATAGACCCTTCTTAGCCACAACAGAATCACCAACAGAGGTAGAGACAGAAAAAGGTTCTAACAACACATAGGGGAGCACATCAAACCTTATGGACACATGTGGAGTCACAAAGGACAAAGTAGCACTAGGATAAAGCAAAGTATATACATCTATTTGGAAAACATTTAACATACCAGTGACCACGTTTGGAGAACTCTCTGGTTCACCTCGGGATTGGAGAGCATAGAATTGGCTTTACTTAGAAGCACTCACACCCGAACCACTTGGACCGGATGAAGGGTTGGGTTTAGACCTACGAAGAGTATCTCCTTCATTCTTAGCAACCGAAGGACAATTCATAATCTTTTTATCCTTCTTACCATAACCAAAGCAAGCATTGGAACATGCTAGACACTTAGCCTCATAATTTCATCCACATTTAGTGCAAGTAGACATCAAGGACATACTACCATCTCCTTGAGGTTTAGGGTTGGACACCCTTTCATTGTTAGTCCTTTGACGAGAATTAGAAGAACCTTGCCCGAAGATCTTTTGTCGAAACCTTGAACGACCCCGTCCACCGGACTTAATATATGAAAAGTTACCATCATTCGTTCTTTCCCTTTTTTCCTCCCTAGATCTTTCCTTAATATTTTCCTCTTAAATCTGTTGGGCATCCGCCATAAGATGCGAAATGTCCATGTCATGGACAATCATAGCTGTGCGGCATTCTTTGACCACCATATCGGACACACCCGACACAAACTTATTCATCTTAACCCCACGATCCGCCATAATAGAAGGGGCATATTTGAACAACTGAGTGAATCTCAAAGCATATTCCCTCACACTCATATTTCCTTGCCGAAGGTTAATGAACTCAAGCACCTTGGCCTCTCTCATCTAAAGAGGGAAGAATCTATCAAGAAAAGGACTTTTGAACCTTTCCCACTCTATGGGACCCGCCTCTTTCGGCCTTTCCTCCTTTCATTGATTGAACCAAATCTGAACAACCCCTTTGAGTTGATAAGCGACCAATTCCGCCTTCTCTACCGGAGTCACTCCCATAATAGCAAGTATCTTATAGACCTTATGAATAAACTCTTGAGGATCTTCCTCAACTTTGGAGCCATAAAATTCTAAAGGGTTCATCCTTGTAAAGTCCCTCACTCTTGATGCTGTCGTACCCATATTTAGGTTCATGGGGCCTACCATATCTCTATTGGCTTGAGCCGTAACAGCTTGATCCAATACTTGGAAAGCCAACCTGAACTCCATATTTGTTACATTGTCAGCCAAAAGATCAATCAGAGCTTGGGGAGGAGTTTCTTGACCCACATTGTCTCCCTCATTCCTTCTATCATTAGCCCTTGTAGTAGTCATATCCTGAAAACCATTGGGTAAGGATTAAGAGAAATACTTTATAGAGTTAAACTCCATGGGACGACTTAGACTAATAAAGAAGTGAAGTTTCCTAAGCATCAGGTAGCCTCTCATTCATAAATGTGGCGCGCTTCACACTTATGAACAAGAATCTACTTGATGTTGTTTTGAGACATCCTAGAACCATTCTAAACCTTGTGCTCTTATTACCAAGTTTATCACGGCCCAGGGGTATCCCCTAGATGTAACAAGGTGTACAAGACCCTGAGAGGCCTCATACAAGCCACTTAGCATATCATAACATAAAGTAATAGAAATGATGCAAAAATTTAAAATATTTTCAATAGAATTAAAGTCTTTTTAAATCGAAGTGGAAGTCTAATACACTTTGACTCAAACCATCTAAAACATGAATATCTTAGGGACACATCCCATACAATAGTTCCAAACATAGAATTAAAGAACATAACAGAAAGGGTGATCACATCCTTGAATGTTATGAGGACTCACCAAACTTCAAGTTTTGCTCTACTAAGATCCTAGCCACGGGGATGAGAGTCGATGTTGCCGGACCCTACATTTGAATAAGAAATGTAGGCAAGAGTATGTGTAAGTACAAAAATGCACTAAATATGATAGCTAGCATAAACAACGTAAACATAATGGTTAGTCAAGATAAACCATAAGCATAATCAATGCACATAAATCATCATAATAAAATAGGCGTACTTCTCAAGCAACCTCAACTTATCCTTAGTCAAGACTTGGGTCATCCATCTCTAGTCATACTTACATCATGGAAGGCATCTCAAGCAACAATCCAAGCAATTCATTCTTCATCGGCATAATTCATATTATTCATTCTTACTTTTAAAGAAATGAGGATTCGTCTCTTTGACTAGCTACATAGGCTAATGCGTATTCACCTCTTGCCTTACTTACTTTAAGATCATGGGTACTCGCATCCACAATCACATCATATGACACGGGTACTCGCCTACACAATATTTCATAAGGATTATTGGTACTCGCCTCTATCTCTATTCATGATAATAGCAACGTGGGGAATCACCTCTTGTTCAATTCTAAGGAGTATGGGAAATCACCTCATATCCTTCTCATATGGAGGTCAAGGGTACTCGCCTCTAGCCTCATCAATTGCATAGTCTTTTAGTCTAGATTGATTTTAGGTGAGCAATCCTTTAAACCTAGAATCGTTCATGTGAGAAAGCCTTTCATGTTAATACATGCATACTTAAGCAATTCATGTGGGAAGTATCCCTTCCACAACAATAACATCAACTACCAACAATCAGGGACACAGCCCATACAATAGTTCAAAACATAAAATGAAAGAACATAAGAGAAATGGTGATCACATCCTCAAATGCTATGAGGACTAACCGAACTTCAAGTCATGCTCTACTACGCCACGGGGATGAGAGTCGATGTCGCCGGACCCTATATTTGGATAAGAAATATAGGCAAAAGTATGCATTTGTACAAACATGTACTAAATATGATAGCTATCATAAACAACATAAACAGAATGGTTAGTCAAGATAAACCATAAGCATAATCAATGCACATAAATCATCATAATAAAAAAGTAGTACTTCTCAAGCAACCTCAACTTATCCTTAGTCAAGACTTGGGTCATCCATATCTAATCATACTTACATCATGGAAGGCATCTCAAGCAACAATCTAAGATATTATATCTTCATCGTCTTAATTCACATTATTCATACTTACTTTTAAAGACATGGGGATTCGACTCTTTGCCTAACTACATAGGCTAATGGGTATTCGCCTCTTGCCTTGCTTACTTTAAGATCGTGGGTATTCGTCTCCACAATCACATCATATGACACAGGTACTCCCCTCCACATCATTTAATAAGGATCATGGGTACTCACCTCATGTCCATTCGTCATAATTGGAACGTGGGGAATCACCACTTGTTCAATTCTAAGGAGTATGGGAAATCACCTCTTATCCTTCTCATATGGAGGTCAAGGATAGTCGCCTCTAGCCTCATCAATTACATCGTCTTTTATTCTAGATTCATTTTAGATGAGCAATCCTTTCAACCTAGAATCGTTCATGTGAGAAAGCATTTCACGTTCATACATTCATAATTAAGCAATTCATGTGGGAAGTATCCCTTCCACAACAATAACATCAATTAGCAACAATTCACATCATAAGCTTAAATCTCAAAGCACTACATCTCATTCTCATCATATATACTTTATTCTCAAGCAAGTAACATCATAAATCATCAATCCTATAAGGATAAATCTAAACCATAAAGTTTCCCTTCATATCATCAACCCAATTATGTCAATTCTAGGTTAGAATCATGGAATAGGCATGGGTACATGTAATCTCAGCCTAAAAGCATGTAATTCTATCAATTTAATCATAAACAACCGCAATCCACTCAATTGGATCAATATTCATTATAACCCACAATATTGGAAGAAACCCTTACAAGAATTGGGGAATTCTTCTTCAAATTGGGGAATTATAAGGGACTCCATGGGATAAAGGATTCCATGGATGAAAAGTCATCATACCTTAATTACAAAGCCCATAAAAAAACTTGAATATTGGAGACTTGAACTTTACTTAGCTTCAACTCTTCCTTCTTCTTCCACCTTCTTGAGAGAGAATATTTGAGAGAAGAGTTTTGGGATTTTGGGAGAATGCCTAGAATGAGTGAATTTAGGGGTTAAAATTACTTACATAGATGTTCTATACTAAGGCAAAATGACACCACTTTGATTTAATTAAAACCGAAAAAGACTCATATGCCCCTAAAAATAACTGCTAGGCACGACTGACAGACCGTCCTATACGGCCATCGTTTGAGTGGTCATAGACTGGTTTTTGGCCTTAGACAACGGACCATGTCTGACCGATGGTCCGTTGGTCAAGCCGTATTCATGAGGTATGAGCTTTGGCTTGGGGTGACCAACCACGGACCCTTCCTATGGTCTGTGGCTCATTCCATGGGCCGTGGGTGGCCTCTTGTGGATGTTACCTGCATTTTTGCTGAAATTGCTATTTTGCCTCGTTTAGAATCTAGGGTGTTACAATTGAGGCAGCCTAGGGAGCCCTTTGTATTCTCTTTTGAGTATTATTATTGTGTTGTGTGGACACAATATCATGATTAGTTGGGTGTACTCCCCTTTGGGTTGATTTATCTTATTTTGATTAGCATGTTGGATTGTTCATTGGTTATTGTTGTTTTGGATTATTGTGCGGATTGGTTGTTTTATTATGTTTTAGTTTTATTATATTAACATCTTTTGTTAGTGTATGTCTTTGTAATAATATAGTGTGGTGATTGTGTTTCACTCTTGATGCCTTGAAGCAGGGAAAGTCTAAGTACCCGTAGCTTGTGAATTTGGGAATCATTGCAAAAGCTCAATGAAAGGCCTAAATTTGCCCAATGATAGATCGAGTGACATCATTCTTAACGGCAAATCATCACATTGTTGAGTTTTGTTTTCTTGGTGATGCTTTGATATGATATTGTGACTTGTTTAGTGCTAATAGATTTAGTCAAGCCTTGTAAGTTGTGAAATGAGCACCCCTCCGAAAGTTTGTGAAAGTGAATGATTTTGTGACAATGGGTCGACTCTTTTTGTGACTCCAAATTACTAGGTGGTGAGTGTAAAATTACTCCTTTCTTCTGTACTAGGAAGTGAAATGTAGCCATCTTGAATAGCTTCATGCCATGTGTTGTGAGTTTTGTGAATAATGTCTTGTGTTCACTTGTGTTAACTAGAACTTGCCCAGTTGGTCTTAAGATGTTGGTCTTGATTGAGTTTGTTGGAGAAATGATCTTAGCCTTTCTTTGATTGTCCTTGAAGTCCACTTAGCCTAAAGATCCCACCTTTGGAATAAATGTGTCCCTAGTTATCCCCTTTGAGCCTTATCCTTTTATTGGCAACCACATTACAAGCCTTGACCCTTTTTTAAAAGTAACTTTCTTTTTAATCCTTTCCCTCCTTGAACTCTAAAATTTTGAAAGTTGAGGCTAAAAGCCTAAGTTGGGGGTATTATGGAAAGATTATAGATGGATGCTTACCACATGAGGGCTTTATAAAAAGAGAGTTTGAGAATGGCGGAAAAGTCCCAAAGAAAGAAAAAGTGTAAAAGAAAAAGAAAAAAGAAAGAAAGAAAGATTTGAAATAAATGTGAGACTTGAATCCTCCAAAAAGTTGTAAATGATTGTATGTGGGGAATCTTGAAAGAGAAATAAGAATATGATGTGAAGTGTGCATTGAGTTGAAAAGTGAAGAAAAGTGGAAAAGTATTGATTGAAAAGTTGTTGTGTAGTGTTCAAGGAGGGTATAGTCACTTGTACCTAAATGATGTCCTAACCTACCCTCAGCCTACATTACAATCTTAACAAAGTCCTTTGATATCTCCAACCAAACGAAATTGAGCCAATGTTATTTGAAAATATGGGCAAGCATGTGGTGTGGCATTTGTGTGCATGAGATGATTCATTTTGAATGTGAGTGTTGGTATTGTTGTCCCTTATGTTGTGAATACTTGTGTTGTTTTGTGGGACATTTATTTTCTTGTGAGGGCATGAATGCTAGGATAGATTGATGAAGTTAACAGATTCGAAAATTGTGTCAATGGAAGTTGTAGATTACTTGTAATTGTGAGTCACTTCTTGAGAATTCTTGTTGTCAATTGATCACTCAGGGAGCTCATTGAGTTTTGAAAGTTTGTTTGAATTTGAGGGAGTTGGTTGAATTGTTAATCACTTGTTTGCTTGCTAATTAGTACCAACCAAAGCCATGACCATGATTCTAGTTGAGAATGAAATAGTGTTGTGCTTAATT
This sequence comes from Solanum pinnatisectum, assembly GCA_035578085.1. Lineage (NCBI taxonomy): Eukaryota > Viridiplantae > Streptophyta > Magnoliopsida > Solanales > Solanaceae > Solanum > Solanum pinnatisectum. Next base: position 19,687,829 of record CM069084.1, on the reverse strand, counting down.
TGAGTGTCTCTTATGTGTTGAATTTTGTTTTACTTAAGGACAAGCAAAATATTAAGTTGGGGGTGTTGATAAGTGGTGGGTTTGCACTCATTTCAAGCTCGTTTCTTATAATTTTGTGGCACCCAAAGTAGAGAAAGAGACTAATTATTCTTTGAATTGTGTAATTTTAGGTTTTTTGATGTTGGGAAAAAATGATGATCAAAAGTGGAATCAAATCTGAAAAGAGCAAAACCTGACAGAAAAACAAGTCGCAGGTATCGTACTTGCGAAGTAGTGGTCCCTTAAGCGAAGCAGTCAACAAAGTCAAATGTCTGCTTAAGCGAGGACATAGGGTTCGCTTTTATGAACTGAGCTAAAAGGACGAAGGTTGCTTAAGAGAACCACTTCACTTTTGCATAAGTCGCTTTTGCGAACATTCTTCCACTTTTGTGAAGCCCGCCTTTTCAGATAGGGTCAAAATGGGAAATTCTTAAGCTTTGGACCCAAATTCATAAATAGGATCAGAGTTGGGAATTATGGAACATCCAAGAATTGTAGGGAGACAACATTGTAGAGAGAAAAAACTTTTAAAAAAAAATAGATCTCTTAGTGTTCTTGAGCTAGGGGTTGAGACATTGAAGGCAAGTTTCCTCGCATTTCAGTTGTAGATTTGTTGATTGTGTTATATTTTAGTAATATCATTTACCTTTCTTCATTTCCTTGTTCTGAATTGCTAGAAATGCGGATGTAATGATTTGTATGAAATTGGGGCTTTTGTGCTAGAAATAAATAAATTTGTTTGGGTGTTTGATTAATTGCAATATTTTTTTTGTGATTCCTTATTTCCATGTTTGATATCATGAAATAAGTTTAATCTAGTCTTCATGTATGAATTTAATGGTTGAGAGTGAATGCTCATCTTAGCTTCCGATCTCCAATTGATGCTTGAAAAAGACTGATTGGAGCGAAGAATTAGATTGATAATCGCATTTTGTCTTTGAATCTTTAATTTGCGATTGAAAGGTGAAAGTTTAGGTTTCATTGTTGAGTGCACGGCTTCCTTTAAAGAGAGTTCTAACTTAAGGTAGTAGGTTATTGTGTATTTGTGTGATTGAGACCGAAAGGAGCTATCACAATACAACACTTTGAAATCGAAAGATAATTAGCATAATTAAAGATGGCCTAGCCTATTTATTAGTGATTGATCTCGGATTGAATTGCAATGGATCGTTGAGTGTTAACTGGCTCCCAAGTTTTTTGTTAATTTAGATACATCCCTTGCTTGATATTGTCTTTGAACCCATTCGTAGTTTAATTTAAAAAATGCCTTTTATTTGATATGTTTGTACTTTGTATATTTAGATTCACTAGTGTCTAGTTAGTCTTTAACTTTTCAATCGCCGTTACATTGTTCCTTGTGGGATTCGACTCAGACTCTTAGTTGGGTATTGTTATTGATGACGACCACTAACTCTTTTAATTGGTTTTGGCGAGTGATTTGAGCGTTATCATCTATGTCTTCAAGAAATGTTTGGTGTTTTTAGAGGGTCTTGAACTTCTATAGAATCCAAGGGACATACGTTTGATTGTTTGGGAGAATAACGAAGCGTACCTACACCAAGAGCTATCCATGTACAAATTAATTTATCACGATTAATTTTTTACCTATTCGAGTTGAAACCCTAATCATTATGCAGACACACCTAGTCCTTATCAAACTTAGTAAACCTTATTTATATTGATTTCCAAATATATTGCTTAATATTTGTGAATCTCAATTATTAGTAAAACCCCCCATCTTTATATATACACCCTTGTTATGAATTCAATTTGCTAGTTTCTTTCGAATTGTGAAATCAACTGAATGTAATCTTATCTCTCAATTCTTGTTGTTCGACCTCGACCTCAAAAATTGGGTAATTGTTTTATGTATATGACCGCCTATGTTGTGAAAATGGGGTAGTGTTTATCAATTATATATAGGCCAAATAAATAGACAGATCATCTAACATACCTCCAATTTTTATTTTCAGACTCCATCTATACCTTGTTCTATTTTAACCCTTCAATCCCAATGTTAATGTGTCATTTAAACAAATAATCCCAATTTTATGATTTCTTTATGCTCTTCGTCAGACATTTTACAAAAGCAATAGACATCTGTTAGTTTTTGTATAAAAAAATTCACAAAGGAATGTCGATTTATTTAGTTAAAAGATTACCTAAATTTTTTTATAATTTTTGCACCTTTCTCAAGAAAAAAAATCTCAATTCAAATTCATACATGGACTTTCCGAACGAAAATTAAGTTCTTGAATAGATGAACAATGCTGATCTAAATAATTCGGTGAGGAAAATTGGTACCCCAATGAAAATGTTCAAGTAATGTCTTAACCGATAAGATTCCTGAACTAAAGGTTGCTCATGCAGCTTATGAGAAAAAATGTACATCAGACTAGAATTTAAGCTCCACAAACCGATCTTGATAGAGAAAGGGATGAAAATGCTGAAATTATTCGTTGGTTGACAAAATTCTTGCCGCTTGTTGCATCTTTCTATTCACTTTTCTACTTTTATCCAATATTTTTTTATTAGTGCTCAACTTTTTTTCGTTTCATTCAATATGACTTCAAACTTATATAGAACATTATCTGGCAGTTTAATGGAATGGTTATCTATTCCTTTAATGACTCGTGTTCTTTTGCTCTATAATACCTAAATATGTTGCATGAATTCATTATCTAATTGTATTGGTGATTGCCCTAGTGGCCATGAATAGTTTAACTAATCACTCTTGAAATTATGTTATAGGATTCACACGACTTTTCAATTATGCCAAACGGGGTAAGATAAGCGTGGTGTAGTGTTTATAACCCATTGACTAACCTATTTTATTCTAGTATTTCATGCTTTAGTGTCTACATGTAAAGTTGTTTGAATGCACAAAAACAAGAGGTTTGTCATCACCAAAAAGGGGGATTATATTGGGATTTATGTAGTTTGGATGATTGAAAAAGAAAGATGAAACACATCAGTCTATACGATCCAAAAGTACACTATCATGAGCTGTTGAATTCGAAAATGCTTTCAAAATGAATAAAGACAAGAGTGCAGATATCATGAAATTGATAATGCTAATTCCATGAAAAAACTCAAGGAAACAAACAAGTGATAAATTGAAAAGAATGAATGAATGAGTTTGATTTGAAGAAGGAGTCTAAAGAGGCAAGAAGTTTGAATTGAAGGAGTCTCACTTGAAGTAGAAATATTCAAGTAAGTGATAAATTGAAGAGTTGGAGTTCAACAATAACATAAAATAATCAATGTATTTGATTTGAAAAAGGAGTCTAACGAAGCAAGAAGTTTGAATTGAAGAAGGAGTTTCACTTGAAGTAGAACTCTAACTCAAGAGAGTTCAAGCCAATGAGGAGTTTGAAGTGAATAATAACTCTATGAAGAATTGTGCTTAAATAGATGTGAAGTCGTCCAAAATACTCGTGCACTGTCAAAGAAAAAGAACAATTGAATAATTGACTAGACAAGTGCTACTAGCGAATTGAAGGAACACATCGAAGAACCTGGTCCTATTACAGTGTTTATGCATTAGGAGTTCTTTTTTGTGATTGAGTCTTGATGTAATCTTAGTTCAGTGAGTGACAAACTGAATTAAGAGTATTGTCTTCAAGTTGGGATAACCCAAAGTGTTGGGAACACTTACCTTTGGAGGTTTGTGTCGAAGTTTACAAATTAGAGTTAGTTCCTAGAATTGAAACAATTGTAATTTGAATGCATAACTTGAAGTTTAGGATCAAAGTTCCTAGGATTGCAAGAGTTGTAATCTGCATCCATAACTTGAAGTTTAGGAATTAGAGTTAGTTCCTTAGATTACATAGTTTGTAATCTTAAACAGTTGAGGATCATTGATTTAGTCAAGTTGGAGTTAAATCTTGTTGGGGATTGCTCTCATCTGATGATTACTCGGTATGCGATGAATTATATCCGTGCAACTTGTCCATCCTGGATTAATCTTGAACAGGTTTTTCAAGAAATTGTTGTGCAGTTTTGATTATAGAGAAGGGGATGATAGAGCAGTTTTATCATATTCCTTGGCTACTCAAATGGCATAGATTATGGAGTTACTTGAAAATAATCTGGAAGAAAAATCAAAGATTTACAAGGACTCTTCTTTGTTGGCTGTTTTTTGATGAATTATAAAAGACATATTGATTAGAAAGTTAAAGATAGTGAGTTGAGATTGCTCTTAGGTGATGATTGGATATGAAAACCAACAGCCAAAGTTAAGCAATATCATGTAAATTATCAACAAAGTTCATGGATTAGGTTTTAAGATCTTTGAAGATTGATAATAGTACTATGTCACCTACTAGAGCATCAAAGTCTAAAGAAAAGTTTAAGTTATTGGATTCCTACTTTTAAGAGATATGTAAAACTCAATCCACTTCGATAATCTTTGATGAGCAACAAGAGGAGGATTTAAGGATTTCCATTGCAAGGACTTTGTTTCCAACATATCTCAACTTTATCGGGAGATAGCTGAGTAATAACAATTTTGGAAACCACACTGAGAGGCATATCGAGTTTAGTGTTGAGGATCTTGAAGCTCAAATCACTAAGTTATTTTATGGGAACAGTTGATTGGGTTGTTCAGAGCAAAGTCTGTAAGCAAGTGATTGCATCTCTTGTACCATATATGCATTTAGCTGTTATCTTCTGATTTGTCGCCTCTAATACTTTTTGTACACACTAATGTAAACCATAAAAAACTGCAGGAATGTAGTGCAGTTATCTTAGGTGCGGGTAGTTTTGTTTTCTTTTTAGATTGGTAGGTGTGATTAGTATTTATAAATGCATTTGCTTGAATTGGAAGAACATTGTGATTGGTATTACTACTTCAAGAAATGAACATAACTTTGGGTTTCCATCTCTATTGCAATAAATCAAAACTAAACTTTCTTTTGATGAGAAGTGAATGTCATATCATATGAGAGACAAACTTTTTTCTTACTGAAACATTCACTTTAAGCTATTTCATTCATATGGAAATTTAATAATAATATCACCTAGTAGCAGATCTCAGCACCAGATCATGCTTCGACATAATATTTGAAATTTGAAGTTTGTACATGTCTATTAATGATTTTTGCTATGCAATAATTTGTGATGCCGAAGTTTCTTCATTGCCATATTGGAAAGATGTTGGTAGGCCGATTCACCAGGATGTATACTGTCCCAAAACAAGTATTCAGAAGCATTTTTGCAGACAGGACGGTGTTTGTTACAGAATGGACCTGCTTCATATGTGCCACTGCCACAACAACCACGTCTAGTTTTCAAAAATCCTGTCAAATCGAGCTTTTGCATCAGAAAATTAAAGTTGTGGATATTTTATTAGATAAAATAAGTAGGATGAGAGGTAATGGGTACCATATTTTTTTGGATGGTTGATCATATGCATAAAGGGATGATATGAATCTGAATACAAGATATTGCTTCCTAAAAGTGCGTCTTGTATTTGTTTTAGCAACGTTGCAAGTTTGACATTATAGGATTGAGCATCAAAATTCTCCTCTTTAATGCACTTTCTCAGAAATGGGGACTTTGCAGTTATTTGTATTGGAAGACAACCAACAGGAGGAAGCCCAGCAACAAGCATATTCCGAACACCAAGATTATATAGATCCTGAAAAGGTAATAGAACAATGAGACTGACTTGTTACTTTTATTTATATATATAGGGTAGAGTTATTACCTCAACAAAGTTTTGGAGTAGACTCTGCAAAAAATCTTGATATCCTGTTATATTATATTGATGTCTCCTTGTTGGGATATCATAGAAATTGAATATGAAATCGTTAGTCCCTGCACTTACAACAACCAAAGCACCACTGATGAGTTTTTGAGCTTTCTCTTCTCCAATAATAAGTTGGAGTTTCTGTATGTATTGCTCAAAACATTTTATTTGATCGGACATAGGGATTACTTTAGATGCTGTTGTGGTTAGGTCATCATATCCAGAGCCAGCAGATGCAAAGCTGACCCCAGTTAAAAGATCATGGTTTGATAGATCTGGTTGTAGGAAAGGAGGAATATATTCTTTGATGCCTAACATAGATGCCAAAAAGTCAGGTACGAGTTTCCCATCTGAAAATCTTCCTGTGGGAATCCGCCCAGGAAAGTTTTCCCCATAAGGACGATGATTACCTTGAAATATTGTAGATATGTAATTGTTGTTGCCCGTATCAACTGTTGAATCTCCAAAGATGAGGATGGCAGGGAATTTGGGCACCAATTTGGCATTGATGATGATGCATTGTTGGACCAAGAGAATGAAAGCAAAACAGGTAATAGCAATACCCATGGACACTATTTTTAACTGGTTAGGTGTTCTTGGCTGTTGAGAATAATTTGTACCAGGCCTATTATTTGTAAAAGCTTCATTAGGAAGTAACGGAAAAGTCTAGTTGAGCAAATGGCATTAAAATTTGTTTTACTACAGCTATGCTTCTAAAATTTATGTAATCTTTTCAGAAGAAAATAGAAGAAGGTTAAGACTTCATTAATAGCTGATTATACCATATTAATGAAGAGTAGTAAAAGCAATCTAGTCTCTTCTTTGATCTAGTCAACTTATTCATTATTCAATGAGGGAAACCAATAATTACTCCCCAATTCAATTATAGATTCAAGGTAATCCTACAACTTTATTTTATTTTTAATAAATACTCCCTCCATTTCAAATTAATTGAATTGTTGAGGTGTTTCACACCCTTTAAGAAAAGAAGATTAAGACATAAATTAGGCATAATTTTCCATTTTTACCCTTATTAATCATTATCAAATTTATGATTAAAACAACTAAACATTAATTAATAACTTAATTCAATAATAACTAATGAAGGGTAAAATTGAAAGAACATTCTAAAAGCAATCTTAAAAATTGAACAATTAAGTTAATTTGAAAAATGAAAAATGTCTCAACAATTCAATTAATTTGAAATGGAGGGAGAAAAATTCAATAAATAAGATTTTATTTTATTCATATCTTTACGCAATTTTATTATTTGCTTGTGATTAACTCAAAGAATATTTTTTTCCAAAATATATTATTTACTTAATTACATGCCAATTTAAATATATTTAGTACTCTATTAATTAAATATCATCCTATTCAAATCATTCCCTCAAATTAAAAGGAAAATAATCTGATATACCCTCAACTTTGTGATTTAAAGTTGATATACCTCTCGTTATAAAAGTCGTTCACATATGTCCTTACTGTTACAAAAGTGGCTCATATATACCCCTACCATTACTAAAGGGCCTCACATATACCATTTTCATCTAAAGATAGTAAAATAATTAATTTTAATTTTTTTTTTAAAGAAATTCATTATATGATCCATCTAGCAAAGTTCAAGGTATATTTGATCTTTCTGATGAGTCAAGGATTTCAGACACATTTTAGGCTTCTGGTTCACCAAAAGTATTATCCTCAATGCTCATGGAGATGAAAGATATCAAAAGAAGCCAAAAGACTTCGAAACATAGGAAAAAGTGGCATTGAGTATCGCCCTAGGTGACTAATCATATCACCAAGTGGAAACACCATCGCTGAAAGTCACAGTTCATAACCCTTGAGTTTATCTCATTTTGGCGACAGAAGGTAGTAATCAGCGTATCACTGAAGGTCCTTTGTGTCGCCGAAAGTAGCAGACGCCTAAAGGAAAATTTCGGTGCATAGCCAAACTCTTGTGAATATCTACACTCTTCGGCAAGCTCAATTCAGTTCGCCAAGCTGACCTAAATGTCTTTTTTGTGATGAATTTTGTTAACATATAAATAGCTTTTTGAAGTGAGAGACATCTTTTACGATTCTGAATTTTCTAGTACTTTTCTACAAAACCCTTTACTATTGGGAAATAAGATTGTATTTTGAAATTGGGTAGAATCATCTTGTAATTGAAGGTTTTGAAGATTCAAATCATAGGATATTAATTAGAGTTGGTACTATGCATGAGAACATTGATATTTTTCTGTTACCTTTTACTATGAGTAGCTAAACCCCCTCGATTCTTACCGGTGTATAATGTATAGTGATTGTTGTTTAATTGCGTATTGAATGTTGAATTTAGTTTGGTTAAGTTGTCCATATATTGACCCTCATTGTCCTTTATGTATTTTAAAGTGTTTTACTACTTTCCCCTCTCTATAGCTACCTTATGCTATTTATGTGGTGTTGGGATTTATGGCACACTTCTCAAGGTTGTCGGGAGAGGTATGTGCTAGTTTCCTCTTTATGGAAGTTTTAGTAGACCTTGGTCAACATCTTGAGAATCTAATGTCGTATGAGATTTTTGTCATTTCCATTAACTCTGAAAGGTCCATATTGGTCTAGTGGGATGGTTAGTTTGGGTCCAGATAACACTCAAACTACTCTTCCAAACCAATTAAAAGTGTAGGCCGTCGTTGTCAATAAAATTACCCAACTAAGAGTTAGGGTCAAATCCCGCAATGAGTAGTGTAATTTCAATGTTCCAATTAATGAATTAAAATGCAACTATTCTTGTAGTGACAAGAAACTTAAGTTGATCATTCCACCAAAATGTAACAAGTAGTTTCGAGATCGAGTAAGAAACACGAACTTAATAAAAAAGGGATTAAACAAAATTAAGTAGATCTAGGGATGTAAGGGAGTGCATGGATAAAATTAGGGGTAAATTGCATTGCTCAGTAATGATTAACAACTATGAATAACTTAGGTCATCCTTAAGGACAGTTATCTTGTTTCGATCTCATAACATCAATTCATAGAATCTCCTTTCGGTCTCATCTATGTGAAAAACTAATCAACCTAATACCTTACTTCAATCACCTAAATTTAGAGAGATTGTAAACATTGAGATAATTACCTACTCTTATTGGTTTTTTTCAAGCACCAATTAGAGATCTAAGATAGAATTAAGTTGGCCACCTTAATTCCTAAATTACTCACATGCTAAATAACTCAAATTCATAAAGATCAACCAGAAAAAACAGAGCAATACAACATACCCACTAGTTTACATCAACATCCAACCCCATAATAACACCCTTAGAGATTGGGGTTTTAGCCACCCATCACCAAAAGTGCAAAAATTATACCTTTCATGATAGAAGTCATGGATAACATGAAATTAATCAATTATAATCAATACCCACTTTGATTTCACCCTCAAATTGCTAATTACAAGGGTGAAGTTTAAAACCCCACACTAGAAGTTTTGTGTTTAGAGTTTCTCTCTCCAATTTCTAAGTGCAAAAACTAATAAAAATATGGAACTCCTTCTTTCTCTCTCATCCCAACTATTTATGCTTTTCAAAAATATTCTTCTGCATCCCATTTGGCGACATTAGTCGACTCACCAAACCAATTCGATAGATCATCATTCTTGTCGTTTAGTTCTCCCTTTACTTGCTTCAGGTTTCATGTGTTTGAACCTTAGATAGCAGACTCGATGAAATCCGTCTTTCACATTCGACTGTTCTCCAGTTATCACCTTTATTTGCCTTTTAAACCTTCATTTTTGCATTGTCACATTCGGTGATGGACCACATGTTCGCCTTCCTTACTTGTCAGATCACCGATGTGTCTCTTCTTCTCGCTTTTGACTGTAACACTTGGGCCTTACATCTGTCCATTTCAGTGAGATACCACCTCTTAGACAAGTCACCACCCATTTTGTTTGGTGATCATCATGCTATGGTTTTCTGCTTTTTTTCAATTTTCTTGGCCTTTCTTTCAATCGTTCATTTTCTACCTTTTTCAATGTTCTTGGCCTTTAGTTCAGTCGTTCATCCTTTCCTTGTCCCTTAGATTTTATGGCTACAAATCATTAAAATATCATTTGAGTAAGACAGACTGAGGCATTGAGGACGTGAATTGTTGAGCTAAATAGGCCTCAAATGAGTATAAATCTACAAGTCATCAGGTAGCAAAGCCTTTAGCATGAATTTGAGCGTTAGGTGAGATATCTTTGAATGTTTGGCCAAATTTGACTTCAGTCAGTATTTATGGTAAACACACTTAGATGAGAATTCCATTAACATGCTTTGTTCTAGAATTACGAATTTGGTATGGAATGACCTTTTGTTTGGATCTCTAGGTGATCGAGATAATTTTGTGGCATTTGTCATTTTATTGTATGTTTGCCTTATAAGTGTTGACTTTGGTCAACCTTCTGACAAGACAACCTCTATTGGTGGTTTCATTGATTCCATTAAGTGCAGAATATCAATTTTGGTGAGGTAGCATAATTTGTTTGCGTTTAAGGAGTTCTGAACAAATCCTGAGACCCTATTAGAGGTACTTTCTTAACATTGGACTGTGTTGATGCAGAAGGTGCTGGTGCACCATAAAGTTGTTCTTCGTGTTCCTAGGTTTTCTTCCATGATCACGAAGGGGCTGGAGTTTGTTCTCTACATTCGCAAGCTCCCAAGCGTGTTCACAAAGGTGTGGGTGCTTGACTTCGCATTCATGGAAGAAGCTTCACTCACAAAGTGCCATTTGGCTCCCCTCAATGTTCATGAGCATGATTACACGTTCATGGATGGGCAGATGGATTTTCCTTCACTTTCTTGGAGTTAAGCGACTGGCTGTTATAATATCCCATTCAAATTTCAACATGCATTTTTAAAAAGAATAAAGGTCCTAAGGTGATTTGAAGAGAATCCTCAAGGTGATTTCATTCGGGGTTTGTTGTAAATTATTGTTAGAGTGTGTGGGCATGTTGTAGGGTCATTAGTTCATATGATAATCTTGTAAATCCATATGAATTCCCCTCTTTATTCCTCATTTTGAATTCTTAAAGCTGGAAATTGGTGGGGGTTGTTTAGGGTTAATCACTGCTTGGATTATGCCCATATTTGGGGCAAGAGTTCCTTGAGCTTGTTGAGACCTTATGAATGAGTCGATTGTGTGATTTCGCATGCAGGTCTCACAATTATATTTTGACACAATTTCCATTACTAAATTATTTTATTGATATAGGTATCATTTTGCTTGTATTGACATTGTCATCACCAATTTGATAGTGTGACGTCATTTGGAGGACATTGGAAGAGAAAATATTTTGTTTAGCAGTTCGAGTGTAGTTTTGACCTCGAGGTAGGTTATGGTTTAATTTCTTTTAGAATTAGCTCAGTCCGTTTTTATATATATTGAGTTACTTCTATCATTAGGAAGGTTTTAGGATTACATTGTAGGTTTACATGATTCTTAGACTCTATTTGTCCATTTTCGTGTTGCTTAGCTTAGTTCTTAGCCGAAAAACCTTAGTGTAGGTTGATCCTTGAACTTGGGACCGATTTAGTGTCCTTAGAAAGCTTCTAGGTGGCGTGAAACTTAGGTTGTCGCATGTTCTCTTGTTTTTGTTTGATTTCGTGTTTGTACTTGTATTTTCAATCTTTTATTTCTTAAATGTTGTTATTGTTGGGTATGAGGTCATGGACTTGGACAAGTGGGAGTTCAAGTTAGTACGTCTATACAATGTCAAGTGTTACTCGAATGATTGTCTGATGTGTTGATTTTGATATGGTTGTTTATGTTTTGGCATGAAATCGGGCATTTACTGATTGGAATTTACTTGTTTGTTCTTGAAAAACCTTGGCAAATCTATAATTGAGGAATGAAAATGGTTTTCGCTACATTTTCCCCACTTGTTGAGATCTAATGACGATAATCACTCTTTTAACTAAAGGAATAAGTTTTATGGGAAAATGCATCATAATGGACTTTTGATGAGTTAAAATGGCAGATATATGGTTTCATGAAGTTTGTGTACATATTGGGATCACTTGTGAACTAATAAGCTTGAGATATCATTCTGGGCGGCCCGTTGACTGAATTCCAGGTTATGGTTATATTGTATTGCCTCTGTTGATGATTCTGAGGTATTATTTCAGGCGGCTCAATGTTTCTTCCGGGCTTCTACTTTTATGCATTGATCATACTACATTGTATTACCATGCTTGATTGACTTGGTTGTGACTATATTGTATTGGAATGCTTCTTGATGTTGAAATTTGTTATTCCTTTTTTCGTGCTCTTGGTAGTTGATTTCCTTTTCTTTGTAACATCTTTAGACTTTAATGTTATAATTATCGTGCTTTTTCTAAGTAAGTATATCAACTTTCTGAGCTCGATCGTCCTGTGATGCCTATTGAGTATTTTGTGTTTTGGTACTCATACTACACTTTTACATTTTTTTTCTAATGCAGCTCTTGGTACAAGCTAGTATCAATGATCGTTGAATCTTCCATGGCCATTGCAAACTCAGACCGTGGTGAGCTCTTGGCATTCGAGGCTTTCTGCTTTTTCTTCTTTTTGTACTTGTCCATGCATTTTATATTTTGATTTGACAGAACTTTATATATAGCTTTTTTGTACTTAGATGTTCTTGTGTCGGTGACACAAGGTTTAGGGATTTGGTTTTTGTGTTTTCTTTGTCTTTCTTGGTTACTTTTGGGGCCGTTTGTATATTGTGTATCATATTTAAATTTCTATACAATGGCCCTATTATGTATCCTTATTTTTATTTTCATTTTTTCTTTTATTTAAAATTGTTGTCTTTCGCAAGTTTTGGGTTTTGGCTTACCTATTTGGGGTTTGAAGTAGGCGCTATCATGGTCCAATTTCGAATCGTGAAAGTCTCTTTATGTCTTCATCTTTAATTTGAGGTTGCGAACTTAATTTACTTTAGATCTATAACGTTGCTTGTGAAAGGTCATTAGAGTGAAACACAATGGTTGATAATGACTTGATTTAGTTTGTTTAACATTTGAAGCTTCAAATAGTTTGGCTGAATTAAAATATTAGATTGTTTTAGTGTAGGACATGTTGGGGATTGATAAAACCCACATAAAGCCTATTTTAAGATTTATGATTGTGAACTTATTGTGATTAATTAATTGTTCTAAAATTATGTTCAAATTGTTACTCAAACAATCCCCCAATTCACTTTCATGGATAAATTGTATCAACGTTCATATTTCTAATGTGATAAAGCACGTTGTAAGGTGAATTATAATCGTCCATTCCTTGTGGGATCAATCCCAACTCTTCGTTAGGTTATATATTGCAAATTGTCATCTTAACATCTAATTTACATGCATAATTGAACGTTATAACTTTCTCACACATGAATATTTTTTGACTTCTTTGATGCAACACCTAATTTGAGTTTTTAATATCTCACTTATAAATCTATTTGCTTTTCATTATTTTAGTTTCTTAATCTTATTTATTTTTTTCATTCATTTTTAGTGTAAAAATATGAAAAATAAAAAGAAAAAAGTGTGAATGAAAAAAAGAGAAAAAAAGTAAAGAAAAACACTATAGCTAATTTTTTTATGGTTATATTGTAATTTATTTTTTCGTTTATTTGTTAAAAATACACAGAGCATCTATGATAAATTTTACAAGAAAATAAGTGGAAAAATAAATTTGGCCATCAAAAAATATATTTTTTTAAAAAAAGTATTAAATTTTTTGACCCGACCCAAATTCTTTATCTAGTCACATACATCGCTAAAATCTAACAAGTTTTCTTGTTTTGGAGCTTTTGAAGTATGATCAATTGTCTTTGCTCAAAATTTCAGGTAAACAACCTCAGAATGCAGTTCTGATGGTTTGGTTAGGTCCATGATGTTGAGTATGGTTTAAAGTGACCTTTGTTCAGGATCTTGGGGCTTATCGACTCATTGATGCGAGCAGTTTGCTTGAAGTGATATGTGATGGCGTTATGGAGGTTTTTAAGTCACTTGGATCAAAGTATATCCTACCATTTGCCCCAAGCCTGTTTTTTGACCCGTAAGTCCTTGGTGATTCCAAATTTTGTTACTCTACATTAGTGGCAATATACATACATGGCAAGCCAATGGTTCGATGTGTGTATTCTTGAATTGTTTTTGTCAAAGTGAGTATCTTAGCATTTTTTATAATCCCTTGATATGGAATACATGACGGTGAGTGGGATTGTCTCTTTTTGTGAGTAGCATTACACCTTTAGAGTGAATGGTGAGGTCTTGATTTAAATTGAGTTGAATGAATGAGACAAGTTTTGTTGTGAATCCTTAGGCGAACCGTGAAGGTTTATGTCATTGACTTGAGATGCTTGTACTTGTGCTTGAATGAAATATGGTCCCTGAATTTTAGTCAAAAAGTAGATTTCAAATGAGAAAACATTTCAAAGAAGATGAAATATTTGTGCCTATATTGTTTCTCTGATGTAGGGCTTGACGAATCTTCTCCCTCTGTTCATGGCTAGTTTAGCACTTTAGAGAGTTAAAGACTTGGTGAGTTTTCATATTCCAAGGATCATGTCACCTTTATTGCTTTTATATGTCTTTCATTCTTTCGAATATTGTACGTGGTGTATGAGTTATGTCCTGAATGCTTCTTTTGATATTGTAGAAAGACTTGTCAAGACTATATCGACTTCCGCTTTCAAATGTAAACTCTTTTTCTTAATATGAATTTCTTTACTTTTGTCAATTACTATGTGTATATGTATGTCAAGTGGCTTGTGTAGAGCCTTTCGAAGCCTTATACACCATTTCACGTCTAGGGTGTACTTGGGTTGCGACACTGCAAGATTTGAAAATATAACTTTTATAATATTTCGAGGAAGGAATTATAGGAATAATTAATGTATGACATCAACATGGGATCATAAAGCATGTACAATATAGATTTTAACATGGGCCACACATCATCATAAGCTACTTAACATGTAAAGCGGATACTGTAAGCATGAGGTAATAATAGTACTAATATTCCTTAACTTATATGACTGATAACTTTTAAGCTTAGAAACACTTCAAAAATACGGTTCTCCTCTTGAATAATACCCTTAATCAGCTGCAACTTATTACCCTATCAAGGGTATATCTTACTACTTCTACTCAAGTATGAGTCTAACTACATGCTCTCACCATGGTAAAGATTAACTTGAAGTCACAACGTAGTAATCCTATATTTTAGTAGGAAATTTTGTCCCAAGAATACTACTTCTTCTTACCGTGTCATTAAACTAACCTCAAGTTCAAATCAAGAAGGTACTAGTGCATTATGCATTCATCCATATGTTATCAACATAAGTTTCAAGCCTATCACTATATAACTACTTCATGTACTTCAAGGTAACCAACTCATCTAACAATCCTTAAATTTCCTAACGTCTTTACAAGATGAAAATTTCAAGGACTACTTCCAAGAGACAAACGTCTCATCTAATTATTTCATACTATATATACTGATGCCCCCACCACTTTTATAAACATAGGTAGAATAATCATACCCTGATCTTCCAAATAAGGGACAACTACCGCCTCATCTAAAACCATCATTCAACTGCTATTATCACCAATATTGTAACATAGAGAGGATCACTAAAATACTAAAGTATAATTATCTAGAATAATAGAGATACAATTAAATCATAACTTATACTTATCATGACTTTGATACTATTAAATCACTAAAAGGCTTATCATGACTACCGTGAGTGAATGTAAGTAGGGTTTTAGAAAAGTGAAATCATAGGCACGAGTTGTTGAAGAAATCATATCTGAAAACAATACATAATGTATTATGATTTCACTAGTCACCAAGAATGTGTCATGATTACATAGGACTGGTATGTAACACCTCAAATTTACAAAAGGGAAAAAATTGCATAAATTGTAGCTACTGGTTCAGGTCTACGAGACAAGTCTACGATTCGTAGACCAGTCTCATAGAAAAGGGAAAATGATTTTTCAAAAATCAAGTTTCGGTAACTCATTCTACGGTTGACCAGGACGACTCGTCAAATGATCTACGGGTCGTAGATGGGTTTAGTAGAAGCAATCCAGACTTAGTGAAATTTTGGGGTTAAGATTGAGTCATGCGATTAAGTTCTATGGACCGTAGAAGGTCTTATGGACCATAGATGCATCCCGTAAATGTTTGGTACATTTTAAGGTCCTAGTACTTGGTCTACGGTTGACCTGCACAGATCGTAGAAAGTTCTACAATCCGTAGGTTGGACCCGTAGACCAGTGGTGGCAGGTATTTCATAGGGACTTTTAGGTCTTTTCCTATATGTTTTAGGCCTATGCTATGTTGTTTTGTCCTCCATCCTAAGCTCTATATAAAGACTTTAGGTCCTAAATCTACTTGTCGCACCCTATTTTTTGCAATAAGGGTTTGTGCAACGACTTGACCACTCTTTTAGGTTTTATTTAAAGGATGAGTTGACACCTAATGAATTAAATGAGTGTTAGGGAACATAACTAACCTAACTAATTTTAATTAATTAAGGTCAATGAAACCAGTGATTGAGGTAAGGGTTCAAGTTACCTCGAGAGGAAGGTGATAAGCACCCCTCAAGGTTCACAAATGTGGATCCCGATTGTATCTCATATATTTATGTAGGGGTTATAATGTCTCTATTTTATTAATCAAAAAAAATATGTGAGAAAGATGTAAAACTTTTATTTAATAGTAAAAAATAGGAAAAAGTTGATAACTAATAAATTAAGAGAAAACTAGGTGATAAATAAATAAATAAGCTGACATTTTATTATTTAAGCTTTAATTAAAATTAGGCATTCAAAGGAACATTAATTATTAATTAGTTAGAGAGTACTATGTGGTAAAAATAGGTGAAACTTTATTTAAAGTAACTTGACAAAGATGAGACAACAATTAATGAGCAAGGACAGAGAATTAACACCAAATGCTATGAAAATTATAAAGGTCGAACGCAAACTAATGTACCCCAAAATATATAAACCATAATTGTAGAAGTGACTTGAAAGCATTAAAAAAAAAACTTAAGATTTAAGCCAATCCGTAAGAGAATTCAAAGAGGCAACAAATGCTTGTTTCTTTATAGGATGATACCACAATATTATTAATCGCGCTCCTCCACAATAGAAACATTTTTTTATTTGAGGTCACACTTATAAAATAACTAGTTTTTTGACACGTGTGTTGCACGTGATTACCAATTCCAAAAATATATGTTATAGTAAATAATCCTGCTTATTTAAGTGAATATTTTAATAATAAACTTAGCAAAAAATCATATTGCAGATTCTTTTGTGAATGTTCAATGTGGATCGTCATATATATCTCCTATTCACGCATATGAAGATGGTCAATGAAAAATTTTGTTAGTTAAATGCAACAATGTATATATTTATTTCAATTTTATGAGGTTCAATCATGTAATTAGTCTTATCTTACTAATATTAACTTATAAACATTATTTGTTTTGTATTTTTCTTGTCATCTAACCAGATATGCTTTGCATGTATGTTTCACGTTAAATTGGTTAGATGTCATTTGAACATGTGAAGAGAACAACTACATTTAATATATTCACATATTTTCACAGTTGTGAGATTTTTTTTTAAAAAAAAGAACTCGGAACATTTTAAAATAATATATTTTGAATTTAGAAGATCTTGTTAACTTGATAATACATTTGTGAGATACATCAGACTTTAATTTAAATACAAATACCTATCCAAATATATATATATATATATATATATATATATATATATATGCAATTAATGAAAATATTTATATCATAAAATTATCTATTAAATAAATAATAAAAATTAAACTAATACAAACTTCAACTGGCGTTGTTACAAATCATATGAACTTTTCTTTGTCCAAAATACTGAAATATTAAGAAATAGTAAATAAGTAAAACAAAAGGGCATATATAGTAATAACTATTCTGAAGAAAACTTCCTAATAGTCGAAATCACATAAGTAACATTGATAAATAAAGTCATTATTTTGTCTTGAGCATCAAAAATAAATCGTGACAATTCTCTAAATTTTGAAAAAAGATATTAAGAAGCATATATCTACATCGCAAGAGAAATTGTTAACAAAAACAAATGAATTAAGACTACATAATGTTAACTTCGTATATTGGAACATTACATACTAATGTATATATTAAGCAAAAAAATAATTATTATATCATCAAAATTATTTTCCTCAAGTACTCGAGGTTATGGAATATACCCTCTTAGGATAGAACGACTTACTTCATCAGAATAGTGGTACCTCATATTCCGCTAAACTTCGAACTCACTCAACGACAATAAATCACACAAAAAAATTTAAAATGCAAGAAGAAGAAGAGTAGAAGATCAAAAAAAATTGTGGTGCAAAATTGAGAGGAGACCCCTCTATTTATAGTCAACAAAAGGTAGTATGAACAAATGTTTTTTTGTGTCTTATCTGAAAAGCCATGACTTTTCCGAGAAGTCACAACCCTTTGAAAAAGTCACAACTTATTGAAAAAGTCACAACTCATTGGAAAAGTCACAACTCATAAAGAAATCACGACCCTTTGAAAAAGTCACAACTCATCGAAAAATCACAACCCTTTGAAAAAAGTCACAACATATCGGAAAAATCACAACTCATCGAAAAAATCACAACCTAAATTAGGGATATTATAGTAATTTAATATTCAAGTTAGGAGTTTATGCTTTTAAGGTAATATAAATATAGATGTAGATATATATAATAGTATTTGAAGGATAAAAGATTTGATACACAACGTTAGAATTGAAACTCACAAGCGGTCTATATATGCATACATCTAGAATGCGCAATAACTTATAAAAATCTACACTTAAAGCTGTCCAAGTACGGTTTACATGTATACTTGTCAAATAATTAATAAAAGATAAAGTTGACACATACAAGAATCAAGGAGACATAGCCGGATGCTTTTAACAAAACGACTAGTGCGTTCGAGCTTTCCAACTATTTAGATTAACATAAAGGTAAGACAAAAATGCATTATTAGAAGACTAACTAGTTGGGAAGAAACACGATGGATGGTAGTCTAGAAAGGAGAATAACTCTAGAGATTTCTCGTTATCAATGACTATATAGAAAGGATGAGAACTTAAGAGACTTACCAATTTTTTTATAGAGGAAGAGAGCTCGAAGTGGCTTGTCTCCTGTGATCCAAGAAAAAGGGAAGAGAGCTCCAAGGGCTGTCCACAGTGATCAGTAATTTTTATAGAAGAGGAGAGATCGAGAGCGGTTTTGTAGTGTAGTGGGTATTGTGTTGTGCTTTATTTTGGTGTTGTTCATACATGAATTTGGGCTAGTTAACATGAGGTTAATTTATGGGTTAAAGTTACAAACTTAATTTCTATTAATCTCCGATCAATGCTAGAAAGACATTGATCGGAGTGGGTAATTAGTCTAATACTAGCAATTTAGGTTTTATGTCTGTAACTCCCTTGAAAATAGAGGTTATGAGTCAGATCTATTTGCCCTAATTTTGCATTGAAAGAGAGAATAGAGTAAGATATTTAGTTGTTTAGCTTGGCATATAGATGAGACCGAAAGGAGATTCTATGCAAGGACGCTATAAGATCGAAAGAAGATTAGTGTCACTGAAGATAACCTAGCCTATCCATGAATGTTCATCACTATAGAGCATCATATTACCTCTATGTGTCATTGATTTTCAATCCCCACACCTCTAGATTACTTTTTATTTCTTGTAATTCCAGTAATTTTAGTTTAATTGTGACAATGGATAACCAATTTTTTTTATTAAATTGGTGGAATCATTCACCCACTTGTTTTTACTATTACAAATGAATGATTTTACAATCAATATTTCTTGACAAGAATTCTCTACTATATACCATTCCTAGTGGGATTCGATCCCGACTCTTCGTTTGATTTTTTATCGATTATGTCCACTGATCCTTTTAATTGATTTTAAGGAGGACATTTGAGTGTTATCAATAATCGTGTATTGAATTATATAAGCAATTATGTAATATATCGATATTTGTTTGACTAATATTTCTCACCTTAATAAATGAATAAAACGATGTAAATATTCATTTTCCACAAAAAAGTGAAACAATTAGAGAAAGAAAAATGTTTTTATTTTAATTAAAAGAGCAACAAAAAGAACATAAAGAACAAAAAAGTTTTCTTAATAGTGTTATTTTGCGACGGTATAAACCGTGACTAATGTATTAAGTAATTACATCAAATATGACCCTTTTGTTCGAGTTAGGTTATTTTGGGTAATTTTGTAAATTTGGGCCAGAAAAGTGGTAAACAAAGGTTATGGGTTCACCTTATGTAATTTTCCGTGAAAAAAGAAAATTTTAGAAAGAGATAACATAATAGACATAATAAAGCCTTATAACTATATTTTTTATAATTGTGCTTCATATGTATAGTTTTTTTGTTATGGAGATTGCAGTTTGTATATTTCTACCAATTTGTATATTTCACTTGCGAATACATAAAATATACAAATTCTATATTTATACATTTAAGAATTTTTCAAAACTCCGTTTGTATATTTCGTGTGCCAATATTTAAACAAGGTTATTTATTATAATTTTTTCATAAATCGTTTACAAATAGCTAGGGTAATCATATACAAAATTCTGGATTTATACAATCAGGAACAAATTATACAAATTCTAGATTTATACAAATCAGACGAATAACAAAAATTAGGAAAACTATAGCTGCGAATTAAAATTTTCTTAAACTATAGTCATAGTACCTAATAAAGAAGGCAAATGTTTGTTATTGTGTATAATTTTCCCAAAAAAAAAACCATGTGTATAATTTTCCCAAAAAAAAACCATGTGAAATTTATGAGTGTTTATATTTTCTTGATAATAATAACTTGTGATTTATGAGTGTTTATATATTTTGTTCATAATAATAAGTATGATAGAGAAAAATCATGTAAAAGTAAAAGAGCAGTAATTAATAAATAAATAAATAAATAAATAAAAAAGTATAATTTAGAGAGACCCTAAAATTAGAGAAGAAAAGTAAAAAGGAGAAAAGCGGCTTGGTAAAGGGTGAGAACAGAAGTGTCATCTATATTGTTGAATGCAGAGATTGAAGAGGTGTTTCTCTTTGTTTTGTATTGTAGTGAATAATAAAATCTTAATTTATTCTCAACTTTGTCCTTGTGTTTGATGTTTTGGTGTTGGATTTTGATAATTTAGTGAAGGAAAATTGGGTAGTGAAGTTTTGATATAACTGTGTCAATGGCATCCAAACTACAACTTCATCAGAACGTTGAGGTAAGGGGTTTTTTTTTTTTTTTTTTTCATATTGAATTGCATTTGCATGTGCTTCTTTTTTCTGGTTTTTGTGAATGGCATTGCTATTTATTCAGGTGAGGAGTACTGAAAGTGGATTCCTGGGTTCATGGCACTTAGCTACTATCATTGCTTTTGATGATTTTGTTCCACAAGTTCAATACCATCACCTTCTCTCTGATGACGATGCTTCTATCAACTTGATTGAATCTGTTAAGCTTTCTCCAATTAGGCCTTTCCCACCTCCACTTCAATTTCACACATCCCTTCTATCTTATGGACAATGTGTTGATTTGTTTTATCAAGATGCTTGGTGGGAAGGAGTTATATTTGACCATCAAAATGGTGCCCTAAATCGCAGAGTTTTCTTTCCAGATATGGGTGATGAAATCAATGCTCAACTCCACAATCTACGTATAACTCAAGATTGGGATGAGGTTTCACAACAATGGAAGCCTCGTGGTAGCTGGATGTTTCTTCAAATTATTCAGGAGATTGAGAGTCTCCACCCCCTTTTCGTCTCACTCAAACAAATTTGGTATCAAATCCGGGAGAAGAATGGCTACCAATACCTCAAGGAATGGACATCTACTTCGGTTGATATCTGGAGGAACTTGATCAAGGAAGTTGTGCATGAAAACGCCATGTTAACCGTCAAGCATATTTTTTGTGAGTCCAACACTTCACCAGAATTTCTAGAGGGAGGTCCATTGCTAGAATTTTCACAACCCACTATTCAGGTTGAAACATATTTTGATAACTCAGCCATTGTACCTTTTATTGAAGCCATATGCAAATCAATTAGTGGGGAGATGTTGTGTATGGATCGGGATGTATCATGTCTTCAGCCTATAGAAAAACAACTTGTTTCGGAGGGTTTTGGACCAATCTCAGAGGATTTTCCATTGAGTGGTAGTGCTTTATTTAGCTCAGTTCTGCCAAGCCAAGAAGAACAACAAGCTGTATCACCTAATGCTTCACCAGTTTTACATCCCCCTAAAAATGAAATTTCTGGTACTTTGTCAATTACTACGAGTGAGAGACTGAACTTTGAGTCTTCCAATAAGATACATTCTAGCAAGAGGAAGCGAGTTGAGTGGATGACCACCGCCCATGTAGCTGAGCTTTGTCCTGATGCAGTTTCCGAGTACAATGATAATTATATGTTGAACCATAGGTCCCCAGAGTCCTTGCAAAAACTTAAGAAACATTTGTTTCACTTAGGATGGAAAATTGAGCAACCAAAGGATTGCAGCATCACTAGGACACGGTACATTGCTCCTGATGGAAAAATATTCCAATCACTTCGTCAAGTTTGTAAGATGTTGGAAAAGTCAGAAACTTGGGCAGAAGGCCAAAAAACATCATATGATGGTTCATCTGATGACCTCAACTTGTCTACTTGCCTGGCGAAAACAAAGACATGCAGTGAGGTGTCTGAGCTGCCATATACTTCTCAAGAACCAATCATTGATCCTGAAATCTGCCGTGAAGCTGTAATTGAATATTGTTCACTGGGATCACCAGACAATCCTGCCTATAAGAAGTTGAACAGTGGGGAAAAGAAGTTTATGATCATGAAAGCTAAGAAGCACCTAGTTGCAATAGGATGGATATTTTATTATTATCGGGGAAGGGACAAGAGAGAATTGCGGTACCATTCTCCTCATGGGAAAACATTCAACACTCTTCTAGCGGCATGCAGATGGTGTATGCAGCAGTGGAAAGCTGAGGAACAGATGCCTGAATTATTTTCCCGGTCAACTGTTCTGGAATATCAGGGGAATTCGGCACCTCAAAGAACCTCATGTGAGAAGTTATCAGCGGCGACATTTTCTGTCCTGCCACATGCGAAAGAACCTGCTCAACTTAATAAAGTCACAGTTTGTGAAATCAGCAAAACGAGAAAGAAGACTAATCATGCAGGTGGCATGTTGAGAAAAGGAAATGAATCTAGATCTTCAAGAACAGTAACAGAAGGTACAGAATCTCCGTCTTCAGTTGGTCTGTTGCGATCCAGTAAAAAAGCTCGGCAGGGAACACTTTCTTCTTCCTTGCATCATACACCTCGAACAGTTTTATCTTGGTTGATTGACAATAATGTGGTTCTGCCACGTGCGAAAGTGCAGTATCGTGGGAAAAGAGATGGCCGTCCAATGGCAGAAGGGTGGATCACTCGTGCAGGGATCAAATGCAAGTGCTGCCAAAAAGTTTATGGAATTAGCAGTTTTGAGGTGCATGCTGGAAGCAGTTATCACCGACCTTCAGCAAATATATTTTTGGAAGATGGACGATCCCTTCTTGATTGTCAACTGCAGATGAAAGAAAAGGCTAGTTTAAGACACACGAGGAAGAGACCACCTTTGTTGAAGAAGCGCAGCCATTTGGGCACAAATGACTATGTGTGTTCCGTGTGCCATTATGGTGGTGAATTACTTCTGTGTGATGAATGCCCATCTTCCTTTCATACTGGTTGCCTTGGAATGAAGGTATCTCTCTCTCTCTCTCTCTCTCTCTCTCTCTCTCTCTCTCTATCTATCTATCTATATATATATATATATATATATACTTTTTTTTTCTTTCTCCTCTTAAAGATCCATATTGTCGTCAAGGTATTGTCAATTTATTGGTTAGACTGAGAGAGAGAGAGAGCATTTTGCATATTGGTTCTACACCTGGTTTGATACCAACTTAAGGTTATTGCTTAAATAGGAGATCCCAGATGGAGAGTGGTTTTGCCCATCATGCTGTTGTGAAACCTGTGGCCAGAGCAGATTTGATAAAAACAAAGACCACTTTACCGACAGCAGTCTACTTATCTGTTGTCAGTGTGATCACAAGTGTAAGTAGCTCTTTAAATAATTTTTTATGTTCCTACAACAGCTTATCTTAGGCATACAGAATTCTGTGAATGTGTGGCATTACTGATGTTGATCCTTTTTGTACAGATCATGCTCGGTGCGTGAGAAATAAGGGTCTTCAAAAACTGGATTATTATCCTGTAGGAAGTTGGTTTTGCAATAAGAGATGTGAGCAGGTATTTGATTTCATTCCTAACACAGGAACATAAAACATTGGCATCATGAGTAGAGAGCAAAGCTACCATTTCTTGCCAATTGTCTCATTGAGAAGTTATTTCAGTGTAAAATGAAGTTCACCAGTCGGATCTTAGAAAACTTTCTTACTGATTATTCCCATGTTATCGATCCTAGGGAAATGTTAAATGCTGGAAAAGCATCATGTTGACCTGCACCAGTATCCTCTTTGTCTATTGAGTTTTACTTTTAAGAAACATTTTGTCTAAGTCAACCGAAATATCTGTTGCAGATATGTTTGGGTATCCGCCAACTTTTGGCAAAGCCAGTTATGGTGGGAATTGATAACCTCACTTGGACTTTATTGAAATACGTGAAACCTGATGATTTTGATTCGGATGCTGCTAATGATGAGTTCGTCTTGGAGACTTATAGTAAACTTAGTGTCGCTCTGGATGTGATGCATGAATGCTTCGAGCCTGTCAAAGAACCTTACACAAGGAGAGATCTTATGGAAGATGTTATCTTTAATAGATGGTAATATCCAGCTTTAGAAATTCTTGAGCTATCATTGTTGAATTCTGTGCAAATATTCTTGTTCAACCACATAATTTATGCAAAACAAAATTATGCATTTCATATGACACTTTCATTGTTGACACACTCTTTCATCAAAGGCTAGAGTAGACCTTACACAATTCATGAACTTAATCACTCTTGATTTTAGACTTGCCATAAATAGAAGTTTAGTTTATTATTTGTAACTATAGATAACATGGTAATCTGTATAGAAAAAATCTATAGATGACATGGTATATCTCAACTTGAGTACAGACATATGTTTTAATTATTTATGCTCTGACGAAAAGTTGTAATTCGAAATTGCAGGTCAGAGCTGCATCGCTTAAATTTTCAGGGTTTCTATACTGTGCTTCTGGAAAGAAGTGATGAAGTTATTTCAGTAGCAACTGTAAGGTATCCAACCATTATATATTAGTACTATTCATTCAAGTGAAGTTTTCTCTACTTTTTATTTCAGTAAATTCTCTTTAAAATTAGTTGAACAATGTGATTGAATTTTATTGATAGTAAGCTAACAATTTTCATGCTCATAGGGTTTATGGAGGAAAGGTAGCCGAGGTTCCTCTTGTAGCAACAAGATTTCAGTACCGCCGTCTTGGAATGTGTCGCATCTTAATGAATGAGCTTGAAAAGGTATGCAAATCTACTTTCTTTCATTTACCTTCTTCAGGGAGAGGAAGGAAGAGTTGTTGCTGAGGATGTACATAATGTATGTTTTTAAAAGATCCCCAATAATTACTTTATTAAGCAGGGATGTTCTGTTCATGAAAGCTATAATTTGTAGGAGATATCTTTGAGTTTTTATTTCTTAGTCATGTCTTCTTTCCTTCCATGATTATAATATTAACATTTTTGAGGCTATGCATTTGAGTTGACTGTTGGGACATCAGCTGTTCTCCTTATCAGAAGTATAAACATGCATTTTTATAGGAGAAAAACCTTTGGACATGGTTATTTTGGCTCTCTAGATATCATATAAGCAGCACTCTTAGGGCTCTTTATTTTTGGCTTCAATGCTCAGTTATGCTACATCGATGTCAAGTTCTGGTTACCTATCGAAACAAAAGGACTTCAATTCTAGTTAGAATAAGTGATGATATGAGGCACATGTATGACAGTGAGAATTGCAATGATCCTGATAACTATGGCTATTTATTTAGTTTTATTTCTTTCTTGTCATACCGAAACAAAATATTAAACCTTTTAATTTCTCAGAGTCAGCTGCTACATAGGTGGGGAATTGTGGACTATGATGAACATGCTTTGACATAGATTGAATATGCCTGTCATCTGATCTGCTTTTTCTTTCAACTAAAGCTATTTTGTTCTTCATTCCAGAAACTCATGGAATTAAGAGTTGAGAGGCTAGTTTTGCCTGCTGTCCCCACTGTGCTAAACACATGGACCACTTCGTTTGGTTTCTCAATGGTGAAAGAATCTCAGAGGTTAAACTTCTTGAATTACACTTTCCTTGATTTCCAGGGTACAATATTGTGTCAGAAACTTCTCCAGAATATCCCTCCAGAGGTATCAAGTGAATCAACAGGTATGTAAAACTCTTCATTTACTGTGGAAGGAGATGGAGATTTGATATGGATGGACTAAAACTTCATTTTTATCCAGAAGCTTATCAAACTCAATTTGACCACATAAACAGCAAGGAGAATGTTGAGTTGGATGGAAACAGTGCGCTTTCTGAGGTCTTCCAAACTGAGCAAATTGAGGAGAGTGAAATTGTGGAAAAAGGATCTACAGAGTATGTTTCCCCTTTGATTTCTGTTTTCTAAGGACTGAAGAAGGTAATCAGGGAGATATAACATTCAAATCATGCAGAACATAACATGAAAATTGTAATATGACTTTGATAACCTATTCAAGCTTGATAATTATGTCTTTAGGAGACTATAACAACAACATACCAAGTGCATAGGTAGAGAGGCTCTTTCCGAAAGACCCTCAGCTCAAGTGCATCCAACTCAAGTAACAGTAGAAGAAAACAATGAAGAAAGCAAAACAGTAAATACGAAAAGCAGTGTAGTTCCTACAAGAAAGGAACAATACCACAACAAATAGTGTGATCGAAACACAACACACAATAGATGATGTAATATAACAAAGGCAAGACAACACTCTACCTCTATTAACCTTCTACCCTAATACACGATTTCCACTCTTTCCTATCTAAGGTCATGTCCTCAGTGATATGAAGTTGGTCCATATCCTATCTAATCACCTCTTCCCAATATTTTTTGGCCTACCTCTACCCCTCCTCGTACCCCCTATGACCAACCTCTCGCACCTCCTCACTGGGGTGTCAGTGCACCAGTCTTCACATGCCCAATCCATCTCGGGGGGCCTCTCCCACCTTCTCTCGAGTAACCTCATTCCTAATCTTGTCGCTCCTAGTGTGCCCACACATCCATCTCAACATCCTCATCCCCACAACACGCATCTTCTGAACATGTGAGTTTTTGACTTGCCAGCACTCCACCCTATACAACAATGATGGTCTAACCACCGCTCTGTAGAACTTCCTTTAAGTTTAGGTGGTACATTTTTATCACAGAAGACTCTAGAGGCAAGTCTGCATCTCATCCAAGCCGTGCAAATGCAATCATCGTCGATGTCCCCACTTCCCTGGATCATGGGCACAAGATATTTAAAACCCTCTCTCTTGGGAATGGTCTGTGTGGCAAGCCTTACTTCCCGTCTGCTTCATCCAACGCAACACTAAATTTGCACTCCAAATTTTCCATTTTGGCCCCCGCTCAACCTGAACACTTTGGAGTCCAGAGTTTGTCTCCAAACCTCAAAACTAGCATTAACTCTGTCCCGTGTCTCATCAATCAATACAATGTCGTCCGCAAATAACATACTCTATGGAACCTCCTCCTGAATAGACTGTGTCAACTCATCTATCACCAAGGCGATTAGGGATGGGCTAGAACTGATCCCTGGTGCAGCCCCATCTCAACTGGGAAGTGCTCCGAGTCTCTGTCTTAAGGAGACTGATCATTCTAATCACATATTAATGTGTCTCAGCTAATCCTCTTCTGCAATATAAGGTGAGGGTAGGGGCATGTTTTATTGGGCTTGAAATTACTGTGTATGAGGTGTGAAAGATTCAAATTTCTATTAATTGAGAATAAACCACAATTTGTCTGTATGTGAGGATGCCTTTAGGCTTTAGTTTCCAACATGTAGAAAAAACTATGTTTTACACATTTAAGTAGGAGTTATCTCAGTGAAACAATTTTTATTTCATTGGTGTTATTTCTTTGTTTTACTGTAATACTCAAGAAACATGGTCAGTCAGGGATTCATACCCAGCATGTATGGGATCGAGGCGTAATTGTTGATGTTGCAGATTTGGAGTACTACTCAAATAGTTTTGATTAGGCTCACTGCAAGAAAATTTATCAAGTGTTGAATTTGGTCATGTCTAATGTTCTATTGGTGAGATTTCACATATTATAATTTAAGAGAAGATGACGTAGAAAGCAAATCGAATGACTCTTTCCTTTTTTAACTTTCCACTTAAGGGATGAGCAGATTTCTGGTATGCATCATTTAATGTTTTTGCTTAAAATGTTGATGAAGTATGCTGCTTGAGGGCAAATAGTCTTTCAACATGCTCATTGAGATGATGTTTGCCCCAACCAAGGTGTATTTACCAGCTCGCTTAGCAAGGGAATTCAAACCTGCTTCCAGAAATGTAACAAAAACAGTGCAAAAGATCCTGTTTAGAATGTCATCTGATTAGCACAAACCACCACAATGCCCCTAACCAATCCACAGTATGAATAGGAGGCACTAAACTGTGTACTTAGCTTGTATCATCATGTTAACTTTGGCACGGTCACTTCATTTTTCGTTGTCAAATTACGGTACATTCTGCTTAAGGAATAAGGAGGTCTCTTGTGTGTATCATTTAATATTCTTGCTTAAGAAGTGTATGAGGTATCAGCTTGAGAAAAGTGGTCTATCAACCTGCTCATTGAGATGATGTATACCCAACAAAGGGTGTAAAAATTATTGTTATTTTACTGGTTCACAAAAGGTTTCTTTAGGACTACATGTGGATCAAGAATATCGTAGCAATTGCCAACTTGAAAGGCTTGATATTCTTGATTCTTCTTCTTGGTGAGAGAGTACATCAGAGTTATAGGTGTCGGAAATAAATAGTTATTTTGCAGAATTAGAAGCTCTAAATTCAAGCCTTCTTCTAAAGACCTCACAAGAACTTTGCAGCGGATCCTGTTAGAATGCCATATGATTAACCCCACCCCCAACCACCAGAATGTGTAAAGAAGGAACAAAGATGTGAACTTAGCTTGTCTGGCGATTTCTTCATTTTGAATTTTGCTTCAGATAGGTGAAGAAAAACTCAATTTGGCAAATATAGTAGTAAAAAAGAGTTCTCAAGTGAGTTTGCTCCATAGGTAACACACACAGACACAATGATTAGGTGGTGAATCATAGATACTAGCAGGTATACCCATAGGATGGTGCATGAACTTTCGGATGCAAGATCAGAGAGTTGAATTTACTCCCCCATTGTCTTTGTGTTATATGTCTATTCGTTGAAGAGCCAGGGATAGTGGATTAGAAAATTTAGCAAATGAACTTCTTACTTATTGATATATTTTATTGTATGAGAAAGTTGGGTTGCGGAGGCTGCCTGTAGTTAGTTATATTTAAGGCTGTTCGGTCTTTATTGTCCTTGGAACAGTGAACACATTTAGGATCCAAATGCGCACTTAGAACTTGATTGTGTTCTTGTGTCCAAACCATGGCAATTTCTTTCCCAGCTGATAAAACTTAACTGTTGTACTATTTGTCAGTGCACCTGGAGGATGTGAAAGCAATAATACTGATGCTCCAGCTCCTTTCATTATTGTGGTAACTTTCCTTTGCTCTGAACATTGTCTCAGCAGATTTTCTTACTTAGATCCTCATGCTAAGTATTATTGTTTGTGGTGTTTGAACAGGCGAACCAACAAGCTCCTCTTGGCTGCCAGGCTGAAACTAGTCTGCAGTACCGAGCTGAAGTTACTGATAGTAAGGTCTTAGAAAAAACAGGCGTTGTTCAATACATATGTTACAAGCGGAGAAAAAAGATATCAGCCTGTGGAAGCTAAGCTGGTTTTGGAAGGAGTAGCTATCTAGTAAGCTCTGGTAAAATATTAGAAAAAGAAGAAACAAGCATGGAAGTTTGATGGCCAAATACTTTTGCTTTGTTAACCTTATGTTTTCCTTGTTGAAGGGGGGAAGCTAGTGGTGTATATGTTCATGTACAGTTATCTCTAGGTACATAAATCTTTTCTAATCCTAAAAGTACAAATGTATAGAACCACAGTCCACGGCTTGCAAGTATTCAATGTCACTCCGCAAGTGTATCTCTAGTCTTTATTTGTTGATTTGAAAATTTTATTCGCATGTATGAATGGGTAATTAATATGGGTATCCGCTCATATTTACCCATTTTAAATGGGTTGGGTATCCAACTCATTTAAAAATGGGTAAAAACAAGTAATACCCATATTACCCATTTAAAAGTGGATAGTTAAATGGATAAAATGAGTAAAAAATATGCATTCACACAAACAAACAAAAAAGTGAAAAAGGGTGGGTAGTAAGAAAGTCTTTTTTTTTTTTTTTTAAAAAATAAACTCTTTTTTACATTTTTTTTGGGATGGGTTGGTAAATTTTTTAAAAATATTTTTTAAAAAATATTATTGGAAAAAATTTAAAATTTTGTTAATTTTTTTTGGATGGGGTGTGGGGGGGCGGGCTGGTAGGGGTGTGGGTGGTAATTTTTTTTTAAAAAAAATTTAAAATTTGAATGAAAAAATTTAAAATTTTGTTAATTTTTTTGGGATGGGGTGGGGAGGGGGGGCTGGTAGGGGTGGTAATTTTTAAAAATTTTTTTAAAAATTTAATGAAATAATTTAAAATTTTGTTAATTTTTTTTTTTTGATGGGGTGTGGGGGGCGGGGAGGCTGGTAGTGGGTAGGAGGTGTGGGGTGGGCTGGTAATTTTTTTTTAAAAAAAATTTAATGAAAAAATTTAAAATTTTGTTAAATTTTTTTTTGGATGGGGTGTGGAGGGGGGGGGGTTGGCGCCTCGTAGGGGGTAGGGGTGGGGTGGTAATTTTTTTTTAAAAAAAAAAAAATTAATGAAAAAATAATTGAAAATTTTGTTAATTTGTTTTTGGGATGGGGTATGGGGGAGGGGGGGCTGGGGGCTGGTAGGGGTGGGTTGGTAATTTTTTATTTTTTTTACATTTTCTTGGGATAGGGGGTAGGGGCTGGTAGGGTGGAGTGAAGTGATAAAAAAACTTTAAATTTTTTTAATTTTTTTAATTTTTAAAGCTTTTAACAAGATTTCTATTATAATATGAGTAAATATGGTTACCCATATTATCCATCAGAACTCTGCTTACCCATTTAAAATGTGAGTCGAGTCAAGTAACTTATCCATTTTTATTTAACTCATTTTTTGATCGACTCATATTCAACTCGACTCGCTCGTTTGCCACTCCTTATGATCATAAAATCAATTATGAAATTAAATTTTTGGATCAGTCTAATTTGAATATTATATCAAGTGCATGCGCTGAAGTTCAATAATTCAAGGGTTATGACTTGTTTCTTATTAAATTTAGATATGATAAATGATTACTTGAAAGTTGTAAAAGATGATTATTGATGTATAATACGTTTCAAAGTTGCAAGTGATTTTAAATTATGGGCAACCACTATTCCATTGGGTTCAAGTGAAGTAGTAAAAATTGAAAAAATATCTAGGGTAGGGTAAAATATGCAAGAATGTGATCAAACTATTTCCATCCATTAAAATAAAAGTTAGTAGATACTATAGCCTCTTTTCATGTCGAATATGAATTATGTATATTTGAATGTGGAAGGCTAGGACACGAACGGTGATTAATACACATCTCAATCACCAAAATAACTTGTTTATTTGAGTATTGATTATTATCTCTACGAGTCTTGGTCTTTTTTAATGGGATAGGATCTTCGAGAATATAGTTGATGATATAGGGAGACTTTAATGATTTTAGTATATTGGAAGACATAATGACATGCCTTGTCATAAAAGAAGAAGCCAAATTGAAAACTCACTTAGAGTGACAACACGCTGAACTAATTAACAAACAAGTTAGATATGAGAGAGCATTGAATAATGAAAACTAGAAATGATTATTTTCCAAAATTTCTCATCTTCTACAAACATGCTTCCATCATTCTCCAATTGTCATAGATTTGGAAGGAAAACACTCCGCCATGATATTAAACACATCATCCGAATATATGTGTGTTTCAATTAAAGATACTATAACAAGGCCCTCAGAGATCTCTAAAGAAGAAATACACAAAGCAACACTACCAATAGAACTCACCCTGTTCCTTTGAATAGACAAGTATGTTAGGACCGAAAATGTTAGGGTGTCATGCAGAAGCTAGCAAAGCAAACCTCGAAAGACCACAAGTAAGAAGACAAATGAGAAGTATATTAAAAGACACAAAGACTTAGCGTGGTTCGGTCAACCGACCTACATCCACAAAGGAGATGAACAATTCACTATATAAATATGAGAGTACAAGATATAGAGAGAAATAACCCCAACCAATTCACTCGGAATACAAGGAGGTTCACATAAGTGATAACATATTGCTTGTGTGTCCCGCAAATTCTCCCCCCTAACCAAAACTCTCAAAGCCCCTAGGACTACATTGTGAATGTTGATTAAGTTAGAAGGAACACACTTTTATTTATAGAGTCCTAAATATTTTCCTACAAGAAAAATACTTGTCAATCCTAAACCTTTTCCTAAAAAGAAATCCTATTTATGGTAAGAAACTCACGGCAATTAATACCCAACCAAGTAGACTATTGAAGAAAAAAAAAAAGATTGAGACTTTTTACATATATATGCACCAGATTTCCAGAGGAGAGTTATAAATCTACTAGGAACTGAAAAAGCTTATTAGGAAAGTTACCATAAACATTCAAAAGGAATTAGTTTCAAAGGAGTCAAGGAAGCCCCATCACATCAATAAGAGAAAGACCAAGTCAAAATAGAATTGGATGCTAGGCAAGTCTTGAACAAAATCTAACTTGGATTGAAGACAACGAAAAAATAGAGTCCTCAGAGACGCAGTGTTCACAAGTATATACCATCAAGTTTTATCCATATAGTTGTTTAGTTTTTAATAACTAATTTCTTGGTGTAGGATCTTGATTACATTATTTTATATTGTAGGTACTGTATTGAGTTGTAAAGGGAGAAATAAGTATTATGAGTGTAGAGAAGACGTGATTTAAGGGAACAGTTTCATAGGTGTTACAAGGACAATTGTAAACCTCAAATTCTAGTGAAGAGTTGGATCATGGTTTTTGAATCCTAAGGGAAGTAATTTAAATATCTGTGTTGCTTTACTTAAACAATTTATCTTATAGAATAGTTTATCAAAGAACATACTTCTTTAAGGGTTTAGGACGCAACCAAACGAATGCCATAACAACTTCATATGCCCCTCTTGTAGCATCTTCAATCTTTATGAGCTCTTGATGTGCATCTTCCCCTTAATATTGAAAATATCCTCTTAAAACCAGCTCCTTTGTTGTTCAACACTTACAACATCATGTTGATACAACAAGCTCCCTACACAAGATTTGTTAGCTAGCGTAGCTCCCCCATGATTTCATAAAGATATATCTGTTCCCTGAATCAGTAGACTTAAGCAACTTTCAGCCTCTTCTGTGTTTTACAAGTATCTGGATTGAATGACAGAAAATTCTATAAACCTACTTAACTAACTACATGAATAAGCTTTAATATTTTCGAACACAACTACCCAACACCCCAATCTTTTCAGCTAAACTCATTAAATGATAGACATTATTAAGCCCTATTTTTGGTTTCACAGTCTTGTTAGAATGTATGTGCATCTACACTAAAGTTTGTTTTTTTATTTTGATGCTCTTTTTTGAATTAAGTCTAGCAATTTCTATTTTTAGATTACCATTCTAAATAGTGATAAATTTCATCATTCTAATGCACCTACCAAGTTTATCCTAAAATAAAAATAACTAAGTCGGTTCAAGGAGACTATCCTTTTCTAAAAACACCAAAAATATAAATTGAGGAACCCAACATACAAATAATAAGAAAAAATAATACAACAATGTATATCTAACAAGATATAAAGATGCAATATATCAATTCGGCCCAAAACATTCAAATAGAAATCTAAAATTAAACTGTATTAACAACTCCAAAACACAATAATCAAAATGAATACAACTCAATAATGAAAATTATACAGGAAAATGAGAGAGGGGCATACCTCTAGAAATGCAATACAAGAGAAACATATTTCCTCCACCCCACACTTGGAACAACGCACGATCCTCAGTGCTTAAATCAAATACAAAATGGAATGTGGAGAAAAGAGAAAAAATCAACTCCCTGGTCTACTGATGCTCTCTGTAAGAGTCATCCTCATCCTCTCCATCGGATTCAAATATGAGTCATTCTGTGATATCTCCACATCGGCGGAGATGTAATCATCCACCGGGTCCTTCATGCCTGGGCCTTTACGAGATAGCCTTTGTGTACTGTCATTAAGTAGACAGTCCTCATTTTGTTGTTGCATCTCTAGCTCTATAGGTGGGAGGCCTTCAAAACTTTTCTCTAGCATAGTTATGCTATTAACAGGGGCGGAGCCACCTTCGTCGAAAAATTATATGATATATACACATAAAGTTTTGACTTACATTGATATATATTGTATTTTGGACACTTCAAAATAACAAAGTAACCCATAGTGGAGATGGCTAGAGGTGTTGCAAACCTACTCTCCACCCCAGTTTGATTCCCTGCACGAGCGTTTTTATTTTTCTATAATTATTTTGCCTTGAAACGTGCGTAAGTTTAATATAAATGTTCACTAGCTTAGTGGTAAATAGTGTTATGATTGTCTTGATTGATCAAGTTCAAAACTCACCTCCAATAAGTATTTTTCCAATTAAAATTGAATTATTTCCTTAAATTTTCATACCTTTTCCTTGTGGAATAAGATTTTCTTATATTTTAATACCTTTTTCCTTTGTGGAATAAGATTTTCTTAAATTTTAATACATTTTCCTTTTGGATTAAGGTTTTAATTGAAAAAAAAAATCCTTAGATTTTAATACATTTTCCTTGTGGAATAAGGTTTTCTTTCTCTATAAATAGGAGATCAATTTACCCAAATTATATCACAATATTATTAAAAATAGAATCTCTATAAATCATCGTTTTTAAAAAATAAAATTACTATTTAAAGTTTGGACCCCCTCAATAAAATTTCTGGCTACGCCACTGATGCTATACATAGTGAAATGGTAGCTATTTGTCTGAGAATTGCATTCAATAATAGTCGGTATAGGTCCACGATAAGTGTCGGGCTTCTTCTATTTTGTCACGTTCATAGGGCCCCTCATGTTCCGAGGAGGTGTGTAGTCAACTTTCTCCTCTATATCATGGCTTCTCAAGAAGAGGGTAAGTAGTCTGCCAAAAATATATATATATCTCGGCCCTTTGTATCATAGACCACAACAATTTCCACACGTTTATGGACTCACTTATTATCAACTCATAAATAAGGAACATCCTATCTTGGTTGATATGTGTCCCAGGAATGAGACAACTACATACTATATTCAACCACACTTTGTCTTCTCTATTCAAATGAGCTAACGGGAACATATGTTGCCTCTCAAGCACTTGATTTAACATTGCAACGTGGTTACGTGGAGAAGGTTGGCTTAGTCAGGTGTGGTCTGCTCCTAATAGCTAGGATTTCTGATATGCCTTTATGAACTTGACATTAAACTCACGTTCATCTCTAGTTATGTCATTTATTACCTTTGGGACTTCCTCCTTAGACATATTGTTCAAGTTTTCACCTGCTATGGTTTTCGCTAAAGCTTGGTTCATCAGATCAAGTGCTTTCCAAAATGTATTCAATAATGACACCTATGATGGTGTCATGAAGGCCATGATCTTTCCGTGCAATAAATCTCTAATATTCTCCATGCTTTAGATAAAATCTCTTTATCCAACTTTCCAAATTACAAGATGTTATTGACTATCTTTGTTTGCCCAACCACTAAACTCCACTCATAAAAAACATGTGGATATGATGAGCGGTAGATTTACACTAAGTTGAGGCCTCTTTTAGTCAACAATTAGTGTTCTTAATGCCTAATTATATCCTATTTTGATGATTTGCAGCTATGAAGGCTAAACGACAAGGCAAGAATAAATACATGAACGAAAGACAAAAAACATTGAAAGAAGTATAAACTCCACAATGAGAGTCACCTAACCAAAAGGGCAGATTGCCCAAAGGGCCTGCCCTTACCCAAAGTGATAGTGCTCACAATTGAAGATATTCGAGCCAGGTCGGTGAACTAAAAGTGAAACGGCGACTCGCCGAAGTTGAAGGGTGAATAAGATGACCATCACCAAAGGTGACAAGACTTGGATAAAAAATAAAGGCTTAAAAGGTGAACAAAGGTGGTAATCAACAATCCGCCGAATGTGAAAGGCAGACTTGAACAAGTTCGCCAACTAAGGTTCAAACTCTTGAAGCCTGAAGTAAAAGAAAGGCGAGCCAAGGAGCAGACGGTGATCCACCGATCGTGTTTGGTGAGCCCAAAAAAATGTTGTTGAGTTTGTCACACAGTGAAGTTTGGGCCAAATTTTTGGAAATTATAAATAGCCCAAAGGAGAGAGAAAATAGTGAGATTTTTTGGAGTGCTTTTTAGAGAGATCATTTTGCAAAGAATAGTTTTTGTGATTGAGAGTTTGTATGAGACTTCTTTCCTTGTGAAAAACATCTTTAATTTTGGGGTTTTAAATTTCATTCTTGAAATTGACAATTGGAAGTTGAAATCAAAGTGGGTATTGATTATAATTATTTAGTTTCATTACATCCATGGATGGTGATACGTCCCAATTTACACTTCACTTAAGAAGTATAAAATGATTGAAGTCAACTATAGAAATCAACAAGAGTTGAGATCGGTCCCATAGGGAATGGAGAAGAAATAAGTTTACTAGTTCTTCTGGTCAGTTGTGGTTGTTATTTCCAGATATAAAAATGCTTATAGTAAATTGGGTTTGACTTAGTGTTAAGGTAACCAATTGTAACTAGAATCCAATAGTAATAGTGACAGGTGACAGTTTTAAGGTTTTGATTATCAATTACAATAAACTAGGATCGTGTTCCCCATGACATTGAAATAAAACTCAGATTTCTCACAAATAACGGTTGTTCGATTCAAGGCATGCATTACTAGAAAGTTAAGAACACCTAAGCGCTTTTCATCCCTATTAGGTGAATATCACTCATCACTAGGGGTGTCAAAAGAATATGAAAAACCAGCCGAACCGATCGAACCGAACCAATTTATGTTATTTTTTCAATAAAATTGTAGACTTTTATTTAAGTGTATAACTATCTCGAACAATTGGGACGATTTTTTTTAATTTATGGAAAAAAATCAAAAAATTCCCGAACCGAACAGAACCGAATAACCTTACATGTATGTAAATATATTTTATATATTAACAATATGTTATATTTAATATATAAATATATTTAATAATAATTTTTAAATATAAATATAACATAGGTCCTAGGGCTTTAATGACTAGACAACTTTGGGCCTTTGTCTTTAATTAACATTTACTTAATTAAGTTTAAAATTAAAAGATATTGTAATAGATACTCTATCAAACAATACAACAAAACCTTGCAAACACTCCTATTAAATGTTTAAGATCAAACAATACAGCACAAGGTTTTACATTATTGTCTAAATTAAAGTGTTTCTTCAAGAACATATTTACGAAAGAAATACTTTAATAGTATATTTTAAAGTGATATTTTAAAAGTAAAAAAAAAAACAAAAATTAACCGAACCGTACTAAAGAGAAACCAATATGATTATGATGATTTTAAAAATAAAATTTTAGTTATATATTATAAAATAACTGAAAAATTAGAATGGTATAATTTTTAAAAAATAACCGACCGAACCGTACCATTTACACCCTAACTTCTTATGTTCTGGCACTTGATACAATTCTTTGAAGGGAAGGAACCTTGTATTCAGAAACAAGAATAATTTTTCAAAAAGTGTGAAAATAACTCATGGGAGTGGGAAATTTACAAAAATTTAGGTGTCTTGTAATGTATTAATTTCCCACTGTACAATCAATTAACACAAAAATGAAAGAAGAAAAAGCTAATTATCTGATTTTACAGCATACATTTTGTCAACTCTCTCTTGAATAACGACTGGTCTCCTCTGCAACTTTCGACCACTCTTGTCCAATTCTCTCCGTATAAGCCACCTGTTACATTCATGGGAAAGCAGAGAATTTACTCTTTCAATATTTTCAAAGCATAGTGAAATCCACTATGTATACCATCCATCACAAGTTTTAAAATTCATGACAAGCAATAGAAAGAGTATCAGATACATATTTAGCTTAAGGAAGAAAAATAAAGTAGTTCTCAGTTCCTAGTGTGGGTAATTCATCAGAAGCAATAGTAGTAAGAGTCCCGGATATTAGCTAAAGAAAGAAAAGGAATGAAGTTCTCAATTAAAAGCAAGGACATTATCTAAAGTGATCCAGGGAACCAGTCAATCTGCTAGGACTAAAGCTAATCAGTAAAGTTTCTTTTACCATTTTAGTAGAAACAGATGTGCATTTCCAAAACTCCAGAGAGATCATAGGTCTCCTGACACAGTCTTGAGACAACTTCCCCGTATGAATTTAAAGCTCACCTCACCCGCTTTAAGGACATCAATCATCATAGGGCATAAATATTACGTATATCTGAGAGTGTATTTTAGCAAAGAACATAGGCATTCAGAGTTTACTGCTACAACAATGGGCTTATTTATTGCAATGGCTTGAAAAGAAGCCAATTTGATCATCGTGCAAAGTTCTTGGTTCGCATATAGACACGTGCCTCATCAGGTGAGGTTCTCGTTTCATCCTAAAATCCTTAGTCTCAATGTGTTTCTCCAAGATTGTAGCTTTGCATTGACTCGAGAAGGGGGTAGCAGGTGGCATGCTATGTAAAATAATAAGTTTCTTTGATTTGAACTTTTAAAACTATTAATTATATTCCGTACCCGTAAGTATCTCAAATAAAAATCTATATAAAAAAATTAATCACATCGGATTAATTAAAGAAGTACAAAAGTTTAAATAATTATAATAAATAATAATTATTGAACTGACATTTTACTAAATTAAGATTAATGGATGAATTTAGTTTTTAAGTAATCATTACATGACCAAAGCGAGCCAACTGTTATGTTACACTGGATTAGCCTAGCCCGAGCTTTGACTGAGCCAAGCTACATATAGGGCAAGCCAAGCCGGCTCAGCCCTATGCCCAGCCTAAATCATGCAGTTATCACTATTTTGCAGCTATCATCAAATCCTTCAATGGATTTCCCTTCCCTGTTTCTTTCACCCATTTTGTCTGCTTCAATTTAAAAACCCTTAAAGAGGGGTGGAGATAAGGTTAAGCTTACTTACACTGCTACTACCAAGAAACAAGAAACGGAACCTCAATGTAACAATGTATCCAAAAGAGAAACCAGTCATATGAACAAGGAAGTACCTGATTGGTTACGAATCCTTTCAACATGTTCACAAAGTCAACATGCCTTTCTCTATTTATTCGATCTATCTCACTTTGATTATTTTCCTGCAATCAGAAAAATAATTTCTATAAGGGCTCTCAATATAGAACAATAAATAAGAACACGCTAACTGAAATTACTTAAAAGTCAGAAATATTGAGATTACTAATTTCACAAAAAAATCAAGAGGCAAAGGATCAAAAAAAGAAAATTTCTTAGAGAAATCCACGTCAACAAGATGATAAAAAGAAACCATATAAGCATAGCCACTTGGAAAGCTGAAAATTAAAATTATGGCTGGCGCTTGCAATTGCATGAATGAAAAGATAAGCCTAGGATGAGCCTAGTGGTCCAGCTAACATAGCCAAACTGCGCTTAAATGAAAATAACTCTACATATAACACTCTTTAAGTTAGTTCTGGAGATTCAGAAAAAGGAATTAAACTAATTCCACTTCTACTTTACCATATAGTTCATGTACAACAGATGTTAGTTCGATCTTTCACAGGCTGACTGCCAAGACAAACTCAAGGTAGCTTAAGAAAATTGATTTGATGATTGTACTACTACTGTGAAATGTACATTCTCTCCACCTTCTCATAGTTCTAATGCTTTCTCTAATTTTGAAGTATCGCTTCTCCAATATCGCTGTCAGATCGAACCGTCCTCTCTCTCTCTCTAATAGGGCATTCATCTCGACCCCTCCCCCCCCCCCCCCCGTTTCACTGTTGTAATGATTCCCAGGTCATTTTTGTGTTTATGCATGTTGTTAGTAGCATGGCTTTCAGTTTTAATCAATTCTGACGATTCCATCAGCTCCGAAAGGGTAACTTTAGCTAGTAGCATGGTCGGCACAACTCCCAAGGCTTTCCGTGCGAGTTTGTGCGATTAGGCATTTTAACTTTCAAGTTAAGGCCTAAGTTTGACTTCAGTCAACATTTTGAGTAAACGAGCTCGGATGAGAATTTTGTCAGCGCGGTTAGCTCCAGGATACTGAGTTTCGTCTAGAATGACTGTTCGTTTGGATTTTGAGGGTTTCGAGCTAATTTCGAGCCCCCTTGTGGATTTTGGCTTAAAATGGAGTTGGGTGTGGGACCCATATTCTGTCAAAATGACCTCGTATGAAAGTTGATTGCTTCATTGAGTTTGGAATGTCATTTTTGATTGGTTTGTATATTTTGTTTGTGTGTACAGGTTCCGAACCAATCCCGAACCCCAAGTGGAGCCTCCGAGTGGAGCCTGAGTTCTGGTGCCCGAGGGACTTTGCTAAAAAAAATTGGTGCCTAAGTTCTGGTGCAGCTGCGCTTGCACCCATGGGTTCGCTTAAGCGAATGCCGCTTTTGCGACCAGGGCTCCGCTTAAGCGAGGACCGCCAGATAGGCGGTTGTCGCTAAAGCGTCCCTGAGTTCACTTTCGCGGCCCTCGCTTTAGTGGACAGGGTTAGCTTAAGTGAGGCCCGCCTCTTTAAGGCCTGTCGCTCAAGCGACATTACTGGCCGCTTAAGTGGTCATCGACCAGTCTTTTAATTAAGCTTGGTCACGAATTTAGTTTTTTGTTGAATATTGATTTGGCGATTTCTCCCTTTCGAGCTTCGATTTCACTGATTCAAAGTCTTGAGTGATTGTTAGGAGCGTGGCTACTTGGGTTTGTGATCGGAAGCAATTGAAGAACCTCCGTTTTAGGTGAATTTGTGTGTCTTTGGGCAGCCTTTGGCTTATTTGTTGTTGGAATAGCATGCTTAATTGTGTGTTGGCTGTGTGGGGCCTCGGATTGTGTTCTATTTTGGAAAACAAGTTCGGGGCATAGCTTAGGACCTCTTGATGGAGTCAATTTTGGAAATTTCAACGTAGGTCCCACAATTCATGTTTGACTCCAAAATTGGTTTGTTTTTGTTTTATATGATTTTGAGGTCTAAACGACCGTACTAACATTGTGATCCTATTCTTGATAGCGTGGCAGCGGTTGGAGGCTGTTCGAAAAGGAAAAGCTCCAACTCTGTGATTGGAGCGCGCAGTCGGCCAACAGGTAGACTACGACTTCTTTGCTAGTTAGATTGAGTTGGGTTGCGTAAATTCACGAGGATTAGTGTGAATTGGGGGCGGGTACCTAGTTATTCTTGATTTTTCTCTTAGAAGCCATGTTTTAGGGTTGATCACCATTGTTTCGAGGGTAGTACCATGTTAGTTTGGGTTTTATGGGTGTTGTCGCGTGTTGTTGAATTACTTGCGTTGTTACTTGTTATTTGGAGCATGTTTGGCCTTAGTTTAGGATAGACCAGTGTTGCCTTACACTCGCGAGCCTTGTAGCCTTGTTATCGTCTCCGACGTTTGGCCAGACTAGATCTTTGTAGTAGCAGACTTTAGTCTGATAGTATGAGCCTTAGTTTAGGCGTTTGCATGGCTTTGTAGACCTTCAGTCGTCTCTCCCTATCACTACGACTCCAATGCGTTGCCAGAGGGTTGTTTTCGTGGCAACTTAAGACTGGGTTGTTCTGGGCTTGGAGCCTCATGTGGATGCTTGTGGGTCGACGTCGTTCCACGATGATTTAGTCATGATATTTGAATCCTCTTCGGAGTCTACACACCCTTGTCACTCTTGCTAGCTGGGTTGGGAGTTGACAGGACACTATAATTATTTTTAGTTTGAGGCCGATGCTTTACAGTTTGAGGTCGTTATCTCTAGTCCGAGGCTGATGTTGATGGTTTGAGGCCGTTATTCCCCGTTCGAGGCTGATTCTTTACGGTTCGAGGCTGTCACCTCTAGTTAGAGGCCATCACATGGGGTTCGAGGCGCGGTATACACTTATTGGAGCTAGATTTGAGGCACTTCACTCTTGTAGTCATAGCTATTCAGTGTACATGTCGGGCTTATGGGGGACTACTCAGGTTTTATTTAAACTTGCGCACGAGGGTACTTTTGGGCTTATAGGGCACAATTAGGTTTAATTTAATTGTATATATTTACTTTCGGTATGCTTATGTGCTTTCTTTCTTTTTGAAATTGAACTTGTGTGCTTTCTTTCTTATCCGCTTGACCTGTTTGTGTCTAGATTCTATGTTTTTGATTGTTTTTACCTTTCATACCATGTTGGCCTATGATACCTGTTGATGATACACTACATCTTTTCGTGATGCAGGTCCTAATACCAGCTTCCAGCGGTGATCGTTCATACCATCTTTTGTAGCTTGGAGATATCGGAGACGAGAGTGAGCACTTGACGTCCTAGATCTGCCTGTATCATTCTGTATATATGTTAGCCAATCTTTTGCCTCTGAGACGGCTTGTTGTGGTCCACTTTTGAGACTTGTAATTGTTCGTATTAGACAGCTCTATACTCGTGACTTATAAGTTCCGAGAGGGTTTCTATTGTACATAGTGTTTGGTTTGCTTCCATCTCTATCTTTTCTTATAGCTAGTGTTATTTTTTAGATAGTTCTACCCTTGTACTCATTACATGTCGTTCTGGGTGTGGGCTAGCTTACATACTGGTGGGTTATAGTAGGTGTCATCATGACTCGGGAAGTCAGGTCGTGACGTCCGTCCACCTATCTCGCTGGCAGAGTCCTCTCGATGTTCTCACCCCCTTCCTTCACCCGCCCGTTTCTCTTACAGGCCTATAGGAGTTGACAACTCTAGGGCTTTCTTAGTTTGGTTTTGTGAAACAACCTCTTTACAGGTATTAGCGACAGACTTTTCAGTTGCAACAAAAACACAACTCCGGCGCCGATGCAATTTAGCGACTCAAATGATGCGCAGTTCGGTAGACGACAACCCAGGTAGCATCTTCCCATATTCCATTTTCCAAATAGTAGTCTACACTTCTAGGTTCTGGCTCTTCCCTTTTCACATCTCTAGCAAGAGTTTTAGGGCTTGGGAAATTGTATTGTGTTTTTGTTCTGTTTCTCGCTGTTTCAGTTCTGCTATCTTTCCCCCTTATCTTCCGATCTCTCTTGTGTCTATTCGGCTGTTCTATTTCCCTCTGTTTTCGGCCTGACTTGTTTTCTTGTCATGATCTTCTAGTAGGAATTCCTGAATTACTGAACTTGTGGTTGCTGATTTTCCGCTCAATTATATGCCTAGTGTACTGGTTCTACTACTTGAGTGTATTTCTTGTTTTCTTCAAGATTTGTTGCGCAAAAACAGATTCAGGTTGGCTTTTGTTATATTTTCATTTGACATATTCTATTACTGGGCCTTCCCCTTGTCTTGTTTCATTCGACCAATATTTGTTTGCATTTGTCCTTGTTTG
The DNA here is from genome assembly GCA_035578085.1 of Solanum pinnatisectum. Taxonomy (NCBI): domain Eukaryota; kingdom Viridiplantae; phylum Streptophyta; class Magnoliopsida; order Solanales; family Solanaceae; genus Solanum; species Solanum pinnatisectum. The sequence continues at coordinate 19,644,053 of CM069084.1, read as the reverse complement.
CCTCTGTTCAGTTTGTATATGCTTCCTTGCCTTTATTCTGATTTCTAGTATAGTGTCAAATTATTGCTTGCTATCTTGCCTCTCTACTAGTTCTAGACTCTACGCTCGATTTAGTTTTTTATTTTTAGAATATTCCAGTTTAGTTCACATCTTTTTTAGTGGCTCAGGTGAATGATGGTAGATTAGGGTCATGTCTTCGATCGGGGCCAGGGGTGAGGGGCAAGAGTGGTAAGTGGGTTAAGTGATCTTCTAGGCTATTGGAACATTGGGTCATTGACAGGGAAATCCATAGAGCTAGTGAAGATCCTAAAGAACAGGAAAATTAATATAGCTTATGTCCAAGAGACCAGATGGGTAGGTACCAAGACACGAGATATGGATAGCTTTAAGTTGTGGATAAGAACGGAGTAGGTATTTTAGTAGATGGGGACCTTAAGGGAGCAAGTAGTGGAGGTAAGGGTATTATTTATGTACACTATGGGATTTCACCGGGTATGTTGGTGGGAGGGGAGGGGTGTTACGCTTTGCGTTTGAATTAGAGACTGAATAATAATAACATACCCAGTGCAATCCCACCAAGTGGGGCCTAGGGAGGATAGAGTGTACGCAGACCTTACCACTACCTTGGAGGTAGAGAGGTTTTCGATAGACCCCAGCTAAAAAAACAATGGTCCAAAGCAATACAAAAAATGAATAAGCAATAAAGTACTCTAAACAACCCGACAAATCATCTTAAACAACCACAATAAGAGAATATGATAAATGAAGTATAAAATACAATAAATAGTAACCAAACTCAAAGGACATGAAACTGCAAGAGTAATACTACGACTAATAATATGACCAATGGTAAGAAAAGATAAGCGAGACAATGCTTAACTACCTAACTAACCTTCTACACTTTTCATGTCCTTCATAACCTCCTATCTAAGGTCATGTTCTCAATAAGTTGAAGTTGTGTCATGTCCTATCTAATCACCTCTTCCAATACTTCTTTAGCCCACCTATACATCTCTTGAAACTATCCATAGTCAACCTCTCACACCTCTACATTGGGCATCTGTATATCTCCTCTCACATGCCTTAACCATCTCAACCTCATTTCCCACACCTCCTCTATCGAGGCCACTCCTACATTATCCCAGATATCTACATTCTTAATGCTATCATGGTTCATCTAATGATGACTTTTATTAGAAGGAGTGCAAATTATTACAATCCCTCTAAATGGAGATGACATGGGGAGGGTTGGGTAGAAATTATTGTATGAGATAAAGAAACGTTTCAACGCCTTTTACATTTCTCCCTCTCCAATCTTCCACCAAACACAATGGTAATGGCAGAGACTAAACTTTGTAATGATTTAATTATTATTTTTGAGATAGTAACAAGTTGTATTAAAATCAAAAGGCGACAGTGAAGGCCTAGATACAACGATGATATATAGAACTGCACAAATATTTAACTAGCAATGAAAGAGAATCTATAGTAATATTAGTGTCTATGTCATCTACGTACTTCTCATTACACCAAAAATGCAAAAGATGAATAAAATTAAGCTTTATCTTCTGAATAGGGTTTTGTTTTCAAAACATCTTAAATTCCTTTCCCTCCAAATAGTTCAACATATGCAACCTGGGATCATGCTCCAACATTTTTTTAAGCCTTAGTTCCTCCTTTTCTGCTCCACCTAGATGTAAATCTAGTGTGTGGCATTGCCCAGCTCAAACCAGTGATAACAAGAAATGTCTCACAGTTGAGTAGTCACCCTATTATGCAAAAACAGGTGACTTTGTTTCAGCAGACTTTCCACGTAACTGGCAGATAGAGCAAAGGTGTATACCCTTCCTTTGCAGTCTATCTTGAGTCAAACGAGCCTCCTTCACTACCAAACAAACAAAGCATGCCACCTTGTATGGTATGTTTGTCTTCCCTAGCTGTCTCCAGGGTCAGTTTACTTGAAGACTCTTGTTATGATTCCTCAAGTAATATATTGTCTTGACTGTGAAAACTCCTGATCTTGTCTCTCAGCCACCACAATCTATCTTGCTCTATTGAGCTTCAATAGAAGAAATTGAGGGTGTCATCAAATCCATCCATTTCAGTCATCCAAAAGTCTTCTAAAACTGAGGTCCCATCCTTGATTGTTCCATACCTCATTGATATTGGCCCTTTGCTGTTGATTCAGGATGTAAAGATCAGGGTATAGGTGCCTGAGTGAGCCATTACCTAACCAATTATCTTCCCAAAGAGAAATATTTTTCCCATTCGCAACTTTGAATTTGATATTATGTTGAAAATCCAACGAATTATAATAGTCCTCCAAACATTGACCCCAATATTTTGCCCATTCCCAACTTTGAATCTGATATTACTGTTGAAAATCATCCAACGATTTATAATAGTCCTCCAAACACTGACCCCACAAACAGTGGTGACAGCTTTGATTTTCCAAGTATCATCTTCTCCATATTTTTTTAATCACCTCCTCCATATTGATTGATCTCCATTTGAGTATCTCCAGAGCAACTTCATGAGTAAACTTTGATTTTGCTTCCTAAGATTTATTATGTCATGCCCCCCTTGTTGTTTACTTAGTCTCAGAGTTTTCCACTTGACAAAGTGAACGCCTGTTTTTTTCCTTGTTGCCTTGCTATAGAAAGTTACACCTCAACATATCCAGCATGTTCTCAACTTGTGGAGGTATGGGAAAAGAGACATCATGTAGGTAGTATGAGAATTAGTCTGCCACCCAAAGATACGTACCCTCTCTTCCATCTAGTGAGTGTTTTCTCACATTTCTCTACTACCCCATTCCAAATGTCCATAGATCTGCTATTTGCACCATGTGTCATGCCTAGGTAGGTTGTAGGCAGAGAACCCACTTCCCCATCTAAAATATCAACAAATTGTTTCATTGTTGAGGTTCATTACTGGGAAGATTATCATGTTCCTCTAGTTTACATGTAATCCTGACACCCCTTCACAGATATTAGTGAGAATTTATTCTTAAAATATTCATTCGATCAGCCTATGCATCACAAAAGATAATTGCATCATTTGCAAATAGCAGATCTGTAATTTCCATGTTGTCACCTTGGCCTATTACTGGCCTTGAAACCTCTGAGACAGTTATTCCTCTGAGTTGTGGTCAACATATTATTTAGATCCTCCATGGCAATCAAAAAGAGGAAGGGACAAAGACGGTCTCCTTGTCTCAATCCTCAATGTGAAGGAAAAATCCTTCTGGAAACCCATTGATTAGAACTGAAAACCTCACAATATTGATGCAAAACTGGATCCAGTTTACCCATTTAGTGACAAAACTCATTTTTTCAACATATTTAGCAGGAAGCGCCAGTTCACGTGAACAAAAGTCTTCTCTATGTCCCCATTATCCACCGAGTTTAGAAGGCTATGATTGGTCCAAAGGGCGGGTCAAAGACAGATTTCTCGATTATCAAAAAAAAAAAGTCTTCTCTATGTCTAGCTTGCATAGGATTCCAACTTTGCCCTCTTGTATTCTGGAGTCTAGGCATTCAATTGCAATCAATGTTGCATCCATGATTTGTTCGTCTTTAATGAAGGCCATTTGATGTGAATCCACCAGCTTGTGCATTACTGTCTTGAGCCTTTCTATCAGTAGCTTGGAAATGATCTTGTATACACTACGTATCAAAACTGATAGGCCTATAGTCCTTCAATTCCTTTGCATCATTGTTTAGGTATCAAGGCCTATATAAGTGGCATTGAAACTCTTCTCAAAGAAACCTTGGCAGTGAAAGTTTTGAATTACCAACATAATGTCTGCTTTGATCACCTCAAGTTGATTTTTTTCATTTTGAGATTGCCATGAGTGGTCACATTCCATTCTTTAACCTGAACTTCGGTGCTTTCAACTTACTTAGCTAGTAGGAAGTCCGGCCTTCCTACAGCTTCAAAACTTGAAGTATGACTTTGAGTTATCCTGATTTCTGTATTTCAAAGATAAAGGCCAGTGATCTGAGATGACTCTAGGCAAGATTATCTGCTTGTCGCTTGATATTTCTGAACTCCTCCTCCCATTTGGGGTTGTAGAGAAATCTGACTATCCTGGATGTAGAGTCTTGGGTACCTCCACGAGCCCATGTATATTGTCCACTGCTGAGGGGTGGATCCACCAATTCTGAATCTTTAGGTGAACTTGGAAAAATCATTCATGCTTCCGGACAGAGAAGTTGCATTCATCTTTTCATAGATGAACCTAGTTGTGTTGAAGTCACCACAAGGTCCCAGAGATCTTCATATAAACCCCTGACTCCATGAGATGATGTTTATCTTTATGGTCTACCTTCAATAGTCAATCTCCCCCTTACTCTGCTATTATTGCGTTTGAATTTCATGTCAAAATTAAGCCTTTGAGTTCCTGGATACCTTTCCATCTTGCTGCTCCAAAGCTTTCTGGAATTGGGGAGGGTGTCATGGGCATTCTCAAGTTGTCAATCTTTGAAAATAAAGCCTGAACCTCTTGTTCGCATTCTCTATAATTAACCCCAAATTGTTTGCAGATTTTACTGATGTTTTTGAATGTCCGTAAGGATATATACATAGCATACACCGGAGAATTAGTATCAACTGGTTCGACACCTTCTATCAGCAAAGGAGCTTCTTCAGCACTTCCTATTAGTTGCATGGAAGATATACGGTGGGGGGATTATGCTATTGACCTACTTTGCTTGAAGGAGTGTCCTCTTCTCCCAAATTCAAGACTTCCGACCTCATCGTCATGTTCTTGTGCACCAGATAGGCATCTAGAAGATAAGGCCATCGCTTTCAATTTCCACATCACGAGGAACTTATGATCCATCTCCATTAACTTAAATCCTTGCCCATCGAAGATGCTTTTTTAGTGTTGTTCTTCCTCTGTTTCAATCCATCCACCACAGGTGTCTCCTATGTGTTTGAATGTGGACTGCGACCACAGATTCATAGGTAATCGATAGATACAAATTCATACCCAACTTCTTATCTCTTCTTCCAGCCAACATCCAACATCCAACATTAGGTGACCACCAGTCCAAGACCAACTTGGACTTCTTCCATCTCCATTCACCTTTAATGACATGTTCCGCCTCCTTTCTAGATGGGAGCTTGAATAGGAATAGGGAATCGTTCATAACATAAATATTGATTCCATGAGAGGAGTTCCAAACATTGCACACCCATCTCCGGATATCATTCAATGTTGGAGTTTCTTGATTTGAAGCCATGAACTTCCCACAAGACATCTGCCAAGAACATCATCTGCTGAAACTGTAGAGACACCAGGGATGTTGGTTCTGGAGTTAACAGTCTGTGGTGTGGCTTCTTTTGTTGCTTCTATCATCCATTTGTTGTTTCTCATGGCTTCACCAAAAGAGAACTTGAGCTGATGTTGTTTGTTAGCTGCTGTTTTCTCATCTCACTGTGGCGCTGTAATGAATCTTGAGATGTCTGTGCTATTGCAGTCCATCTAGTATTTAATATGATTTCAGGAGTTATTCAGTGATCTGTCCCCCCCCCCTCCCCCCGGTGGATTGCAATAAAACTGGTGTATCTACCCTGTTCATTGCATTTGAGTTTGCAAAATGGTCCCTTGTTTTCCACCTCTTAAGTGACATTCTTTGCTCCCTTGAAGCTGCAATAAATACCTGAACTAACCACTTCATAATTTTAAGACTTAGTTACTTTTCTCATTAAATTTCTGCTGCACTCAGTCCATTTGAAGTTTCCGATTAAGAGCTGGACTTAATATGTCGTAAGACTTAAAACTGGCATGCTAATCAATACTATCATCCTCCATGTGTAGAGAAACTGCAGAAAGTTGGAACAAGAAAAGAGGGTGCTGAGAAAAAAAAAAAAAAAAGCAAGAACACTACCACAGAAAGGTGGTGGTTGGAATTGTAAAGAACAAAAGAGAAGAATTCCGGCTGAAAAGCCACCGAAAAGGTGATATGTTCCCCTAAGAAGCAGGAGAGAGAGGTTTTGGGGAAGAGTGCCTGAGAGAATCCTAATCTGTTGTCAACAACACCAACATCTTTCTCACTTGTTATGACTTTTTATCCCAGATGCTTGCTACCTTACTTTATGATTGTGATTCCAAACTATCTTAGAAATATTTTGGATGAGTCCCATTTAGTTTATTTTATTGAAACTGGAGTCCCATTTAGTTTAAACAACCCAGTTGATATATAGTTATTATTGTCATTAAACTTCCATCAAGTCCGGTGTAAGCCAAGAGTCTTCTTGGCCCTTGGGCTGTTCAGATACTTGTAATCTTGTATACGCAGCAGGAATAAATGTTAGATTTAGAGGCCTAATTTTAGAGAACTTGTGAATTGCCTTTAAGGAAACTTATTCATAAGCAAGGTAGAATTGGGATTATTTGGGCCTGAATAGAGCATATAGTTTAAGATGATCCATAGTAGTTGATTGATGGATAAGTGCAAGGGCGATTCAAAAATGAGATGGAAGTGAACACAACAGTAGTGTACCCAACATTTATAGAAAGGAAAAAGTGGAAATCTAAGTTAATGATTAATTGAGGAGATTCGCAGCCGAGTTAACAATAAGGTGGAGGTTTTGAGACAGACCCTAGAGTCTAAAGGGTTCAGGTTGAGAATGACTAAGACATGGAACTTGGAGTGCAAGTTCACTGACATAACTCACGAGGTAGATGTGGAAGTGAAGATTGAAACTCAAGTCATCCCAAAGAGAGAAAGTTTCAAGTATTTTAGGTCAATAATCCAAATAAATAAGGAGATTGACAATGATGTTACACATTGTATTGGAGCAGTGGATATGATAAAGGCTCGCATCTGGTGTCTTATGTGATAGGAATGTGCCACCAAAACTTAAAGGTAAGTTTTATAAAGTGGTTGAGGTAGAGTGTTGGCCAATCAAAAACTTGTACATCTAGAAGAATAAAGTACCAAGAATGAGGACGTTGAGAAGGATGTGTGGCATAAGAGGAGAGATAGGATTAGGAACGACAATTTTGGGACAAGGTAGGAGTGGCCATTGTGGTGGACATGATGAGGAATGCGAGGTTGCAATGATTCAGACATGTGACGAGGAGATGTACAGATGCACCAATGAGGAGGTGAGAGGTTGGTTATGGTGGGTCTAAGGAGAGGTAGAGGTAGACCGAAAAAATATTGGGAGATGTGATTAAACAGGACATATAGCACATTTAGCTTACCGAGGATATGAACCCTAAATAGGAGTATTAGAGGTCGAGGATTAGGATAGAAGGTTAGTAATACTCAAATGTTTTCTAGTTTCCTTACCAGTATTATTCTTTAATTTGATTTGACTATTACTTGTTGGTTCCCTTTCTTCAATTATTATATTATTTGTTATTGATAGATAGATCTGGATTATATATAGTAATATTATGTAGTTCAAATAAGGGAATGATTTATATAAGGTTAAATTTAAATCCATTTTTAAGTTCTAAATAATAGGACTCCCTACATATCCAAATAAGGAAAATCCAGATCTATCTATCTTTATTTCTTGTTCGTCATTTAGGGTTTCAGCTCCTAGTTTAACATTGCATCATATACATAAATAGACAATGAATAGAAAACAAGGAAACATTGTATTACTCTCAATGGGTACAACTCTTAAAGTAGTGTTTAGAATAAAGATCAGGTATTCAAGGTTAAAAAGATTGCCATGTCACTATAAAGGTTCATAAAAGAATGAGTCGTAACTCGTAAGAAAAATACTAAGCACAGTAAGCAACATGCTTCAGTCTGATAATATTTGAAACTTGGCAAAGTTAAGTTGGGCAATTGGCAATTTACCAAAATTAGCTAACAACAAATATGAGTCATCACACAACTCATGGAATTACACTGGGTATGTTGTTGTAGCTAACTACAATCATCATAAAGATTTTCAAGACGAAGCATTAAAATATCAGTAGGAGACGTACATTAATAAGAGACAACAGGATTTTTACTCACTTCCAACAAGATGCAGGTGCACTTAGTGGTTAGTGCTGGAAAATGGATAAAAATTCATATATCTGGTCCAACCCACCAAATTTATAATAGGTTGGGGATCATTGATTCATTTAAATCAGATCAAATATGGATCATATTCAAATAACCCACAGTAAAATATGGATATCCATGTGAAACCGCACTTCAAGCGTGAAGAATGCAGCTGCATGAAAAGGAGGAAACTAGAAGAACCGATTTTCTGAGTTCATTTCTTGGGAGTGACCTTCCCATCTTTGAGTTACCAAAAGATAGAAAGTTCTAGATCTTCCCAGACCTTCCTCTGAGTTTTCTTTTTAATTTGCTAGATCCAAAGACAAGTTGATCCATTAAGAGCAAACTGACTGAAAGTTTGAACCAAAATAAGATTCAATGGCACAATCCCCTGGCATTATTTGAACTGAACCAAGAGTATACGCACAATCCTTTAGCAAATCTTTAAGGTGTTGATGCCAAAATAAACAAATATGATCTAGTTACACATCATACATGTTATGATCAACAAAATAATTATAAATAAAAAATTGTTCCTCGTACGGGAGCATTTATTTCTTTCCCACTAATGTTTCTTACAAGTTGAGCTTTGAGAAAAGAGAAAAACCAAAAATAGCATCCAGAAACTATGACTATATCACACTTCAAAGATGAGGAGTTAACGAAATTTGCTATATTAAATATGGATTAGATGGGAAAAAATTATGAAAATTGTGAAAAGAGAAGTGCTAAATTTGAAAGGTAAATGACTGAGGTTATCTCTCATGAAAAAAAAAAACCATGAAGGAAGTTATCAGATACAGCAACTCAAATAGGACAATTAGTGAGTTGACTTAATGCCAATTTATTGGATTGTTAAACATGTTGCAAATTTTTTGTGCCTCAATAATGATGCTTCTATTGGATTGTTAAAAGATAAATGACTGAGGTTGATGCTTCAATAGAATTTAAGGCTTGAATTCTCCCAATAATGATAATATTCAAGAAGCCAAGGATATTACGGATACTCATATTGTCTGTCCCTCAACCTATTTTTTATTCGGATGAAATATGGGGAATTGGATATTTTATCCATTTTGTCTAACCCGCTTTGAACCCACACTTATTCGATTCGGCAGGACCCTTTTTTATAATCATGGTGTTCGGGGGCAACTTTCGCGCACCTCGATTGATTCCACTGGATACCTACCACCTACAAACGGGTACAGGCAACTCTATCCACCAAGACTATGACAGATGGAAAGAAATCACCTAGTGTTATTTGTCTCTTCTAGGATTTAAACTTGATACCTCATGGTTCTTAACCCATTCATTGACCACGGGGCCACACCCTTGGGTGTGATCTGACAGGACCATTTGCCAGCACGAGGTGTGAAGTGTGCTAGTGATGATATCTCAATAACCAATGAGAGAATGCCTGCTTCAGGCTTCAGCTAATAGGGGTCCTGTTATCTCTATAATTGAGCTTGGAAATTAATAGATCCACAAAATTTAGGGAATCCAAATAAATATCATTTCAGCAACACAAAAAAATAGTAAATTTGAAGTTAATTGATGACAATAAGCCACTTTCCAAACAACAAACAGAAGTGAATGCAAATAAAGTAGATCACATAATGGCAATCTTACAAGTATACAACAACATACCCAGTGTAGTCCCACAAAGTACTCGAGGAAGGGTAGAGTATATGCAATCCTACAAGTATAAAAGGAACCAATTACAAACGCGATGGGTTGATTCCAAATACCTTAATGCGCTCATATTCTCTGATAGCACAGCTTTTGGCATCTTCAGTGACCCTAATGGAATCTTTTAACTCTTCCAACTTTCGAACTCTTGATTTATCACCTCCAAATATTTTAGAGGTTGCTGTTTCAAGTTTCTCGGCTCTTGAATTTAAGGAAGACAATTCTGAAATGAGAGTCTGCACTGTCAATAAAGCACTTGATCGGTCTGAAAATGCATGGTGTATACCCAACATTAGACTCAGGTGTTCATGTAGAATATCCTGAAATACATATTTATCACAGTATTAGAAGCTAAGGTTCATTTAAGAATGCCAGAGTGCACCAAAAAGTGTGTTCTATAAAGCTGATCAACAATCTAAATAGTGGTATAAGGCTGAAAAAAACATTGCACAAGCGCAGTGCAGATGACAACCGCCTGAATCTTGCCACTGACTGTATTCTAATCACGTAATTCAACAATTGTTGAAAACAAGGTTCACTCTTAGTAAAACAAGGTCTACTCTAACGGATAAAATGGTTACCAAATGCTTCACTGTCTGTGAATTTAACTCCCGATACAATCTGCTGGCTTTAACAGCTGCAGTAGCCACATTTTTCATATCAGCAGCCCGTTCTCTCTGAGTATTCACAGTAGCTCGTTCATTCTCAAACTTTGTCAACTTAATAAATGTAAGCCCAAGTTCTCCAATTGTATCACCCATATCTTGCTGAGCTTTAACAAGTGATTCAGCCTAATTTGAAATGGAACAATAAAAATTAACTGATAGCAAATAGAACAATTATCAGAGAATTGAATAATAATGGATAAAAACAGCAACAACTATGTCTCAATCCCAAACAAGTTGGGTTTGACTAAAAGGAATATCCACTTTTTCATTTAAGCTCATTTCCTATCCTCACAGCACTGAATTAAATAAAAGTGGAAAATAAGTGTTATATGTGTATAAAAAAAAAAAAAAGAATAAGGATAAGCAAGTTTAAAACCTATCCTCAACTAGGAGATAATCTTCTTCTTCCATTATGACCTATCTATATAGCTACTTGAGAATTCAAGATAAACTGTGGTATATTCCTTCTACAAAAGCACAAAAATAGATTGAACTAGAATGAGAAACAATAAAATTGATGAACAGGGTGAAAAATACCTGCTTTGACGCATTACTAAGTTGCAGCTCAAGATTGTGCAACCTTTCTTTATTTTCCAGGAAAACCTTATCCTCCTCGTCAACAGATGACTTGGAGGCACCCCAATCATTGGCAACAGATTGCTTCAATTCTTTGAACAACCTGAGCAAATCCCTACCACCTTTAGCAGGGTGCACAACATCCTGCGGGCCAATGACATTTCCTGATTCCCCAAACAATTGTTTTGGCAACTTTACTGCTCCATCCAATACCCTTGATGCGACATCAGTGGTAGTTGGCAAGGGAAGTTTCCCATGGACTTGCAAAAAGACCCTCAATTCATCACTCTTCTTAATGAGTGGATGTGCTGCAAGCTTGTGCAAGTACTTCTCCAATGCCAATCTTCTTTGCTCAACAAACTCCTGTTTCTGCATGACTTGACTCTCGACGATACTTTTATCTGGCCTGGGAGGAATAAAATAACCTCTGTAACCTTCACTCAATCTGTCTGATAAAGTAACTATGTCTTTAAAGCGTCTTCGAACGGTGAAATCGGATCCTCCATAATCAGGTAAATTGGTTTGTGTGGTAATTAAATAGGTAACGTAACTATTAGTGCCGGGAACAATTGAGGGGGATGCTTGTATTTCCTTGTGTGGATCGGAAACAGTGATATTCAAATACTCCAAGTTTAAAGGAGGGGAGATTATTGTAGGGTTTTGAAATTGTTCAACAACAATATCATGATCATCAACGACGGATGGTTGAATAGAAGATGCTAATGAGGGGTCGACGGAATCGTCGACAATCGACGGGGAAAGAGGATGGTGAGAATCAGAAAGACAAGTCATGGCACTGCGATAGTTAGAGTAGGATTTGGAAATGGAGGTCAACTTGTCATCATCCTCAAGAGATAGATTCTCCATGCTGCCTTCTTTACCCATCATCTTCTCTGCCAAAATCTATTTACAACTTTGGGGTTTTTCACACTAATGTCAAACTCCAAGCTGAGACAATTAAACGAAAGGGTCAATTAAGTCTTGTTTTGATTTTTTGTGACACTTTGACCAAGAAATGGTCAAATCTAGTTTAAATTATAACTAAGTAAATTTGAGATCAAATTAACATTTTTAAAACTTTCTAATATTTTATAAAATACAAAAAAAACACTTCATTTTTCAACTTTTATAACTCTATTCAAACCATTTTTTATAAACAAAAAGTAAAAGAAAACTCTTCTTCTTCTCCCAACGTTCTCTCTTCTTCTTCTTCTTCTTCCTTAGAAAATTCGAAAATCCGACTATCAAAACAAGTATTCTTCCCCATTATCTCATCTTCCTCCTCATCTCTGGTCGTGACTCTCTCCTCTTTGTGAACTGAAGATCGTGTTCGACTTAAAATGGGTAAGTCATTTTTTTGAAAGATTTTACAATTTTCGAACAATACTAAGTTTTTTTCTTGGGTTAATGAACAATAAATCGTTCTATAGATGTGAAAATTGAATAATGGTGTAATGGTACCTATTATTTATTGTTTTTGAAAGAAAATCAACAAATCCAAAAAGCCCTAATTTTAAGGAAATGTATATGTATTGTTAACACTTAGCGAAAATTCATTTTTTGTTGCTTTTGTTGTTCTTTTTGTGACCATTTTGTTCATATGATTTTAGAAATGTAGTCTTGTTCAGTTGTCCAACATATATTTCATTTGTTGAAAGATGTGTCGTATGTTGCTACATTTTAGTGATATGTTGGTATATATTCCAACAGAGTTGTCATATGTCGGAACATATCACCTATGTATTAGTGCAACAAAATGGTCATCTGTAGTAACATAAGATTAATCTGTGGCACATGAAGATTCATATGTGGCAATAGAAGATACATATGTAGCAACATAATATCCATATGTGTCAACATAAGTATAAATTGCTACCCATTATTATTTTATAATCAATTATAAACTCTCAACCTTTTTTTATTTACCTTGTAGATGAAATGATACAAGAAGCTTTATCCATGACAACAACTCAATCTTTTATTGGTGTTGCTTCCTCTTCTAACATCAAATGCTCTTTTTGTCTATGCGAAGAGTGTGAGCAGCAACATGATTATTTTGTTAGTCGTGTTAAAGAACTCACTGATATTTTTAAGGAAATGACTTATAATATTGATGTCCATACATCCAAGAAGATTTCACAGCCTTTGAAGTGTAGGAGGTTGAAAAAATCTATTTCCCAATCACTATCTATAATTAGTGAAAGAAAAAAATCAATGACTACTGCTCTAGTATCACACTCAAACCCAGAAGGCAAAGAGAAGGAGAAGGAGAAGGAGAAGGAGAAGGAGGAGGAGAGGGAGAAGGAGAAAGTGAAAAAGAAAGCGAAAGAGAAAGAGAAGGAGAAGGATAAGGAGCAAGAGAAGGAGAAGGATAAGGAGCAAGAGAAGGAGAAGGAGAAGGAGAAAGTGAAAAAGAAAGTAAAGGAGAAAGTGAAAAAGAAAGCGAAAGAGAAAGAGAAAAAGAAAGAGAAGAAAGTCGAAGTCGTCAGTTATGATGTGAAGCAACAATATCCATTTGAAGGTTTTAACATTAACGGCGAGGGTCCAAGTGAACTAATTTCATTTTTCTCGCAATGGATAAACGAGGGTCTTTACAAGATCATGCAAAAAAGTAAAGTCGTTCAACTATTATTAGTATTTCTTCTTATTGTCCACTAAATAATTATTTATAATGATTACACAATTGCAGAAGAGACAAGGACGATCACTACTTAGCCAATTGCTCGAATCTTGAGTTCAAACAACTTAATTTTGTAGTTGCATTTCCAAAGAACAAGGACTGATGCTACGTAATGTCTCAACCCAATAAGTGATGGACTGATGAGGTAAATCGATGCCCACTTTTATCTTTTGATTAAGACATGAATACATACATATAAATTGATGCATACATACACTTGTTGATGCATCTGTGTAGTATGTGGGTGTCATTTTATACTATTTGCGAAATAAGTCAAAGCAACAGAGTCATTCTAACTATCGATATACCACTACTAATTGTTTTTTCAAAACATACATTGACAATGCCTTCCTGAATATGAGAATAAAATCGCTGGCACTATCAAAGGGTTTGGTATACCTGCTGGACTGCCTTGGCACCTCACAGATGAGGTTTATGTCCCTATAAATTGTAATGTGGAGTTTCATTGGGTCTTGACAATCGTTGTATTGAAGGAAAGACGCATAAAGGTGTATGATTCGATGTTCTCATCTAGGACTAACAGAAAATTGTGCGCCGAGATTCAAAAGTTGTCTACAATGTTGCCAAAGTACCTTGAATCCAGTGGATTTTTTGAGCAAAAAGATCAAACCAACTGGTTAGTTCTTGAATCTTACCAGGGCAAGAACAAATCTCACCCATTCGAAGTCATACATGTTACTGGTATTTCCCAACAAGCAAGCAATAGTCTGTAAGTAGTATCACATTATTTTTTTAGTCTTACCACTATCAAAATGTGATGTTAATATTAGGTTTATTATATTTTATAATTGATGATATATCATGTAGTGATTGTGGAGTTTTTGTTGCTGCATACGCTGAGTTTTTGAGTGATGGACTACAAATACCATTTGATGAAATTATTTATCAATCCCTTCGCTAGAGATATGCTTCACTCCTATGGAATTATGGGATTTTAAAGGCTCGGAGTGGCTATGTTGGTAACAATGAAGACCTACAGAGGCTTATACCTAAAAAAGCAAAGTTCATAGATGAAAATGTTGTGGTTACCACCATTGATTAGATTGATGGTTATGTATACCATTGTGAATTACCTTTTTGTTGATAAGTTGTATAAAACAATTGGTCCAATGTTCATTTTTACTGATAATATTAATATTAATGATTATTATTATTATTTTTATTTTGTTGGAAGAAATGTCAATTATGATGGAAAGGAAGAAATGTGGTGTCTGTGGCAACATATTTAACCTCTGTTGTAAAAAACACCACAAAATTATCTGCATGTTCCCCAACAGAAAGGATACATGTGGCAACATATGTCACAGAAAGAAGATATGTGGTAACATATGTCAGAGAAAGGAGATATGTGGCAACATTATATTGTCATCAATTGTTCATTTTTGCTGATAATATTAATATTAATGATTATTAATATTATTTTTATTTTGTTGGAACAAATGTCAATTATGATGGAAAGGAAGAAATGTGATGTCTGTGGCAACATATACAACCTATGTTGTTAAAAACACCACAGAATTATCTGCATGTACCCCAAAAGAAAGGGTATATGTAGCAACATATGTCACACTTTAAATTGTCAAAATTCAAAACAAATTTTGAAAAGGTTTAAAACAATCGTCCCTTCATTTTTCCCTCTCTCCTCTCCTCTATAAAAGGTCATTTCATATTCCAAATTTAATTTATTTTTACTAATTTCCGTTTTCTTTTCTCTTCTTTCCTTCCTTTCTCTTGTTCCATTATTCCTTCACATATCAAGGTTGTTGTTGCGATATTTTCTACAACATCAGTGGTAATCTGTTGTGATCCTCTTCAACAACAAGGCGTCGTTGCCCTCATCATTTCTAATTTATTAAATCAGGACATTTTTAGTGGTTTTATCACTTATTTGTTTGTAGGATGGTTGGATAGTTATTCAAAAATCTTAATTTGTAGTTTGTTGGTTAGGGTTTTGGGAGGTTTTTGTGGTTTGTTGGTTGGTTCATGTGTGGTATTGAATCATATTTGTTGTTTGTGTTGTTGTGTTTGGTTTTTGTTATTTTTGTTAAGAAATATTTAATTTTTGTGGTTGTAGATACAAATATAGTTGCTCCTGTGAGAAGAAAAATTGTATTGACAAAAGAAACAACTGACACAAAGATCCAGAAGAGGCCTAGGACTAAAACTTGTAGGAAGAAGAATGAAAATTCGACTACCACTCTTTTAGAAGAACTTGCATCTAAAGCAATTTTTTCTTCTCAAGTAGAAGCAGAATTTTCTCAAAAAGAATATGAAGAAAGAGAAAAAGAAAAAAATGAAGTAGATGACGATGGAGAAAGAGAAGAAGAAGCTGAGGAAGAAGAGGGAAATAAAAAAGAAGTTAAGGAAGATAAAGGAAAACAAAAAGAAGTTGAGGAAGAAGAAGGAAAAAATAAAGAAGTATTTGAGGAGGAAGAAGAAAAACTAAATGAAGTTGATGAAGACAAAGGAAAACAAAAAGAAGTTGAGGAAGAAGAACAAGAAAAAAATAAAGTTGAGGATGATGGGATCAAAACTATCAATGCACACACTTTTTATGTGCAATTGCAGCCTAATGCTACTGGTGATAGCATTATGAGGTCAGTCATGGGAAAACCTTTCGACACCTTCAGGGTCACCCTCAAGCAGAATGATTTGGAAGATTTTTTTAGGAATAGTTGTTTTGGTCATTTTCTTGATTTGCCAGAGAATAATAATACACGTTTTCAAATGATCATGGTCTATGAACTTCTGAAAAGAAGGTTCTTTTTTTAGAATCCTGAAAAGAAGAATGATGTTTTGATTAATTGTTGTGGCATGCCACTCTTCTTTGGCAGAAGAGAGCTTGCCATAGTTTCAGGGTTAAAATGCCATCCTCCTTCTCAGCCAGTCCCTGAATTCATAGTCAAAAAAGAACCACGAAGACGAAAGAAAGGAGGAAAAGAATAAACAAGACAGTCAACTGAGGAGCAGGACTTGGTGTCCCTTGTTGGCACAAGCTTCAAAAATCCCGATTTAATATATTTGTTGAATGTCGAGGATACATCAAGGAAGCACAAGGAGTCATTGTGTTTACTTTGGTTTGTACATAATGTACTTTTGGCCAAAGATCTCAACAACATATCCCTTAAATGGGTGAATTTATCTCAGGATATTGAGGCTTTCAACAACTATCCTTGGGGTCATGAGAGGTTTGAATTAACTGTCAAATACTTGATGAAACCTTTAGAACCAAAGACCAATAAATTATTTGGCTTTCCATGGGCTTTCATGGTAAACATAAATGTTCTTAATCTTTTTATATTATATTGAATAATTCAACATTTGATTTGTGACATGTTTTCCTTTTTTATAGGCCTGGGCATTTGAAGTCATTCCTCATTTGACCCATCAAGTAAATGCAGAAGAAGAGATCTCATCTCCAAAGATATTGAGATGGTTGAGATCAAAAACAAAAACTGCCAAAAATATTCTAGATTTTTATAACCCTCCTCATTATGCAGTAAGTTATTATTATATTACACCTATATATGTTGCAACATATCACTAATTTGTAGCAACATGTGACCTAAATGTTGCTACAGATGATCCATCTGTCGCAACATATGACACAAATGTTGCTACAAATGCCTATATGTGTCAACATATCACCCATCTGTAGCAACATATGACACATCTGTGGCAACATCTGACCCAAATATTCCTACCGATGACTCATTTTTATAATTTTAGGTTGTGCATCCATGGCTTGTCCCAACAGAAAAGGAATTGCAAATGTCATATCTAATTACTCTAGGGTTGGTTGAAACCTTCTTTGATCATGTTGTTGATAGAGTTAAAATGGAATTGGCTGGAGAAAGAACCATCAAAAGAGACAGAGTTGTTAATGACTCAGTTGTTTTTGATGGGGTTAATGGTCGTGATATTGATGCTAGTGCTGGACAAGACCAAGGGGCTACCTCTTGTAGAAGATGCTCTGGCTTTCTCTGTGAGAAATGCAAGAGACAAGATGAAGATTCTATCATGTATCTTCAAACATTGAGTCAGGCTGTTAATGAATTTAAAAACAAGAGGGGGGTCAAGGTCATTCCATCAAAGAATGTTCGGCATCCATATACTCCACAGGCCAAGAGGACGAAAAAATCCTTTATTAAGACAATACAAAATTTGAAGAAGAAGATCTTTGGAGAATTTCCAATGGCCGTAGGAGAGGAAGTGCTGGAGTTCAAGCATGTGAATGTTTATAAGCGTGTGACTATAGCTGAAAAGAACAAGCCGGTGGACCTGACTAGAGCAAAGGAACTGCTCGCACAATACGACATGCATTTTTTTAGTGGAGAAGATTTCAGGACCATGACAAGCATGGACATTTGGTGGGAAGACTGGGTAATTTTTCTCAACTAGTACCTTGAAATTTATAATGTTCATTTGTTTTATCTTTTCAATGATTACTCTTCTTTACTCTTTAATATTACTTTTTATTTCAGTATGTTGATGAAATCCTTAGCCTCATGCGGGAGAGGCATGTGAGATACCCTGAGTACTATGATTCCACATATAGAATTCTTGATCTTAACTTCTATTCCAACTTCAAACTAAGATATGACAAAATGAGCGAGGAGGCAACAACAGTTGGTGGCAGAAGCTTTACGCAGTTAATTAATGAGTTTGAATGGGATGAAGGTATGATTAACTATGTCAGGAGCATTAGACCATATCATGAAGGCATGGATTGGATTGGTGTAAAAAGGCTTTTGGCAGTCATGAACATTAACAAAACTAATTTTGTGACTCTTGAGATCCTCTTGCACGAGGGTCGCATGAATGTTTATGACTGCCTGCTGATGGGTATGGAACATGCCAAGTTTTTGACATTCATACAACCTATCTTCTAGTTGCTACCAAAATTGTTGAAGCAAAGTGGAATAATGAAGCATTTGCCAAATAAGTTCCTCAATGAACCATGAGAATTTAAAGGTCAATTAGAACCCATGGTAACAAATGATACCAAAGCCGCGTGCGCGTCATATTCGCTTGCATTTATTGAGCATTTGATTACCAGGACAACAATTCAACCTCCCCAAACCCTGTTGTGTGACAATGCAGTTCATCGAATGCAATGGGTTTGGGCTGCTGGGATAGTATCTAGGAGCTTGGAGCCTTGATAATGTGTTTGTAATTAAAGACAATATTTTATTTTATCACTTATGTTATTTTATCTTATATTGAGAGCAAGTACATAGAATGTGATGTTATATTGAGAGCAAGTACTTGATCAAATGTTGTTACATATATCTCATATGTAGCAACATATGGGTCATATGTAGCAACATATGTCTCATATGTAGCAATATATGGGTCATTTGTAGCAACATATGTGTCATATGTAGCAACATATGGGTCATCTGTAGCAACATATGCCTCAAATGGTCAAACGTTGCTACATAAAGGTTATATATTACAACATTTGAGGCATCTGTAGCAACAGATGAGTCATCTGTAGCAACATATGTCTCATATGTAGCAACATTTGACTCATATGTTATGTTAAGAACAAGTAAAAATGTTGAAACATGAGTGCAAAACTACGTTTATTTATTTTATTTCCACAACTATGATAATTTTAATGGTTGTACACAACTACATAAGAATTTTCCATCCTCCACAGTGTTCTTCTTGGTAATGCTTAAAAATAGAAAAAAAAATCACAACAAACAACACGAAGATTAGCTTCCAGTTGTTACAATATTTGGTCTTCTTCTTCTCCTTCATCACCCATTTGTTACTTCTTTTAATATGATTTTCATCATCAATTTCCAACTCCTTAATTCTGTTCGCCAATCTCAGAATAACGAACTTGGATCGAATATCAACATCTTCACGATCCCTCCATCTAAAGAAGTTGCATGCATTCTCCTAAAATACACACCACAAAGAAATTTAAATTAAAAAAAAAACAAAATAAAGAGAAGTCTCCAGACTAAGATGTAGAAATGTACATACACGATAGCGTGGACAAGACCAAAATCTTCGACCTGGATTGTCCTTCGACCATGAAGTTTGCATTGAAAGTAAGTCTCCATGTTTGCAACAAATTTTCACACCCAACATGGGATCATTTTCATCATTACAAATTCGATTCAATATTGCATTTGACATTATATCAAAAGTAACAAAAACAAACAAAACTCAAATCTAGATCTAGAGTACTGATCTATATTTAAAGAACTCAGAAATTCTTACCCAACCACTATATTTCAAAATTAATGATTTTATTGATTTGACATTACATGACAGTGCTGAGATTTGGTTTAACCAAAGGTCAATCAAATTAGTTGCGTGTTAAAAAACAAAGAACAGAAAAGACTAACAGAAAAAAGACTGATGAAATAAAAAGTCATTATATCCCATGCACTCCAGAGATCCGAGATTCATATGAAGAGAGAGAGAGAAAGCACGAAGAGGAGAGAAACCGAAGTGGCGAGGAATGAAAACCCTAATTTATATATATATCCCTTCTAGAAATGAAATAATGGATTGATTGGGTCAGTTTTAGAGGTTGGGCTTGCCAATGACTTTTATAAAGTACTTAAGTTGTTGCAACATATGCCAATTATGTGTACATGCAAGTAGTATCACCATTAATAGAGAGGAATTCAAGCACATAAAGTACTTGGGAAACATTAAACATAAACATAAACATGTCATTGATAGTTGATAGTTGAGCTAGTGACATGCAAGGCTAGGCATGACTACATATCCATATTAACGCCAACAAAAACAACAAAATTTACATCTGAAACGCTCTAGCCCATTGATAGTTGATATAGTAACATGCAAGGCTAGGCTAGGCTAGGCTACATATCCATATTTACAAGGCATTAACGCCAATAAAAACAACAAAATTTACATCCAAATGCTCAGCCTATATCGCTACTTCACCAAAGAAAAGGACTTGACTGGAGGATCTGAAGTCAACATTGAGCGATTAAACTTGGAGGGGCCATCACCATTCTTTCTTGAAGGGTGGTGGATCAGAGCTACCCATGCACTCTGTCACAAGACCACCTACAGAAAAACAAACAACCATAGTTAACTACCCCATACATGCCGTTACAGTAGACAGATGTTATATATAAAGTAAGAAGACTTACCAAATGATGAAGCTACCCTCCATTAGACAAGATCCGACAAAAACAAACAACTAACATCACCCATGCACTGAGAACACACTTGAAGAAGACATCGTATTAACTAAGAACAACATAATTACGTTGATCACCCACAACAAAAACATGCAGAGACTTAAATTTGTCCAAGGTGGTAACATCTTCTCAGGGAAATTTGAGTGTGATGAGAGGAGGAGAGGAGAAAGAATAAAGGAAAGAAAATATAAAATGAGAGCTTATTTTTGTGAATTAAAGGGAACCCTAATTAACCCTTTTATAATGAGTGAGAGTGAGTGGAGTGTGTGTTAGTGGAGTATTCTAGAGTGATCCGTTACATTACATGTTGAATTAACCCCAAAAAGACCATTTTATGATATACATATGTTGCCACATATGACATGTCTGTTGAGATTTATCAAACAGAATGTGAATATGTTGCCACATATGACACTTCAAGGGTCGGTTAATCGATAAATTGAGCGATTTAGGAATGGGAAAATGTCAAATTGGATCAAATTTTAGTACTTTGAACCATAATTAAGCAATAAAAATATGCTATAACACTTGGAACAATGATTTACAAGGGTGTTATATAACTATCATAAGGAGTTACTTGGTCATTGTATGATGAACTAGTGGGATGATACTCTTTGTAAAAATAATTGATAGAATTGAATGAACGTTGTTGTATTAGACCATAATTCTGTACTTAGACATGTTGTAGGACTATATATTAGTGTTACATGTTGAATTAGGTGACAATTTAATTGAATTAACCCCAAAAAGACCATTTTATGATAAACATATATTGCCACATATGACAATGTCTGTTGGGATTTATCAAACATAACGTGAATATGTTGCCACAGATGACACTTCAAGGATCGGTTAATCGATAAATTGAGCGATTTAGGAATGGGAAAATGTCAAATTGGACCAAATTTTAGTACTTTGAACCATAATTAAGCAATAAAAATATGCTATAACACTTGGACAACGATTTACAAGGGTGTTATATAATTATCATATGGAGTTACTTGGTTATTGTATGATGAACTAGTGGAATGATAGTCTTTGTAAAAATAATTGATAGAATTGAATGAACGTTGTTGTATTAGACCATAATTCTGTACTTAGACATGTTGTAGGACTATATATTAGTGTTGCATGTTGAATTAGGTGACAATTTAATTGAATTAACCCCAAAAAGACCATTTTATGATATACATATGTTGCCACATATGACAATGTCTATTGCAATTTATCAAACATAACGTGAATATGTTGCCACAGATGACACTTCAAGGATCGGTTAATCGATAAATTGAGCGATTTAGGAATAGGACAATGCCAATTTTTTTTTTACATTAAACATTTTATAAAGAACAAATTCAAAAATAGAACGTGCATACGTTGCCACACATGAAATTTTAATTAATACAAAAATTCAACTACTTCATCTATTTCTAAATCACACCTACATAATTCACAACCAAAGTGGGGGCTTTGAACAGTGCAACAAATTGGTCTTTCTCCCAACAAATGAGGTTCTGGCACCCTTCCATATAAAGTATATCGCAACTTCTCTCGAAATCTTATGAGTTTTAGTGGAGTCATGTTGGCAATGAACATTAAGCCTTCTCTCGTGGACTCACCGCCATTGAAGATTGAAATTATGGCAAGCACATAGGATACACCAATGTGGCCATCGTCTGCTGCTTGACTAAGCATTCCCAATCCATTTGAATCACTACGGTTGAAAAAATCATACTGCAGAAGAAATAACACGTTTAAAATGCAAAATACATTGATAAAAATGTGAATACATTTGAAAAACATTACCGTGCCTTTTTTGTATAAGGCTTCTAAATTCCCCGATGCTCTGTATATTTCCAGGAAAGAAGTGCATCTTCGAACAACTGAAGACGGCCATATAAATACAGGAATGCTGAGCAATATTACCTTCTGATATACAGAAGGTTCATTAGCAACTTCATTGAGGACCCTAGAAATGAGAAATTAAATCAAATGGTTAGGAAATCAAATTAAAGAGCGAAAATTGATTAATACATACATACCTTAATTTAACCCTCATTAAATCTTTGAAGGAGTAGGAAACAATTATTTCAACGATATCAATGAGTAGTTCCCTCGGAAGGGATTCAATGTAGTTTTTTTTACTCATAGTCATTTTTGAAGATTTCTTATTCTTCCTTCCCATCTTGGAGAAAATTAAATGAAAGGACCTTCTGTTGTTGTGTTCTTCTTACATAATATAATCCCAATGTAATGAATGTGAAAAGTTGCAACTTCTGAAGACGAAGAGACACTTCTAACTTTCAAATGCAAGTACTTAATTTTTTTGAAAAAAGGGTAAAACATGAAGAGTTGTAATTAATGAAGGAGGTTGTTGTATTAGACCGTAGTTCAATTGAATTAGCCCCAAAAAGCACATTTTGGATATACACATGTTGCCACATATGACATATCTGTTGCAATTTTATACAACATTTTATACGACAGAACGTGCATATGTTGCCACAGATGACATTTCAAGGATGGTCAAAATGAGAACACTATGACAAAAAAACAAATATTTTTAGATTAAACATTTTATAAAGAACAAATTCAAAAATCAGTACAAAACACAAAAAGGCAACCTTTTTCACCACGAATTTGGTTTGCAAGTTATGTACATATGTTGCCACAGATGACAATTTAATTAATACCACACATTGGTATAAGACAGAAATTTAACTACATAATCTAGTTCTAAATTACACCTACATAAATCACAACGAATATCATCTTCATTGTCGCTTCCCATGGGCTAACCATTACTATGACCCATTCGCTCAAATTGATTAACAGTGCAACAAATGGGTCTTTCTCCCAATAAATTAGGTTCTGGCACCTACATTCCACCTAAAATATTTCGTAAATTCTGTCGACATCTTCTGACTTTTAGTGGCTCAGTTTTTTTCATGTTGGCAATGAACATTAAACCTTCTCTCATGGATTCACCGCCATTGAAGATTGAAATTATGGCAAGCACATAGGATGCACCAATGTGGCCACCGTCTGCTGCTTGATTAATCATTGCCAATGCAGTTGGATTGTTACAGTTGAAAAAATCAAACTACACAAGAAATAACACATTTAAAAGGCAAGATACATTGATAAAAACGTGAATACATACGAAAAACATAAAAAATTACCACGCCTTTTCTATATAAGGCTTCTCAATTCCCCGATGCTCTGCACATTTCCAGGAAAGAAATGACTTCTTGAACTATTGACCATCTACGGTAAGGAAAGTTGACCAATGTTACCTTTTGATATACAAAAGGTTCATTAGCGACTTGATTGAGGACCTTGGAACTGAGAAATCAAATCAAATGGTTAGAAAATCCAATTAAAGAGCAAAAATTGATTAATACATACATACCTTAATTTAACCCTCATTAAATCTTTGAGGGAGTACGAAGCAATCCTTTCAACGATATCAATTAGTAGTTCCCTTGGAAAGGATTCTATGTAGTTTTTTTTTTACTCATAGTCATTTTTGAAGATTTCTTATTCTTCCTTCCCATCTTGGAGAAAATTAAGTGAAAGGACCTTCTGTTGTTGTGTTCTTATATATTGCCAGGAAATGTGTGAAAAGTTGCAACTTCTGAAGACGAACAGAAGAGAAGAGACACAACTTTTGACTTGTGAAATGAAAGTACTTATTTTTTTTGAAAAAAAGTGTAAACTATGAAGAGTTGCAATAAATTTTTTTTCTTGAAAGTTGTTCCAATGACAGTAATGATTGATTGATGGTTCACACACCTTACACATAAATATTTATTAGAAATATGTTGGAACAGATGCGTTTTTTGTGGTACTTGTAGCACATAATTAATATATGTTGGAACAAATGCGTTATTCTGTAGTACATGTAACACATAATTGACATATGTTTGAACATATGCAATATTCTGTTGTAAAATCTAACACATAATTGACATATGTTGGAACATATGCAATATTCTGTTGTAAAATCTAACACATAATTGACATATGTTGGAACATATGCAATATTCTGTTGTAAAATCTGACACATAATTGACATATGTTGGAACATATGCAATATTCTGTTGTAAGTAGCAACACATAATTAAATAAATCACACATTTTATATAAATAACATAACATAAGTTGATTCAAATTAAGATAAGAAGATAGGGAACATCATTCTCAAATAAAAAAGAACATTCATTAAAATTCAACAACACTTATGAAGCATTTCGATTTGGGCATGTAGTTCTTTTATGGACAAAGGCCCTACATACGGAACGCTTATTTTTTCTTGTTGGAAATGATTCACCAACTCCATGCCATCTCTTATATCTCCTTCTTCCAGGTTTGCTTGGATCAACATATGGAGGAGGTATTTCTCTCTCTATGACATCCAAAGGGACAATCCAAGAATCTTCAGGTGGCACTGGGTGAATTTCCTCACAATATGCCATTATGTATTTTCCACTGAATAATATGAAGAGGAGTACTCATAAATCTGATTTCCAAAATGGGCACCATATTGGGCTCAAAGCGCTGCCATGGCATGTGGACAAGGTATTTTGTCCAATTCAAAAATTCTACAAGTACAAGTTCTTCTTTTTAGATCTACCATAACATCACCATGACCAGTGACACTGAACTTGTAGTTAGCGATTTGATGAGCCAACAACTTGTTGCCCGCATTGACATACTTTGGTATGTCTTTTTCAATCAAAGGAACAAATCTATTTGCAAAGTTCACTAGCTCCATAAGCCTCTAGTGAAATAAAAGTGCAAATCTCCTGTTTATTTCATCAAATAGAGCAACAATGGGAAATTCTCTTTCAACATCAAACATAGAATTCACCGACTCCGCGATGTTTGACGTCATAATGTTATATCTACAACAAAAAATAAAAATCAATCAAAACACATAAAATTGTAATAAACTCAAACGAGATGGTATAGACAATAATGTACCTATTTCCCGGGCAAAATGTCGTGCTCCATGTGTGGAATCCAATACGTTCAAGAGTTTCAGCCGCCTTTGGTACCAAATCTCTTATTTGATTGAAATGGTCATTGAACTCACATCTGTCGTACACCTTTGCTGTTTTATAAAAATGGGTCACTACCTTTGAATTGTGAAAGTTATTTCGAATATTTTCCCCAAGGTGTCTCATGCAACAACCATAATGAGATACAGGGTAGATAGTCGAAACCATCTTTCAAATACTTGGATGCCTATTAGAAATAATGCACAACTCATCAGTATCATCTACAAAGCTTCTCATATTTTGAAAAAAATATTCATATGAGGCATCGCATACCTTGTCCACAACACAGAAAGTCATTGGAAATATATGATTCTCAGCATCTTGTGCCACCGTCGATAGCAAAACTCCTTCATACTTGGTCCTCAGGAATGTCCCATCAACAGGAATTACTTTTCTCATTTTTTGAAAATCAGTTATCCGAGCGGTATATGATACAAAGAAGTACTTGAACCTCCCATTTTCATCGAGCGACAATGTCGTCTTGCTTCCTGGATTTGCAGCTTCAAGCATATAATGGTACGCATTAAGCACTGCATATATGTGCTCATGTGTTCCCCTAACATTAGACTTAGCATGCTCCATGCCCTTATAAATCTTCCAATAGCTTACCTTACAAACCAATTCTGTGCGGAGTTGATTTGACATGTCTCTTGTGGATGGGCCTTTACATTGGGAAAGCTATTTTCAAAGTACTTACCTATGACTTTTGTCGTGGCATGGGGATTATGACTTATAAGATGCTTTGAACCACACGTATGGTACTTTTTATAGATTCTAATGACAAACCTGTTGCTACTTGTAAATTTCACATTCCTCAGCCACCAATTACACTCCAGTTATGAACATTTAAAAGAAAACACATTACGAGAATTGATCACCCTTTTCAGTCTAAAATATTTTTTCAAGCAAGTAATTTTCAATGAATTTGCCAGTTCTTCCTTGTTCTTGAAAGTCATTTCCTTATAAAAATCGATTTCATCATCTCGAACATTATTCACACATGATGATTGAGAAGAACATGGAATGTTGCTGCCAACAATAGGTGTAGGAGGATTGTTGCTCTCAAAGTCCAGCACTTCATCTTTTTCAATTTCAACATCGTGATTATTCTTGTCCACATCATCAAATTCATTATTTAACATATCTTGCTGGTCTTCTTCTAGATTATGATCCTCCTCGATAGGATTTTCATCCACGTAGACTCTTAATATGAGCGGTCTCTCTGCTCCTCCTAAATAAACAAGCAAACTAGGCTGATCAGTTATTTTAGAAGGTAAGACCTTCTCATTATGAAAAAAATGGGGAATGTAACTCATGGCAAGATCTTTCAGTTGACAATTGTATCCACATTTCTGCATGACTAAATTCACAAAATCATCATACAAAATATTTCTTTCGACAGTCATCCCTACTGACCCTCCCCGATTCTTACCATCCTTCCAACGCCAAATGTATCGATTTTTCTTCTCGACCCATTCACCACGACAATCAATCCCTACAAATAATCCCTCCATTTATTATACCTAAAGAAATTAATTAAAAAAATAATTAGTTTTAATGAAGAAATGTGTAAGTCATATGTTGCTACATATAACTGATATGTTGTGACCAATAAATCACATGTGGCAACATGTGTAAGTTATATGTCGCAACATATGGCAATTCTGTTGTGAAATGTAAGTCGTATGTTGCTACATATAACTATACTGTTGCAAAACATAAATCACATATTGTAACAAAATGTGTAAGTCATATGTTGCAACATATGACTATTCTGTGGCGACAAGTAAGTCATATGCTGCAACATATGACTATTATGTGGCGACATGTAAGTCATATGTTGCTACGTATAACTGATATCTTGTGACAAATAAATCACATGTGGCAACATGTGTAAGCTA
Organism: Solanum pinnatisectum; assembly: GCA_035578085.1. Taxonomy (NCBI): domain Eukaryota; kingdom Viridiplantae; phylum Streptophyta; class Magnoliopsida; order Solanales; family Solanaceae; genus Solanum; species Solanum pinnatisectum. The sequence continues at coordinate 19,616,232 of CM069084.1, read as the reverse complement.
TATGTAGCAGCATATGGCTATCCTATTGTGAAATATAAGTCATATGTTGCTACATATAACTATTCTATTGCGAAACATAAATCACATGTTGTGACAAAATGTATAATTCATATGTTGCAACATATATATCCATCTGTTGGAAACGCGAATGCAAATTATTGAAAAAATTGCGGCTACCCAGATGATGAAGATTGATTTCGAAGAACTGTTAATTTTACTTACCAAAACAATGATGTGTGAACCCAATCACTTATGAAGTAATTCCAATTGATATAGAACGAAATCTGGTCTATTGATTAGATTAGCTAAATCTGATTCATGAAGATGAAAAGAAGAAGAAAAAAGCTTAAGGACTAGCAACCAAGATCAACAATGTACGAAAAGAAGAAGAAGAAGATGAAGAGAACGGGAAGAAGAAAGGCAAGCAACCAAGCAAGAAGAGAGCAAGAACAAAGCAGAAGAAGAATATGAAGAGGAATAAGACGAGAGCCAGGGGGGGGGGGAATGATTTATTTCTCCCCCTTTTGGTAAAGCTCTCCTGGCTTCCCTCCAATTTTGGTTCCCACCAAAATTGGTTAAATTAGGTTTTAGTCATTTACCCTTTTACCCCTCATTTAATTCAATAGACCAAACTGCCAACTTATAAACTTGATGGAACTCCACAATCCTTAATCATTAATCATAGAATTGTCACCTACGCTCAATAATTAAGACTTATGTCACCGCCCCTTTATTTTGACACCTTAATGTCACTTTTAATTCAAAGCCCCCTCCAAGCTAACACCCTCTTTTCTTGATAAATTAAATGAAAGGTGTCCATTAAGTTTGGGTTTTGTTTTTGGTGACACTTTGATCAAGAAAGAGTCAAATCCACTTTAAAATGTAATTAAGTAAATTTGGGATCATATTAACATTTTCAAAACTTTCTAATCTTTTATAAAATACAAAAAAAAAAAAAAAGCACTTCATTTTTTAACTTTTATAATTCTATCCAAACCATTTTAAAAAAAAAAGTAAAAGAAAATAGAATTTTCTCTTCTTCTTCTCCCAACTTCTCTCTTCTCTTGTTCTTCTTCCTTAGAAAATCCAAAAATTCGACTATCAAAATAAATATTCTCCCCAATTATCTTATCTTCTTCCTCATCTCTGGTCGTGACTCTCTCCTCTTTCTGAACTGAAGATTGTGTTCAACTTAAAATGGGTAAGTCATTTTTTTGAAAGATTTTTCAATTTTCAAACAATACTAAGTTTTTTTCTTGGGTTAATGAACAATAAATCGTTCTATAGATGTGAAAATTGAATAATAGTGTAATGGTACCTATTATTTATTGTTTTTGAAAGAAAATCAACAAACCCAAAAAAGCCCTAATTTTGAGGAAATGTATATGTATTGCATTCAGTAAAAATTTGTTTTTTGTTGCTTTTGTTGTTCTTTTTGTGACCATTTTGTTCATATGATTTTATAAATATAGTCTTGTTCAGTTGTCCAACATATATTTCATTTGTTGAAAGATGTGTCGTATGTTTCTACATTTTAGTGATATGTTGGTATATATTCCAACAGAGTTGTCATATGTTGGAACATATCACCTATGTGTTAGGGCAACAAAATGATCATATGTAGTAACAGAAGATTCATCTATGGCACATGAAGATTCATGTGTGGCCAGAGAAGATTCATTCGTGGCAACAAAAGGTACATCTGTGGCAACATAATATCCATCTGTGTCAACATAAGTATAAATTGCTACCCATTATTATTTTATAATCAATTGTAAGCTCTCAACCTTTTTTTATTACCTTGTAGATGAAATAATACAAGAAGCTTCATCCATGACAACCACTCAATCTTTTATTGGTGTCGCTTCCTATTCTAAAATCAAATGCTCTTTTTGTTTATGCGAAGAATGTGAGCAGCAACATGATTATTTTATTAGTCGTGTTAAAGAAATCACCGATATTTTTAAGAAAATGAATTATAATATTATTGTACATACATCCAAGAATATTTGACAACCTTTGAAGTGTAGGAGGTTGAAAAACTCTATTTCCCAATCACTATCTATAATTAGTGAAAGAAAAAAATCAATGACTACTACTCCAGTATCACACTCAAACCCAAAAGGCAAGGAGGAGGAGGAGGAGGAGAGGGAGAAAGAGGAGGAGGAGAAGGAGAAGGAGAAGGAGCAAGAGAAGGAGAAGGAGAAAGTGAAAAAGAAAGTGAAAGAGAAAGAGAAAAAGAAAGAGCAGAAAGTCAAAGTCGTCAGTTGTGATGTGAAACAATAATATCCATTTGAAGGTTTTAACATTGACGGTGAGGGTCCAACTGAACTAATGTCTTCCTTCTCGCAATGGATAAACGAGGGTCTTTACAAGCATCATGCAAAAAAGTAAAGTCGTTCAACTATTATTAGTATTTCTTCTTGTTGACCACTAAATAATTATTTATAATGATTACACAATTGCAGAAGAGACAAGGACGATCACTACTTAGCCAATTGCTCGGATCTTGAGTTCAAACAACTTGATTTTGTAGTTGCATTTCCAAAGAAGAAGGACTAGTTCTACGTAATGTCACAACCCAATAAGTGCTGGACTGATGAGGTAAATCGATGCCCACTTTTATCGTTTGATTAAGACATGAATACATACAAATAAATTGATACATAAATACACTTGTTGATGCATCTGTGCAGCATGTGGATGCCATTTTATTCTATTTGCGGAAGAAGTCGAAGCAACAAAGTCATTCTAAATATCGATATACCATTACTAATTATTTTTTCAAAACATACATTGACAATGTCAGTGCTGTTCCTGAATATGAGAATAAAATCGTTGGCACTATCAAAGGGTTTGGTATACTTGGTGGACTGCTTGGCACCTCACAGATGAGGTTTATGTCCCTGTAAATTGTAATGGGGAGTTTCATTGGGTCTTGGCAGTTGTTGTATTGTAGGAAAGGTGCATAAAGGTGTATGATTCGATGTCCTCATTAGGACTAATAGAAAATTGTGCTCCAAGATTCAAAAGTTGTCTACATTGTTACCAAAGTACCTTGAATCCAGCGGATTTTTTTATCAAAAAGACCAAACCAACTAGATAGTTCTTGAATCTTACCAAGAAAAGAACAAATCTCACACATTCGAAGTCAGACATGTTACTGGTATTGCCTAACAAGCAAGCAATAGTCTGTAAGTATCACATTATTTTTTTTGTCTTACCACTATTGAAATGTGATGTTATTATATTTTCTAATTGATGATATACCATGCACAGATTGTGGACTTTTTGTTGCTACATACGCTGAGTTTTTGAGTGATGGACTACAAGTACCATCTTATGGAATTAGTTCTGAAACCCTTCGCATGATGTATGCTTCACTCCTATGGAATTATGGGATTTTAAAGGCTCGGAGTGACTATGTTAGTAACAATGAAGACCCACAGAGGCCTAGACCTAAAAAAGCAAAGTTCGATGAAAATGTTGTGGTTACCACCATTGATTAGATTGATGGTTATGTATACCATTGTGAATTACCTTTTTGTTGATAAGTTGTATAAAACAATTGGTGAAGTGTTCATTTTGCTGATAATATTAATATTAATGATTGTTATTTTTTTTTTGTTGGAACAAATGTCAATTATGATGGAATGGAAGAAATGTGGTGTCTGTGGCAACATATATAACCTATGTTGTAAAAAACACCACAGAATTATCTGCATGTGCCCCAACAGAAAGGATATAGGTGGCAACATATGTCACACTTTGAATTGTCAAAATTCAAAAAAAAAATTAAAAAGGTTTAAAACAACCGTCCCTTCATTTTTCCCTCTCTCCTCTCCTCTATAAAAGGTCATTTCGTTTCATATTCCAAATTTAATTTATTTTTACTCATTTCCGTTTTCTTTTCTCTCGTTCCATTATTCCTTCACAAATCAAATTATTGCGATATTTTCTACAACATCAGTGGTAATTTGTTGCGATCCTTTTCTACAACAAGGCGTCGTAGGGTTTTGAAATACTTACTGGTATTAAATTAGGACGCTTTTAGTGGTTTTATCACTTATTTGTTTGTAG